>JARHVA010006075.1:242500-707500 GCA_037957365.1 Torreya grandis | reverse complement strand
CACACAATCAAAATATTTCCATGACACCTATACAAACTTGTACATGGTGATCTTCATGCATTATGTGTCATCTTTGGTCTCTTTTGCAAGCATTTTAGCATTATTACAGGTGTCATGGTATGTGATAGAGCCTACTTGTCAAATAATCACGTCATAGCTATTTTAGGTCTTTAGGTGATGTACTAACTTGTCATGGTGGTCCTTCAGTGAGTTAATACCTTTCAAATGTATTTTGAAGTCTAGAGAATGGTCTTAGCTCTATTTGACAAAATTTTAAGGTCTCTTAGCAAAAGTTAAGGTAATATAGAGAATTTAAGGTTAATGGTTCTCATGCTATTTAGGCATGTTTTAAGCCATTTCTTAAGGAGAGACCTTGCTATCAGGATGGTGAAGGGTGTCCAATCCTTATTAAAGTCTTAAATGGTGATTAATGATGTATTCAAGGTCATATTCCATGGTGTACTTATCCAAACCTATTTCAAAAATTGATTCACCATTTAAGCTATAAAATGTTGTCAAACATACTATATGAGCCAACTTTTATATGCAATCAAAAATGCATCATGTCTATAAATCAATCCTATATCAGAGAATATAAATCATACCTACACTTCTTATTGGGAATACATTTGTTAAGCAGGAGCATGATCGATATGGGGACCTGCTAGACCTGATTAGGGGATCACTTATCATAATACACCATGCTAGGAAGGGTTCTAAACCCTATAGTCTAACACAATCATGAAATAACCCTAAAAGAGTCCTAGGTTTAATGTTCACTCTATTCTAATAAACAAGAAAGTAAATTTAAGCTAGTGCACACAAAAGCTTATGGCATAAAGTAGGGGTTAGAGACAAAACAAACTAAACTAAACATGCATAGAAGACACATAATCACATCAATATATATGGAATCCTAATGCATGGGAGAGAAGCACAATTATATTATCTATCTACTCTTACAAAGAAGAAATAAACTTAGGAATACTTACCTTGAAGATGAACATGTCGAGCCTCAATCTTTCCATTGTCTAAGGTGCTTCACAAGAGATTGTTGTGGTATGTAAGGATAACAAAGACAAATTAGCTATAGGCTACACAATCTATCTATGCATTTAAAATAATTCTCCATGAGACAAGATATGTATCTTCAAAGAAAGTGTGGAACCCTAAGCTTTATTCCTCAAGTAGAATGATCAATAAGTATATGTTTGTTTGCACTTATTCTTCTTCACTTATCTTATTTCAAATGGTTGTAAATGAAATTTTATATAAAAGTGAATCTTTCCCTAAATCCTTTTGAATATGTTAAATGTACAGGGTCGAGATAACAAACCTTATATGTTTTTAGGAGATAAATTACTAGGTCTCAAACATCCCTATATAGTAATCAAAATCTAAAAATTATACAGGGTCAACCTAGTTGACCTAGTATAGTCAATTGGTAAAAGGGGGTCAAGGTAAGAAAAAGGAGGATAAAGCATGCCAAATATTTGGAATGGGTACAATATATAAAAATAAGCTCAGGGTAAATGGTTTTATGAGACAAGCGTGTAGATGGCAAGTGGAAAAAGGGATAACAATCTTACTAAGGTAGAGGAACTCTTTATTGAGGTCAAGACACTCAAATTAAGTTTGTTAAAACAAGAGGACCTTCAACCTTAAGGATTCTGAAGAAATTTTCTTAGCTATACAAGTCTTAGGTTAAAAAATGTAGTATGTATATCATCCCATAAAGCCTTATGCATGAAAAAAAAGACTTACCTTCTCACAACTTATTCCCCATTCCATAGGAGCCCTTACAAATTCATTAGTCTACTATGAAGATTGGGTACTTGCATGAGAAATTAGGTAGCACCATAGAGTTTGTTGAATTCCCCTATTCCAATCTACTTTCCTACTACACCCCAATGAAACTCAACTCTATGTGAGGCTAACTATGGAGTTTGAGATTCAATTAGAGAAAATTTTAGTGTGATTAGACTTTTGAGATTTGTATGTTGCCTTTTATATATCATTTCCTTTTGATTCAAATGATTTGGATTATAACTTTCTTGATGGATTTTCATATTCCTCCTCCATATGGATTTGGAAAACCAAACATAGGTGCCAAAGATGAACTTAATTTGAGTGCTTGGGATAAGGTTGCTAAGAGAGATAAATTCAAAGAACATGGGCTCTAAGATTCTCATAAATCTAGGTGAAATAAAAGTTCTATATTGACTTTGACCTTATTTTATCCAATGTGAAATGAAAGGAAATGAAATCAAGAGGAATGACATGTGGAATAGTTGATTTTTTTCAAATTGAATCAAATGTGATAAAGTGAAAAAATGGATATAATGATAGTAAAGCATGATTCCTTATCATAAGAATGATTGAAATGGAGGAAAACATGCTAACATAGATTGTTGTGCAAATTCCATTTATCAAAAGAATCAAAAGCTAAAGTTGATAATAAGAATTAGAGATATTTTGCTTATAAAAGAAATGACAAAAATGGTAATTTTATGAGGAAGGTTGGGTCCTATCCATGGTATTATACTATGATTCATAAAAGAGAAACCCATGAGGGTGCCAAAAAGCAAAATGTGAAACACTAAAATGAGAAAATAAGAAAAGGTGGTATTTTGTGAGGAGGGCCAGGTCATATCCATGGTCTTATACTACAAACTCAAAAAAGATAAACCTATTGGGGTGAATGCTAAATAAGGGGAAAACCAATCATAAAACTACTAAGGTAAAGAATAACTTAAAACAATAAAATAAATATATGAGGACAATAATGAAATCAAATGCCAAATGTAATGTGAAAGAAAACCAAAGAACCCAAAGGTGAAAATGATGATGGTATAAAATTGAAATTAAAAGAATAAAAATTCATAAAAAAAAGAAACATGAGTAAAAAAGAACAAGTAAGATCTATGATGATGTTTGTATCAAAGATGAGCATGTGAAATACAAGTGTATAAGTCTCAAAAGTTTTTTTTTAAGTTAGATGTGTTTGTTATTATGAATTGTAGAGTAAGAGTGGGAATCAAAACATGGCCCAATGGGTAAGTGGATGTAGGGATAGGCATCACAAGTTGCCCCAAAGTCTAAAGGGATATGTGGATGGGCATCACAAGTTTCCCCAATATGTGAGGTGGAGTGAGGTAACATTGAACTATTAAAATGGTTTGTATTGGGTTGGTAGGTACATTCAAAGATAGGAAAATGTGTTGGTTTGTTATATTTTAAGGAGGCTTAATGTGACATATGATGTGTAGGAGAGGTATGAGGATCTAAATAAGGACCATGCATGATATGATTTGGAGTAGGCATTTGAACTAAGTACTCCTTTGGTTCATGTGACCTAAGAGGTTGAGGTTCAATGGATGGAACTATATGTTTAAAGTTTTTCATATTAGCTATCCTTTCCTTGTTAGTGTAGGAAGAAGGATAAACTATGGTTTTAAAAAAATTAGTTGATAAGGTTTATGTATGGTATAATTATTGTTTTTCATTAGGTAGTTGATGTTGATGTGATTGTGGTTCTTGAGATTAAAGTTGAGAAGCTTGAAGATAGTCTTGATATTGTTGTTTTGTTAGATTATCAAGATTGAAATATGGACCAAGCAAAGAAGAAATAATAATTTGATGAAGATCATGACAAGACTCACGATAATGTCCTATAGTAACATGCCACCAACAAAATTTATCAAGATTGTACCATTTTAGAGGAGGTTTGGAAGGATCAAAGCACATGGGTTTAGAGGGTGGAAATTTCTTCTTAAGTTGTTCTAGATTCAAGGGAGGGTGGGTTGGGTTAAAATTAGATAAATTGGATTCTCCATTTAGAGTTTGGGGAGGCTTGGATGAATCAATGTTATGAGAAGATGATTGGAAAGGTAATTTAGTAGTTGTTTGAGATGGTTCCAATTGAGTCATAAGAAAGTCTTGAAATTTTTCTTGGTCTAATGCTTCTTATAAAGTATTAGGAGAAAACATTTGAACTTTGTATTGAAAGGGAGATTTAAGAGAAGTAAAACATAGTTTTAAAAGAGTATCATCATTCATGTTACTATCCACTTTATGAGTGAGAGAATTCAATCAGTTGATGAAAGTGTGAGAAGATTCATTAGAAAGTTCCTTGGCATTGATGAAATGGCTAAGGTAATTTTTAGGATGATCATCATGTTATAATTCCTTTACTAGATCATTGATTAAATCTTATAGTTGTGAGATGTAATGTCTAGGAAGTTGGTTGTACCATTAAATTGCATCACCAACAAAGGTTTTGGCTAAGAGCTTGGTGGTAGTAAAGGTGTTAGTTTGGACCCCTTATTTATAGAGATTACTAAAATACTTAATAAATAGAGTAGGGTCTTTAGTCCCATTATATATGATATTTGGAGAAATGTTTCCAATATTTATAGATGCAATGAATGGGGTGAAAGATTCATTTTTAAGATGTTGAAGAATTTTGTTATTCATTGGAGGTTGAGGGATAATATTCCCATTGGCATCTCTAAGAGGAGGGACAAAATTTTGATTTGGTTGAGATGTGATGACTTCAGGTGGTTGACAAGTCATGTTTATTAAATGTTTTTACATTTTCATCATTTGATATTGATTGGTTGTTTTCATGATGTTCATTTGTTGAATGACTTGGGTAAGAAGTTGGGTTGTATCAATTTGTGGGTTGGCATTTTTAGGAAGGGTATTATTGTTGTTAGGAAAAGGATTGCCAGTTTTGGTGGGAGTAGGATTATTTACAGGTGGAGGAATCATAATATTAGTGTTAGTTGTCTTAAGTGTGGTAGAAGAAGGAACCTTGGTAAATCCACCATTATTGTTAGGAGTGTAAATAGCATTATCATCAATGTTTTTAAATAATTGGGAACCATCTAGATTATCAATTTGAGTGGTTTCAACCATGTTAATTTAGAAAGTGATAATGTTAGGTGATCTTTCTATGGGTGTAACAAGAGGATTTTGAACATTGGTTTTAATAGGTGGAACATAATGTGAGGTTACAACATTTTATGTAGATGGGTTGATGAGTATATTAATTATAGGTTTAGAAGATGTAAAAGTGGTATAAGTTACATGATTGTCATGGTTTGGGGTTTGTATAATAAGATTCTCTAGATCTACAATATGGTATGGGGTAGATTGAGATTGAGAAGATTTAGAACTATATGATCAAGAGTTGTACCATAAAGAGCTATCTTCAATGGTGGACAAGTGGGGTAAGAAATAATAACCCATGTACATTCAAAATGGGTTGAGACTATCAAGAAAGAATTTGATAAGAGGATTCATCATGTCAAGTAGAAGTGGATATTAGAAGGCTAGGAGGAAAAAAGGGACAAAATTGGCCAAAAAGAGGGACAAGATCAACCTAGAGTGAAGTGTATAGGGTCGACAGTGTCGACTTAGTATGCTAAAAAAATGTATAGGGTTAGTAGTGTTGAACTAGTAGACTAAAAATAATGTATAAGATTGGCAGTGTCAACCTAGTAGGATAAAAATAGGGTTGGTAATGTTAACCCAATAGGATGAAATAGGAAAAAATTTGCAAGTACTTTTGACAGCAAAAAAATGAAAAGAAAAAAACAATCAATTGGACCAATGAGGTTGACCCATTTGAGGCACACAACATAAAACCTTACACTAACACTGGCTAATAAAAGTTTTTACAATACAAAATACAATTAAGCAAAGAACAAGTAATAAAATTTAAAAGTAAATAACTAATTAATTAGTAAACCTAAATGTTTATTAGATTATTAGAATATTATTTTAAATGTGACGGGAAGTTGGTTGTAAGTAAGGAACTAAAAAGTAATATAAGGATGGTTTCAAGTAGTTTGGACTAAAAGTGACTATAGTGGCAATGATGCAGGCTTGGTATTAGCAACTACCTCTTCACTTCATACACTATAGTGATAAGGGTGTTAGGTGCTTAGCCATAATATAGCATTAACCATGCTTTATACTTGATCAGCTTCCCCCTTGGTGATGAAATCCAAGTAGGTTGGCCTTGGGTAGACAAATGTTAAAATGCTTGTTTACATTTTTTGATTTGGTCATGTGTACATAAAATAAAAAATAGTGAAACTAAATTATTAATTGAAAACCACTTAATTAAACTATGTAATCTATTATAAGCATGCAAGCAATAAGAAAAGAAAGTCTGAACTAATTACTAGCATATAAGTTTAATTACAACTTTGAAATAAGATAAAATGTTCATATAGTCAATAGTGTATGCATAAAATATATAACATGGTTGATAGGGTCAAAAGTGTACTATATAAGCAAGCTCTAAAAATTAATAGGGTCGACAGAGTCAACTCAGTTATCCAGATAGCACACAGAACACAAAACTGGGTTGGCAGGGTCGATCCAGTTGATTGTGCAAGGGCAATTTTAAAGAATAAAAACTATGAAAATAAAAGAATATAAAAAAAGTGAAAGAGATATAAAAAGTAAATTTAGTAGATCAGAGATCTAGACAATGAATATTGTTGTTCAAAAACCTTGATATATGCTTATACATTCTACTAACTAGGTAGTCTAGGTCAATCAAGCTTTGTATAAACCTACTGCTGAGTGCTTAAAATGTACAGTGTCTATTGGGTTGACCTAGTAGTTTGGATTGGATGTTTTAAAATCTAAAAACTTGTACTGGGTCGACTAGGTTGATCCAATATCCTTTACCTAAAATCCTATGCACAGAAGTTAGATACTAGGTCAATAGAGTCAACTAGTTTGGAAAATATATGATAAAAATAATGATGAAAGAATGAAAGAAATGAAATAAGATGAAAAAATCTACAAGGTTTATTTCATGTTCAATTCACTAGAATATATGCAATCAAAAATGCATCATGTCTATAAATCAATCTTAGCTCAGAGAAGATAGAGCATACCTAACTTTTGATTGGGAATACATTTGTTAAGAAATATCATGACAAATATGTGGATTTACTAGACCTGATTAGGTGATTA
The DNA here is from genome assembly GCA_037957365.1 of Torreya grandis. NCBI lineage: Eukaryota > Viridiplantae > Streptophyta > Pinopsida > Cupressales > Taxaceae > Torreya > Torreya grandis. Next base: position 700,501 of record JARHVA010006075.1, on the reverse strand, counting down.
ATTGTCACAATACACCATTCTAGGAGGGGTTACAAATTCTACAGTCTAATGCAATCACACAACAACCCTAAAATATTCCTAGGTTTAATGTTCATACTATTCTAATAAACAAGAAAATAAATCTAATCTAGTGCACACCAAAGCTTATGGTACAAAGTGGGGTCTAGAGAAAAAACAAACTAAACTAAATATGCATAGAAGACATCTACTCACATCATTTTATATGGAATACAAATGCATGAGAGAGAAGCATAAGTGTATTATCTATCTACTCTTATAAAGGATAAATAAAGTTATGAATACTTAACTTGAAGATGAACCTACTGAGCCTCAATCTCTCCCTTAGCCAAGGTGATTCACAATAGATTGTTGTGTTATGTAAGGATAAAAAACACAAATAATCTCTAGGATACAAAACCTATCTATGCATCCAAAAGTCTTCTCCACAAGATAAGATCCATATTTGTAAAGAAAGTATGAAACCCAAAGCTTTATTCCTCAAGTAGAATGGTCAATAAACAGATATTCATTCACACTTATTCTTATTCACTTATCTTCTTTAAAATGGTTGGAAATTAAATTTAATATATAGGTATATATTTCCATAAATCCTTTTGAATATGTTGGTTTTACAGGGTCAACCCAGTCGACCCTTCATGTTTTCTAGAGATAAATCACTAGGTCCCAAGCTAGGTCAACTAAAACGCTGATGAAACTCAAAATGAAAAATATCCCTAAATAGTATAGGGTTGACCTAGTCAACCCTATAAAGTAATCATAGGCTAAAAATTATATAGGGTCAACCCGGTCCACCTATTATAGTCAACTAGAGAAAGGGGTTCAAGGCAAGAGCAAGGAGGATAAAGCATGGCAAATGTTTGGAATGGGTACAATAGAGAAGAATAAGCTTAGGGTAAATGGTTTTAGGAGATAAGTGTGTATATGGAAAGTGTCAAAAGGTATAATAATATTATGAATCACCAATGGTCTACCCACCCCTTTCCCAGTGTACCCTTTAAGGCATGCACTCAGAGAGATTGAGACTCGATGGGTTGTTTGCAAGATACAAAGTGTCAGTAATCAATAAAATTTTGAAAATATTAAGTGTATACAAATTTAATGTTATAAAATTTTTGGAAAAAGGGGTTTTAGGTGTCACATTATATTTTAAGGGTCTTAGAATAGGTCTCATTGACATCTTATAGTCATAACAAGGTTTTTCATTCACAAATGGGTCTTTTTATGATACAAACCCATCTTTCATCCATCAAATGGGCCCCACATGCTTCAAAGTGTGACCTTTCAACTTCCCCATTTGTACTAATTGTTTTGAAATGTCATTTGACCTTTATTTTCCCTTTTCTTACCCACCAATGGCATTTCAAGGTCTAAAATTTGAGAAAATGAAAGACCCATTTAAAATGACCCATTTATGCATGAAAACACCTTGTTATGACTATAGGATGTCAATGAGACCTCTTTCAAGACCCTTTAAATATATTATGACACCTAAACACCCATTATTACAAGGTTTTATAACATGAAAGTTAGCTCATATATCATGTTTGATAATCATTTGATAACTTGAAGGGTGAATCAAGGTTTGAAACAAGTTTAGATAAGTACACCACGGAATATGACCTTGAGTACACCATTAACCACTGTTTAATACTTGAATAAGGATTTAACACCCTTCACCATCCTACTATTAAGGTCTCTCCTTAAGAAATGGATTAAAACAAGCCTAAATACTATGATAACCATAAACCTTAAATTCTTTGGATTACCTTAAATTTTGCTAAGAGACCTTAATTTTGTCAAACAAAGCTTAAACCATTCTTTAGACTTCAAAATACATTTTAAAAGTCTCCACTCACTCAAGGACCACCATGGAAAGTTATTACATTACCCCAAAGACCCAAAATAGCTATAACATGATGATTTCACAAGCAATATATATCACATACCATGCCACCTCTAACAATGCTAAAATTCTTACAAAAGAGACAAAAGATGAAACATAATGCATGAAGATCACCATGTACAAGATTGTATAGGTGTCATGGGAAGTTTTTTTATTGTATGGGTTGAAATGTGGTTTGGGAAGCCAAATTGTCAGGAAGTATCATATTTAAAAATAGAATGTTAAGTGACTCAATGACCCATGAGTGCCTTGGAAAATACATGACCATTCTAGGTAATATGTATACAATATTATATGATCCACAAAATGCCTTCTACAATCTCTATTTCATTACTAGAATAATAATAGAACTCATATTCTATACTTTAGAAATTACCTTAAACTTATCTATTTTACTCCAAAGCTTGAATATTATACTTCAATGCTTCATTATCAAACTCCAAAGCTTCATTGTTGGACTCTTGAGCTTCACTATTGGAATATAGAGTTTCATTGTTGGACTATAAAACTTTACTAGATAGATGTAACATGCGCCAGACTGATTTTGAGGGTCTTATTAATTTTTAAAAACTATAACATTCAATTATGATGCATTCACATATCCTATAAATGAAAAATTTAGGGATAACCATGTAAAGAGTTAGAATGTAGTGGAAAAAACAAGTAACATTAACTCAAACAAGTTAACTAGGATATAATTACTCATTCTCTACTTTACACTAGAAATAAACTATAAATGGATATCATTTCCATTTCAAGAAGGTAAATTAGTAGGGATTAACATGGTTATTACTTGGTTAGAATGAGCCATTTAATGTACTCATCATTTGCCCCACACTTTATTTCTTAACATCCTCTTGCAAGCTACTATTCTCATTATTCATGGTCAATAACCCTACATTCAAATCTCTTATTAATAACATAGTTATCTTGATAATCTATCTAATATTTTTTATGTAGACTAGTAAATATGATAAACACTCGAACTAATGTTTTCTAGCTTTCAAAATTCTTAGGGACCTGATTGGATGTGTTTTTCCAAGCTGACATGGGAGTGAGAATGATAAGGGGTATACTCCTCATGCCAAACCATTGTTGGTCTCATGTTTGATTGATCTATGGAATTAATTCAACAATGGCTTGATCTATTCAAATAATCCAATGGAGATTAGAGGGGAAATTTACTTCCCTCCTCTTTAAAATAATTTTTAATGTATCCCACCATTTATCACATGCTACCAAAGCTTTACCAAAATGGAGTTGGGTATATTATTCAAATTCCATGATACTTTTATGAAATATTTGAAGTGTTTGTTGAGATCTATATGGTGAAAATAGATTTAAATTATCTAATAAATGTGCCCACAATAGGAAATTGGGGTCTCATATAGAGTCCTACTATTTTTTTTTATGAAAATATTCATTAGTCCTCTCACTACATGCAATTTGTTTTTTTAGAGTGGAAATTAAGGATTTGAGATAAGATTCTCCTCCAAAGAGGTTAGTCATGAACCCATGCATGTGTCTTAGAAGGTAACTACATAAGTAGAATTCACATAAGATATTTTTATACTCTCGGTTTCTATTTATATAGTCCTCCATAAGTTCTTTCTCATCTTCAAATTAATGAGATAGACCACAATAATTTATTAGTAACTGGCACCTATGATATTCTTCTTTGAGAAAAAGGATGTATGTAGAGTAAAAAGTTTTTATCCTATTTCATAGGCTATTTTAAGGGTAGATTCTAATTTTTCTTCTTGTTTTTTTGAATCCTCAATATCTACCTTTAATTTTTTATTTTCTAATTTGAGCCTTATCAACTCTTGTCAATTTTCATCCTAAAGGGTCATAATGTCTTGACAATAAAATTATGTTTGGGACCATTGGTCAAATTTAATTTTAGGCTCAAATGCCTTCTATTTTAGCAATACTATCTCATTATCTTTTTCTAAAGACTTATTATTTGATTCTATTTGTAGAGATGAAACCATATTATTCTTACCTTGTATTTTCATTTTAAGAAAGGTAATTTCTTATTTTTATTTCCTATTGGTAGCTTCATCCTTTGAAATGAGGAGGACTTACTATAATTATAAATATTCATCATGACTATAAGAGTAAACTTATTCTTCTTCTTCCATTGGGCCATTTTCTCTATCAAGTTGTGGTTTTGATGAATATGGTAGAGGAGATGAAGGTGAAGGAGATTCTGGTCTAGTTTCCTCAAATGCCTCTGTCATGGTGGCTATTTTTTCAACTACTATTATAGGTCGTTATCTAATTTCATCATGTATAAATTCAATTTCCTCATCTTCAGGTTCTACTTCAACACTTGAAATATCCATATGAAGTTTATGGCTTATATTTCCCAAGGTCTTAGTGGCATCCCTTTCTTGATCTTCATTTACTTATAAGATAAAATTTATTCTTCTCTGAGGCTAAGTTGCATGTCTAGATTCTTCTTCTAAGACTATTCTTCTACAATATCTTCTTGAAAAAGGCCCGGTAGAAGAAGAAGAATAAGTTTAGTCTTAGAGTCATGATGAAGTGGTATAATTATAGTAAGTCCTCCTCATTTTAAAGGATGAAGCTACCATTAGGAAATAAAAATAAGAAATTACCTTCCTTAAAATGAAATTACATGTAAGAATAATATGGTTTCATCTCTATAAACAAAATTATAAGAAGCAAATAATAAGTATTTATAAAAATTTAATGAGATAGTATTTGTAAAAGAGAAGGTAACTGAGCCTTAAATTAAAGTTGACTAAAGGTTCCAAACAAAGTTTTCCTATCAAGACATTATGACCCTTTCGGATGAAACTTGATAGGAGTTGAGAAGGATAAAAGAAGAAAATCAAAAATTAAAGGTATATATTGAAGAGTCAAAGAAATAAAAAGAAAAAGTAGAATCTACCCTTAAAATAGCCTATGAAATATGATAATAAAATTTCCTCTACATACATCCTTTTTCTCAAATAATAATTTCATAGGTGGCAGTTATTAAGAATTTCTTGTGATTTGTCCCATGATTTTGAAGATGAGAAAAAACTCATGGAGGCCTATATAAATAGCACCCCATAGTAGAAAAACCTCTTGTGTGAATTCTACTTATGTAGTTACATTGTATGACACTGTAGACACTAAAATAGTGTCAACCCCCCCATGGTCCCTTTCTAACTTCAACATACCTAACCTATACTTTATTAATTTAAAATACTTATTTTAAATTAATAATCCCCCTAGACACCTCACCTTGGATTCTTAGCTCTTAGACCATTTATCACCCTATGACTAATCATAATTACCTAAGACCTATTTCAACTCCCCCACTAATTCTCATGCCTATTAAACCCACCTTTAGACCGTTTAACAATGACAACCGAACTTGGCAGATGGAAGAACAGGCAAAAGGCTAAAAATAGCCTTTTAATCCATTCTCTAGCTGCTAATGTCAGTCAACAGTCGACTAATGCTAGTGGTATCACCGACGTTAGTTTCTTAAAACCAAATTCTGACCATGGCTGGAGGCCCAAATAAGAATTCTCTTTCCCCCAAATCCAAATCCTCTTGCTCCTCGACTCTTTGCATATCAAAGGTAGGCTTTGGGTTGAGGCATCAACATTCTATCATCACTCTTCAGGTTATAGAAACTCTACAAAACTCACTCCAGATTAGATTGGATATTGCACAAGGTCTTTAGCATCAAGCCACAATAGGCACAAGCGTTCAAAAACCTCTAGTTCTTCATCAAGCAAGAGCTAAGTATTATTCTGCCTTTCATTTCAATATCTTTAGAATGGATTGGTAATCAGTTAATTTGCTATTTTCTAAGTACTATTGAGACCAAAATTAACTTTCTTCCCAAAGAGGCTGAAAAGCCTTCTTCTTATCCTGACCCTCATCTCACACATAACATCTACCTTTGTCCACCTTAAGACTCTATTGACCTCCCTACAACCCTGCATGGACCTCCAAATTACCAGACTCTTTTTGTCGATCACAGACATAACCTAAGACCCATCCAAGGCCCATTACCCCTACCAACATCGACATCAAGGCCCATCGCCCCTATCGACGTTGACAGCCTAATCGACATCGGCAACCTTGACCAACTGACACTGGCAGAACTACCGATGCCAGTGACTGTGGAAGACTAATTGTAGGATTCAGGTATGCATTATCTATTTCTCTTTCTTTAAGTCTTTTATTATTTCTTTCCATTACTACACTCTTTTGTCAAATAAGTGGACTGTCATCCCTCAAGGAAGTCTTTGCACTTCTAGGACCGAGCTTTACTTGGCAGTCCACCATATATCCATCTAACATCCTCTTTGTTTTAGTTTTCTTCTTATCTACAGGTGTCATCCTCCACAGCCAAAGAGGAGCTCCTTCAATCATTTGGATACGGTGCACAACTTCATCCGAGTATCATCTAACCCCTGACCATTATCTTTAGTTTCTTCTTTCTTCTGAATGTAAAAAAGTGAAAATGAGTAGGGACCCTAGAGTTTTCCTTGGGTTCATTTCTTTTTCTTCTAAAGACAAACGTTCATATAGGTGCATTAGGAAAAATTTTCTTCTTGCATCCTTCTTCTATCTCTTTATCTTGAAAAGACACCATTAGCACAAGTTAAAAAAAACTTTTTCTTCTTGTCACTTCTTTTCTGCATCTTGGAGTAGTGAAATTCATGCTCTTAACCTTTTCCTAATTGTTTGCATCTGAACAAAAACATTTCCATTTGGGTTAAAAATATATTGCATCTCATTCCTGCTTGAATGCATTTTTAGCTCATCTAGTAATTAAAAATGCATTATGTATAAATCATAGTACACATATGTTACACAACCTAACCACATTCACAAAATCAAACATCTAAACATACCTGAGACAAGGCCCGACTAGGATTTCATCACCTAGCGGATACCTTACCCCTCTTGGTAATCCTACTTGGACTTCACTACCAAGGGGAGAACCCACTCTGTTCTCTAGCAGAGTATAAACTCTAGGGGAAGTATATATTGGCTAAGCGACCCAACTTGTCTCTAGGCTCATGAAGTGAGGGGAGCAAGCTCCTAGCACTAGGCCACGTATGGAACCTAATACATATTTTGAGCACCGAAACATAACCTGAAACCAACCTTAGACTACCTCTTTTAGGACCTGTTCTAAAAGCCCAACTTCCCAAACATATTCTTCTAAGGCATAAGCCACCACGACTCTAAAATTTATTCTTAAGAATCAACGTTTAGTGGTTGCTTGCCATCATCTATTTTTCTATCTATATCTAATTTTTTGAGCTGGTGAGGTCGCATTCTGAGATCTAAAAACAACTCAAACTTTCTTCTTTCTTCCAAAAACTTTCAATTTTCTGAGTTTTTGGAAATACACAGTAATCGACATCAGTTTTTCCATCGACGTCGGCAACTATCTTCACCGACATCGATTATCTGACTGACATCGGCAACTTACTTCACCGACATTGGTTTTTCTACCGATGTCGATCACTGTCAAAAATCTTTCTTCTCAAATAGCAAGCTAAAAACCTAACCTTTTTGCTGTTAAAAACACATTTTGGTTTTTTGAGGCTAAAACATATAATTTTTAGAACCTGAATCAATTTTGCCTTGAATGGTTTTGACACATAATCAAACCAAAACTCTAGTTGACCATGCAAGGCAACAACCACTCCCGCCTTCGCCTTCTATATCAAGTCCCCAAATGGAGTATAATTCAAAAACTAAACATACTATCTAACCAACCCCAACTCAACTCCATATTGTTCTTGAAGGGGACCAAGACTCTAAAAGGTTCCTTGACCTCAATGTCAAGGCTCTTCAGCACTATCTCATGAGAAGTCAAATGTGAGATCCTTCAGGCAACCCAGTTTATGGGATGCCAACTTCCTTAGTTGAAATGGCAATCACATCAACAGCCTCCATGGCCCAACCCATGGTCACCCAGGCCAATGCCTCAACTAACAACTCGACCATGACCAATATTCAAAGTGTGGCCTCTCCTATTTTTGGACCTACCTCCATTGGGGTTTTTGTACCCCCTCAACCACAAACCATTCAACAATGTCCTACACAATTCCATAACTTAATTGTCTCCATCCCACCTACTCTTGCACCCATAAATACAAGAGTGACTAATTATCTTTTAGCTAGTGTTGCCACCATCCAACCACCTTTGGTGACATCAAGTCAAGTTGTGCCCTCTAGCTTCATGACACAACCACCCTTGAGTTCAACATCAGTCCCTATGACTAGTTACCAATATGTTGCACCTATACAGGCACAACCAACTATGTCATATGCTCCACGTAACATCTTCTAAATGTCTTATAACCTAGGGGGCACCCCACCTGCAAATCCATCAATCGATCTAATCAAGATGTTGATGGATAAGGTGTTTAATCTTGAGACATCTATTTTGGGTTCAAGAAATGTTTTCTCATATGAACAAATCTATAATGAACCTATTCATCCTTCAGTCCCAATCCAACCATATCCTAGTCAGTGGGAACTTCCCAAGTTTACTCGCTTTCAGAGTAAGGAGGACCCAAATCAACATCTACGAGCATTTAGACACGTTTGTTACCTTATAGCACATGATGATGCATTATTACTATGCGCATTTCCCATGTTGCTTTCTGGTGCTACCCTTGATTGGTATAGTTTTATTACCAGTCACTCTCTATTTACCTTCACTCAACTAGCTCAACTATTTCTTGACCACTTTTCAATTAACATAACTAAAAAGGTCTCCATCATGGACCTATATTCTATCAAACAATTTGACGATGAATCAATAGTTGATTTCATTGTCTGTTGGAGAGGCTTAATCAACCAACTCTCCTTTTCTTTACCTCAACCTGAGCTCATTGAGCTCTTCTCACAAGCGTGTGCCAAACACATCTCATCTAATTTGCAGGTCCAAACATTCCACACATTTGACAAAGCTTTCACCATGGCTAGGAAGCTTGAACTCTGTGCTGTTGAAGAAAATAAAGTCAAACTGTGTAGTAAAAATACTAATGCAAAATCAAATGACCCTTCATTCAAATCTTCTTCTTCCAATTCTAAGTCTAAGGGATCAACAAACACTGTGGTCCGTAGGCCATCATCTTCAACAACAACTAACCAATCTCAACCTTTCACATCAAAATACATCACAAAACAATTCCAACAATGATACGTACAACGTTAATATACTCCAATTGGAGAATCATACACTTTTGTGTTGGATAAACTAGTCAAATAGGGAGTCCTCAACCTCCCCAAAATTTGACCACCACCTAAATTTGATCCCTCGCGTGCCATCCTTTGATGGTATAGGGAGAATGACTTTTGTAATTATCACCATGTCAAAGGCCATGACACAGACAATTGTAAAACCTTCAAGAACATTGTCCAAGATATGCTAGACAAAGGTGATCTTGTCTTGGATAACCCAAACGTGCCACCTAACCAAAACATAGACATTTTTAGACAACTTTTTTCTAACCATCCCCTAGCCAAAACAACGTTCAGACCATAGCCAAAGACCCACAAGAGCGTAATATACACACGATTGATATGGTTTCGCCTTTTGTCCCTAACCAACCTCTTCCACAAATTGAAGAGGTTAGTCAACCTATCCCTCCACCATAGGAAGAAGAGTCTTCTTCTCCTAATAGTCCTCCATCTACCCCTCTTATATTGGAGGACACTTTAACCATACCAATGCCACTAGCCCCACCTTCATCCTTCCTACTACCAATGGAGGACCATACCTTTCCTACTCTTCAACCACAAGTAGAAGGCATGATCATCCCTATGCTCTTTCCTCTTGAAGAACCCCATTCTCCAATTCTTTCTCCACCGAGAGAAGAACTTGTCTCTTCACCTACTTCAATCGAAGATGATCTAGTAATGGATCTCTCTCACCTTTGGTCTGAGATTTCTGTATCTAACACATTTCCACTCTCGTAACTGCCCAAATCTTCTGAAAAACCAATTATAAAGCCTAGCACAATAGCTTCTAAACCATTCTCTCGATTGGCTAAAAACTTAGGATTTCTCCATTTGAGGAACTTAGAACATGAGGCATTATGGGAGTGACTCAAAGCTCCTTATCTTAGACATCCCATCTCATCTCGTACTAATGACCCTCCTTCGACAAAATCTCCCAAAGTCTCCAACGAGGACCAGGCTTCTACTTCCAAATCTTCAGAAGCTCAACCGTTCGCATCTGAACCTAAACGCTCACAAACATCCACCATACCAACACCGGTTAAATCCCTTGGTGTTTGCCCCATATCTAACTTCACTCACCCACATGTGATGGTAGATGTGAATCTCGCCCCCCATAATAGTAGTCCTCACACTGTATTAAAGAAGGCTACTAAACCACATTAGAGAAATCCTCCTCCACCATCATCATTGCCCTCCATTTTGGGCCCACATCCTTCTACCTTAATAGGAGTGCTCCCTACTCCAGCACCTAACAAAAATAATTTGCCTCCATTACTCCCTTTACCCACCAAAAACATACCTCCTCTAAAAAATTTGGCACCCCTCACAAATAAAGTGTCGTCTACATGAGTGGCCACACCACCAACCTAAAAGGTGGTACAAAATCTCCCTCAACAACTCCCAAACAAAAGTCATCAACACCTAGTGCATCAACGAGCAGGGACCTATTAGTGGGTTCTTATGCTTTGATACTACACTGACTTTTGCAAACTTCTAACATCACTCTTCCACCTATTAAACCATTTCAACCTCTTGGACCAAAACTGTCTTGGTTCGATGACACTAAAATCTACCTATATCATCACTCATCAGGACATGATACCGAGAATTGTTGTGCCCTCAAGGTTGTTATTCTCCAATACTTTGAGAAAGATACCCTTCTTATTGAGGATACTATCAACAAATCTCCAACACCTTCCCATACCTTTCAAACCTCCTCACCTTCATCAGGATCCCATCATCAGACTATGGTCCCTTTACCTCCTTCGCCCCCTTTATTCAAGATTAACACCATCAATGTGGCCACTAGGTCACAAACTTTAAAGGATAAAGCAAAAGAGAAAGTTGTTATTCTTTGTACCTACCCATTTGTCAAACCTTCTCAACCACCAAAACCCAAGATTTCTATCTTGGGTACATCCCAACCCACTTCTTCAGAGGCAATCCGTGATTCTATGGTGAAATAGCTTCACCAAACTCCCATGAAGATGACTTTATATGACCTCATTCAAAGCTCTCCACAACATCGTCAAGCTTTAATCAAAGCTTTATAGGTAGTGGAGGTCCAACCTAAGGATGCCCAACCACTAGCTGCCTTAGTCCAATCATTACCCACCATCGCCTCTATTACCTTTAGTGGTTCTAAAATTCTTACCTCCAACTTGGAAGATCAGGATGCTACCCTTTTCATCACAGCCTACATTGATCAAACTCACATTAAGCAAGTTATGATTGATGGGGGCACCAGCATCAATATCATTTCCACCCATGCCTATGACTAATTAGCCCTCCCAAAGAATTGTGTGTCAAAAATTGACGCAATTTTTTGATCTTTTAATGACACCACCACCACTACCATTAGCACCGTCATCTTACATATTCATGTTGGCCCATGAAAAATCCTAGAGCTCTTCTACATCATCAAGGGAGAGTTCTAATACAACATGTTATTAGGACGACCTTGGATCCATGCCATGGCTTGTGTCCCTTCTACATTACACCGTTGTGTCAAATTTGAACATGATGGTCAAGTCCATGTCATTCTTGCAGACCCCTCCCCTTTCAAGACATGCAACACAACTTATCGACCCAATGATGTTCTCATTCCTTTAAAAACATAAACACAAACACCACCTCCATCCATGGAAGCTTCAACAAGTATGCAAACGGCAGATACACCTACACCACCTCCTCAAGTGACAACAAAAGACCCTATGGAAGATACCTTCCAATGTCTTTCACCTGGGGAGTATCATTTACTCACCTTGGACATGTTCTAGACTCCTCAAGAGTATGGAAAACTTCATCACAATCCTTACATGACCATCGTATCAGAATCATCATCCCTTATGGTCCTCCCAATCTTTAAACAAATCTCATCTATGGAGGGCTAGATCAAGCTCCCACTGATGGGAATCCTCTTTCATCACCCTAACTATTTACGTCTGACTTCTCTTTTCTTGGCAACCCAAAATTTGCTCATACCTATCTTTATAGGTGTGCGTGGAAGGGCTTTAGATTTGGGTGCTATGAATAAGGCTCCCACCAGCCCATTGAACCACCAAATGATGAGGCCATAAAGAATGCCAAGAAGCAACATGGCCTGGGTTTTGAAGAACCTACTGAAACTTCTAAAAACCCTCACCCTGAACCTATCATAGAACAATCACCTCTAAACTCACCTATTCCCCCATTTTCACCTACAGAGTCAGTAGTTTCCATCCCTCCTAGTTTTTTTGCATAAATGCCATTCCCTTAGAACCCCTAACCTATCAACTAGGTGGGATATCTAGGTCTCTCCCTCTTATTTATCTAAACATGATAGATGATGAATCTGCTACCATCAACATTGTCCAATGTGTAGATGATGACACCATTCTCACCTACATGGGTGTAGATGACTCTTTCATCCAATGATCACTTCCTTCAGAAATGTAGGTTATGTTAAATGAATCAACCATTGACATTAACCTACCATCTTCTAATGTTCCTCATATCTTAAAGATTGGTCAATCATTGGATACCTAGGAACAAATTGACTATACCAAATTCCTTTCAGACCATAACAAAGCCTTTACTTGGACCTACAATGATATGCATGGCATCAACCCTAACATCATCATCCATAACATCATCATAAACCTAGAGGCTAAGCCTATTAGGCAAAAAGCTTCGCAATATGCATCCTCATGATGCACTCCTTGTCAAAGAGGAGCTTCAATGTCTTCTCTCCGTCTCCTTTATCTGACCCATTGATTATTTGCAATGGGTGTCAAATATCATCCCTGTCACCAAAGCAACTGGGGGGATCCAAATCTGTACTGACTATCGTGACCTTAACTTGGCTTGCCCAAAAGAAGATTTTCCTCTACCCAACATCGACCAACTTATTGATCTTATGGTCGGTCATGAGATGTTATCACTCATGGATGGATTTTCAGGATATAACCAAATCTTGATTGTGCCAGAAGATTAGCACAAAATTACCTTCATCACCCCATGGGGGACTTTTTGCTACAGGGTCATGCCTTTTGGCCTAAAAGACACAGGTGCCATATATCAACGCGCCATGACCTACATCTTTCATGATCTCCTCCACAAAATCATGGAGGACTATGTGGATGACCTGCTAGGCAAATCTAAACTCCACTGTGACCATTTAACTATTCTCAAAATCATCTTCACTCGCCTCCTCCAATACACCGTTTAACTCAACCCCAAGAAATGCATCTTTGGGGTTCTATCTAAGAAGCTTTTAGGCTTCATCATTTCCCTTCATGGCATTGAGATTGATCCCGCTAAGATAAGAGCTATACTCGAGATGCCACCACCTACCAATCTAAAGCAACTTCACAGCCTACAAGGGAAGCTTCAATCTATTCGTCACTTCATCTCGTAGCTTTCTGACCGATGTCAACCCTTTCATCACCTCCTCAAGAAGGATGTCTCCTTTAATTGGGATAAGGATTGTCAAGAGGCTTTTGAGGATCTTAAATGTTATCTTGTCTCTCCACCAGTCCTTATTCCACCTAAAGAAGATCAACCCTTCTATCTTTACATCTCAGCAACAAATCATTCTTTAGGTGCCATGATCGTGCACTGAGATGAACAACATCGTGAGCAAGTGGTTTATTATATAAGCTAAACGCTCATTGACTATGAAACTTGGTATACTCATACCAAAAAACTTTTCTTGGCATTAGTCTTTTTTGCTACCAAGCTTTGTCATTATCTTCTCAATCACAAAACTTATGTCATCACCCATACCAACCCTCTAAAATACATGCATTACAAACCATACCAAAATCAACGTATGGCTCATTGGCTCATGCTTCTTGCTGAGTTTGACTTGGAATTCATCCATCAAAAATCTATAAAAGGGTAAAAAATCACTGACCAATTAGTAGATGCCCCTCTACCTGACAACCAACCCTCTCACTATGAATTCCCTGATGAATCCATCGCCATGTTATCCACTGATGACATTTTCTATCAAATGACAATGTTCTTTGATAGATCTAAATGTCAACACGGTGGGGGTGTAGGGGTCATTCTCATCCCTCACAAGGGTGAGCCCATGCCCCTATCTTTCAAACTTGACTTTGAATGTACCAACAACATGGCTGAATATGAAGCCTTAATTTTGGGACTTTAAACCACCCTTTTCCTAGGTGTCAAGACCATCAACATCTTTGGCGACTCACAACTATTTGTCAATCAAATCAATGATTCATATCTTTGTAAAAATGAAGTTTTGCAAAGGTACAAACACTGTGTTGACACCCTGCTAGAATCTTTACCATTACCTCTTACAAATTGTTCCTTAATCTACGAATAAGTTTGCTAATATTATGGCTTCTCTTACCTCATGCATTCCATCCTCATCATCTTCTTCAAGAATTTATGTTACGATACATCATTTGGCATTACCTTCATATATCTCCACTAACATCAACTTTGTCAGCACCATCAACTCTAACCCACAGGATGTTTGGTATAAACAACTTGTGGACTACTTAACTTATTCTATTGTCCCCCCTGATCTCTCTAGCAATGCACAATGAGCTTTTATCAAAAGCACAGCTTGATATACTATTCTAGGGGGTCTTATCTAGAAATGAGGTTTTGATGACCTCCTTATTCGATGTCTAACCTCCACTGAAACATCTCACGCTATCAAACAAGTCCATGATGGAATTTGTGGAGGGCATTTTAGTGGTAACTCAGTTGTAAAGCACATCCTTTGCCTGGGCTATTATTGGCCCACTCTTCACCAAGACTGTAGTGACTATGTTCGGCATTATATCAAATGCCAACAATACGCTAACTTACTTCACATCCCTAGCCATGCTCTATAAGTTGCTAAGGATTTCTAGCCTTTTTCACAATGGGGCTTAGATTTAATTAGTGAGATTAACCCTCATTCATCTCTCTGACATTAGTCCATTATCACCACAACTGAATACTTCACTAAATGGGTGGAAGCGATTCCCCTCGTCTCCACTAAAGCTAACAAAATTGTTGACTTCATCAACAACAACATCATCTATCATTTTGGTGTACCTCACAAAATCATCACCGATAACAGCAAATCATTCAAAAACAAAGCTGTCTAGAAACTTTGGGACTCATTTGGCATCAAGCTCAGCTTCTCCTCACCTTACTACCCACAAGCAAATGGGCAAGCCAAGGCTTCCAACAAAATCTTAACAAAAATTCTAATGAAGGTGGTCAATGACACTAGAAGGGACTGGCACATTCACATTCCCTTCGCTTTGTGGGCCTACCGCACTAGCATTCAAACCCCTACGGGTGCTACACCTTTCTCTCTAGTGTATGGAACAGAGGTTATCCTACATCTTGAAATACAAATACCTTCTTTATGCATCTCTTTGCATGACATACTTTTTAACAATGACTTTCATCAAGATTAGTTGGATCAACTTGAGTTACTTGATGAACGTCGCCTTGCTACCCTCAACCATCTCCATATCTACCAAAATTGCCTCCAACGTGCCTATAACAAAAGTCTTAGAGAATGAGATTTCAAAATCAGAGATCTTGTCCTCAAATAAAACCAATAGGTGACTAATATGGAAAGAAGTAAACGAGGCAAGTTTGCTCCTAATTGGCTTATACCTTATATCATAACACACAAGTATGGATCAGGGACTTATCGTCTGTCTTCTCTTGAAGGCTAGCTAGAACTTGAGCCCCTTAATGCCTTGCATTTATAACCATTCTACTGTTAATCAAGTAATCATTCACTTGATGTTTAAATTGAGCTCATCCCTTGAGCAACCCCCATCATCATCATTCCTATTCCTTTCAACCCTCTTTCCTTACAAACATTAGTCAACCCTTTGGTAAAGCATGAATGCTTTGTCCTTATAAAAGGGAAACCCCCAAACCTCTATAGTCAAGTCCATGACCAAAAGTCCAGTCAAAAAATAAAAAATAAAAATAAAAATAAAAAAATTGGGATGCCTATACAAAGGTCATAAACTATAAATGTAAATTGCTCCCTCGAAGGATAGCTACATCATTATTGTAATTAATAGACTGCTCCCTTGAAGGATAGCTATTTAAAGACATCAACATATAAAGTAGAATATAGACCACTCCCTCAAAGGATGGCTATACACAAATTTTGCTCCAAACAGCACTCTCAGAAGCTTCTTGCATCAATCAGCTTCAGATATGACCACAAAACAAAACAACATCCCCATGTAGACTTCTCACATCAATCAGTCTACCAAAAAAAAATTAAGTCATGGACTTGCCTATAGTCGTTCTCAGGGTCACCTAGAAAAGGGGCAAAGTTATCCTTGCTAAATAGGGTTACGCTATCCTCATACCTCACATAATCAAACCTATTACCCCAACATACCCAAGGGATTTTGAGCTCAATTAACATCGAGTGATTTGAATACTTCTCTAACACAAACAATGGTCAATGACGTAATGCATGAATGGGGTTTTTGTTTGCAATAACCCTATTTATGCTATCATTATGGTCCTTGTCAATGAAAGAGTAACGTGCCTTTCACTTCTTATACACTTTGGTCATATACAACCAATTCAAATCCAACCAAATCATTTTCTAAACCAAACCAAACCAACCAAACCTTTTTCAAACCACTAACATTATCATAGCCTATTCACACTAGTTTCTATGGAAACCAATACACATGGAAACTATCGACCACACAAATTATGTTAAGCATAAACCATTACTTGCTGAAGTATAAGCATACTCATTTCATTTTTAGCATACATCCATCACTAATATGGAAAATTTCTAGGGATGAAAAACCACATCACCAATGTTACAGAATACACCATCACATAATATGGAAAAGGCTGTAACATCATCATACACTCATCATTTCAAAACATGACCAAACCAACTATCAACCTCTTTGACCCTTCCTCCCTTCTTGAGAGAACTACATTGGCCTGAGGCCGTTTAAATAGGGGTTATGTAGGTAGCACTCAGTTCACATGGGGTCTTCTGAGGTTAGCTCGGCCATTTGCCGGTTCATCTCCCTAATGACGCCAGCCATTCGTTTGTTTGTCTACCTGATGGACAAACCATTTCACCTTTAGCCATGACTTAACCTCATCCAACCCACATCCATAACCGACCCTCTTCCTCCCTTTTAGGGAGAACTACATTGGCCTGAGGCCCTTCAAATAGGGGCTATGTAGGCATCACTCAGTTGACATGGGGTCTTCTGAGGTTAGCTCAGGCATTCCTTCATCCATCCATTTAATGGACCAACTATCTATACCAACCCAAAATCATGACCAAAAAATCAGCCCTGACACTGAAATAAGTCACCTTAGACTTCTCATGGGGCACATTGGAGATCACATACATCTCCCTGAACACAACACACAAATCTTGAGATCACTTATATCTCAACCCAACTCGACCAATGACCTTGGGGATCACAACTATCTCCTCAGACCATGACCACTTTTACGATAACTATGCCTTGGTTGTTTTGATTGCATATGCTACCTCATGAATAGTTAGCAAATTGTGCGCAACCCACACTATGACCCTCACACCTATTGATGGATTGTGCTCCAGTTGATCCTCAATATTTGTGACATTTTTGTGTTTTCTAAGAGCACATCCTGAGCTTGGGATACCTTGAACACCACAACCATTGGAGCTATATCTTGGATCATTTAATCCAATCAACTATGACTAAATGCTGGGGCTTAGTTATTTTGATTTTAGCACTCCTTGACCTTTGACTGTGATAATTTGACCTACCTATCACGTGAAGTGGTATGCATGCAATCTCAACTTTTGCAACATTCACACTCAACCTTCACCATACCCATCCACTACCTATCAAATCGGCACCTGATATCATGTTACCTTCCCTTAACTCTTGATTTGAGGGGGAATACCTCATCCCTTACCCAGGATAACCTACACCTCATCCCATACTTGGGGCAACTTACTCCTGTCTTGCAGTTCGTCTAAACAACCAACAAGACAAAAAGGGGCAAATGTAGACACCAAAATAGTGTCACCCCCCCATGGTCCCTTTCTAACTTCAACATGCCTAACCTATACTTTATTAATGTAAAATACTTATTTTAAATTAATAATCCCCCTAGACACCTCACCTTGGATTCCTAGCTCTTAGGCCATTTATCACCCTATGACTAATCATAATTACCTAAGACCTATTTCAAATCCCCCACTAATCCTCGTGCCTATTAAACCTACCATTTGGACCATTTAATAATGCCAACCAAACCTAGCAGATGGAAGAATGGGAAAAAGGCTAAAAATAGCCCTTTTTCCCATTCTCTAGCCGTCGATGTCAATAAACAGTTGACTGACGTCAGTGGTATTGCCAACGTTAGTTGCTTAAAACTAAATTCTGACCTCGACTGTAGCCCATATCAACTTCTCTCAGGTGCTTGAATCTAAATTCTCTCTTGCTCTTTGACTCTTTACACATCAAAGGTAGGGTTTGGTATGAGGCATCAACATTCTATCATCACTCTTTAGGCTATAGAAACTCTGTAAAACTCACTCCAAATTGGATTGGATATTGCATGAGGTCTTCAGCATCAAGCCATAATAGGTACAAGCATTCAAACACCTCTAGTTCTTCATCAAGCAAGAGCTAAGTATTCTTTTGCCTTTCATCTTAGTATCTTTAGAATGGATTGGTAATCAGTCAATTTGCTATTTTCTAAGTACTATTGAGACCAAACTCTGCTTTCTTCCCAGAGAGGCTGAAAAGTCTTCTTCTTATCCTGACCCTCATCTCACACATAACATCTACCCTTGTCCACCTTAAGACTCTATTGACCTCCCTACAACCCTGCACAGACCTCCAAATTACCAGACTCTTTCTGTTGATCACAGACATAACTTGAGACCCATCTAAGGCCCATTGCCCCTATCGACATCGACATCAAAGCTGATTGCCCCTATCGACGTCAACAGCTTAACCAACATTGGCAACATTAACCAACCGATGATGGTAGACTAACTAATGTCGACGACTATGAGAGGCAGATTGCAAGAATTAGGTATGCATTATCTATTTCTCTTCTTTAGCCTTTCATTATTTCTCTTTCTAGCAACACTCTTTTGTCAAATAAGTGGACTGTCATCCCTCAAAGAAGTCTTTGCACTTCTGAGATCGAGCTTTTCTTGGCAATCCACCATATATCTATCTAACATTTTCTTTGTTTAAGTCTTTCTTATCTACAGGTGTTGTCCTCCACAACCAAAGAGGAGCTCCTTCAATCATCTGGATACAGTGCACAACTTCATCTGGGTATCATCTAACCCCTGACCATTTAACTTTAGTTTCTTATTTCTTCTGAATGTAAAAAGTGAAAATGAGTAGAAATAGACACATGTATGGGTTCATGACTAACCTCTTTGGAGGAGAATCTTAGCTCAAATCTTTCATTTCCACTATACAAAATCAAATTACATGGAGTGAGAGTACTTATGAATATTTTAATATATAAAAAATATTGGGACTATATATGAGACCCCAATTTTATGTTGGCAAAACATTTATTTGATAATTTCAAGATATTTTTCACCATATATACCTTAAAAAACACTTATTTCAAATCTTGCATAAAATTATCATGGACTTTGAAGTATATACCCAGTTGCATTTTGGTGAAGCTTTGGCAGCATGTGAAAAATGGTGGGATACACTAAACATTCTTTTAAAGAGGAGGTAATTAATTTACCCCACCAATCTCCATTGGATTCTTTGAATATCTCAAGACATTTTCAAATTAATTCCCTAGATAAATCAAACATGAGACCAACAATGGGTTGGCATTGGGAGTATACCCATTATCATTCTCATTCTGATGTTAGCTTGGAAAAACACATCTAATCAGATCTCTAAAAATTTTGAAAGGTGGTAAACATTAGTTTGAGTCAATATAATATTTATCAATCTTGATACAAAATATTGGATAATCTATCAAGATAACTACAATATCAATAAGATAACTACCATGAATAATGAGAACACTAGCTTGCAATAGGACTTAATAAATAATATATGGGGGAAATGATGAGTCCATTAAAGGGCTAATTATATCCAATTAATAACCATGTCATTCCCTACTAATTTCCCTTCTTGAAATGGAAATGATATGTATTTATGGTTTATTTCTAGTTAAAAGTAGAGAATGATTAATTATATCTTAGTTAACATGTGTGAGTCAATGTTACTTGTTTTGTCCACTACATTCTAATTCTTTACATGGATATCCCTCAGTTTTGCATTTATGGGCTACCTAAATGCATCATACTTGAATATTATAGTTTTTAGAAAGTAATAAGACCCCTAAAATCAAGTTCAACACATGTTAAAGATATACAGTAAATCTATGGAGTCTAACAATAAAGCTCTAGATTCCAATAGTGAAGCTTAGGAGTCCAATAGTGAAGCTATGGATTTTGACAATGAAGCTTTAAAGTACAATATTTGAGCTCTGGAGTAATAGATGAGTTTAAGGTAAGTTTTAAAGTATGGTAGGTGAGTTTTAGTATTATTATAGTCATTAACCAGAGCTTGTGGAAGGAATTTTGTGGATCATATAGTATTGTATACATCTTACCTAGAATGGTCATTTATTTTCTAAGGTACTCATAGTTCATTGAGTCACTTACAATTCTATTTTTATATATGATAATTGTTGAAAATTTGGCCTTCTAGACTAAATTTCAACCCATAAAATCAAAAAAAATCCCATAACACCTATACAATCTTGTACATGGTGATCTTCATGCATTATGTGTCATCTTTGGTCTCTTTTGTAATAATTTTAGAATTGTTAGAGGTGTCATGGTATGTGATAGAGCCTACTTGTGAAATCATCATGTTATATTTATTTTGGGTCTTTTGGTGATGTACTAACTTATCATCATGGTCCTTGAGTGAGTGGAGAGTTTTAAAATGTATTTTAAAGTTTATAAAAAAATCTAAGCTTTATTTGATAAAATTAAGGTCTCTTGGCAAAAGTTAGGTAATGTCGAGAATTTAAGGTTTATGGTTCTCATAGTATTTAGGCTTATTTTAAGACATTTCTTAAGGATAGACCTTACTAGCTATAATTTTAAGGATTTCTAATCCTTATTAAAGTATTAAATGGCAATTAATGGTGTAATCAAGGTCATATTTCATGGTGTACTTATCCAAACTTGTTTCTAGTCTTGATTCACACTTCAAGTTATCAAATGATTATCAAACATGTTATATGAGCTAACTTTCATGTTATAAAACTTAGGGAAAATGGGTTTTTAGGTGTCAATTTTTATTTTAAGGGTCTTAAAAAAGGTCTCATTGACATCCTATAGTCATAATAAGGTGTTTTCATACATAAATGGGTCCTTTTATAATACAAACCCATCTTCCATCTACCAAATGGGCCCCACATGCTTAGAAGTGTGACCTTTCAGCTTCCCCATCTATACTAATTGTTTTTAAATGTTAATTGGCCTTTGTTTTCCCTCTTCTTTCCCACCAATGGCATTTCAAGGTCTGAAACTTGAGAAAATGAAGGAAAGTTATAGGTTGCAAGTGCTTTCAGACTTGTACAGATCCTTACATTACAGCCATGATCAGAGGAAGTCATAAATATGTAGATGGTAATTAAATTAGACATCATATGGTATAATTATTTATTTTTAAGGTCAAACAAGACAAAAACTAGTCCACTTCTTCCATCAAGCTCTTTGGTAGCCTTGGATAAACTTTCAAGTTTTTGCTTAGTTTGTACAGGAGAGAGAAGGTGAAGATCCAAGACTTTGGGTAGAGTAAGGGGGTATTATGACCTTTTTTATTCTTGGAATTAGTATTCATATTTATGAACTATACTCTATGAATAATGGCTAAGAATATAGGTAGTCAAAGTTATCTTTTCCATTTATGTAAGGGTTAAATTTGTAATGGTTCCTTTGTAGTTTTAGTTGGTTAGATGAAATTAGTGAACATGTGTGTATTATTCAAGTCCTAAAGGTCCATATCCATCATTCCCCACTACTGGTTAACATGTGTGAGTCATGGAGAACATGACAAATCATGTTATCACTTGTATAGGCTACAAATAGTGTCTTTATAGGTTAAATAATACTCAAAGCATGAAAATGGAAATGGATGATGTTTTAGGTTGTATGATGGGTTATTATAATCCATACAAGTCTTCATTGTCTTCCCTAAGCACTTTTTTAAACCACTAGATTAGATAACTCCTTCAAGATCTTGTCTCCAATGTAAATATCATGTATGTTATGATCTCTTTTGTAAAGTGGAAACATGGTAGATATAAGAGTCATTAGGTTATTTTAAGGGCATATAAGTACTTCATATTATGTTTATAATCTATAATGTTTCCTTCATACTCCTCACTTCCCTCTACTCAAAGCTGATTCTCCTACTCAACCTTTGAGAGACAAACTCTCATTTATGCACTTATAGGCCTATTAAGTAGACCAAGCAGTGTTAGCTATTGGGATGAGTGTTGAAGACATTGATGAGTCTTAAGGAGTCATAAATCTATATGAAAATCATGGGAAATTAATGATTACAGTCATATAGAAGGACAAACACCATCAATCCATCCTATAATATAGACTCAGTCAAGACCCCCACATACACACATAGTGTTACAATGGCAAGATTGAAGAAACATTGAGGGTATGATGAGGTTAAAAGGGTATATAAAGTTATAAAAGATCAATAAAAACTCATTAGTATGTTTATGGAATTAAATTAAATAATTAATCACTATCCCACCTCCCAAATAACTATGCTCACATAGTTAAGAGTCTTAGAACCACCACCTACAGGCCTGAATACAACAACAGGACAATTAAGCATAGAAAACAATTTCAAGAAGCCTTGAAGGTGTATGAAATGTAAAAAAATTGAAAAATTCATAGACAATATGTGAACATTGATAAATAGAGAGAGTTGTCATGAAATCAAAATATACCCTTTTTCACAGTCAAAATGCAGAATTGTTAGAATTAGCTACATGATCTAATAAATCTAATAGAAAAAAAATAAGAGATAAAATAGTAATATTAATAAACAATAAATATATATCTAAGATAATAATATAAATGACTAAATAACTCAAATATGATGAATTAATCTGATAATTTAATATTAATCTGATATGGAATGCATAAATAACAATTGCTTAAATAGAGCAAGTTGTGCATGATAAAGATCAGGGAACTCACACAACACATGTAATTCAACTGATATTTATTTACATGAATAGTGGAGTACAACTTCACAGTAACAAGATAGGTGTCTAACTTGTGTAAATGATCAAGACAAGTTGACTATTAGTTAAACAATCTTATCCTATCTTACCCTGAATAGTGGAGTAGAACTCCACTATAACAAGATAAGTCTCTAAGTTAACTGCTAGCTAAGTAAGCTTACCCTATCTGGTGAAAATTATTAATAAACATAATAAAATAATTACAATAAGTAAATAATAAACACAAGTAAATACAATAAAGTAAATAAATTCACCAACACCCCCCCTAAGTGAAGCTTAGGTAGGGCTATGAAAATAAGAGTCTCGACAATGTGTAGCCATATTAGGTACTCTACAAATAGATGAGGAAATGAGAAAACACAAAGGCAAAAAAATCCTCCTCAAAATGAAGGTCTAGGAGACACCCCCTAAATAACTAATGTCCCACACCCCCAAAAGAGATCATAAGTGAAGATACTTTCTCTTAGTGAAAGGTTTGGTGAAAATATCTACAATTTTCTCCTCTATAGGACAATATTGAAGATTAATGATCTCCACCTAAATCAGATCCCTGATAAAGTACATATGGATCTCTATGTGTTTGGTTCTCTGATGATGAACTAGATTATTTGAGATCTAGATAGTGCTTTGGTTGTCACAGTAGATGATTGACGGCTTTCAAACTGGAATACCAAGCTCAATGAGAATATTTTAAAGCCAAATAGCCTTAGTAGTGGCATTAATAGTGCCATGATACTCAACCTATGTAGATGAATGAGCAATAGCATTTTGTTTCTTTCTCTACCAACTAATGGGGCTAGATTTGAAGTGAAAGTTATAACTAGAAGTGGACTTATGATCATCATAATTTCCAACCTAATTAGAATTTATGGATCCCACCAAGTCTAAACCTATACCTACTATATAGTGAATCTTATATCTAATAGTGCCTTGAATGTAGCTTAAAATGCACTTGGCAGCTCTCCAATGAAGCTCATGTGGTGTCTACATAAAGCATGAAACCATACTAACTGCATATGAAATGTTGGGTGGTGTATGAGTTAGATAGATAAAGATACCTACAAGATGGTAATATAATGCAGCATCAACAAAGGGAATGAAATAATGAACCTCAAGTCTGACTCTAGATAAAAAAGGAGTCATTGCAAGCCTACAATCAACCATGTGAAACTGCAATAACAAGTCCATGACATACTTGGGCTATGAAAGTATAATCCCAAAAGAATGATGTGCTATCTGAAACCCAAGAAAATAATGCAATAATCCCATATTTGTCATAGAAAACCTATCATGAAGTGCAGTCTCAACACTAATGATGATGGATGTTGTGCTCCCCATAATAATGAGATCATCAACATAGAGCACCAAGTATAATATTGAATCCTCATGCTATAAAATGTAGACTTTTGGATTTTAGTGACATCTCAAAAAACCAACAAAGAGAATAAATGTGTCTATATTAGACTACCAAGACCTAGGGTATTGTTTTAGACCATAGAGAGTCTTCTTCAAGTAGCATACCAGTGAAGAATCATAAATGAACCACTATGGGTGCTCCATATAAATCTTCTCATGAAGATCCCCATGAAGAGATGTGTTCTTCACATCCATCTGATGTACAACCCAACCATGAGCTACACCAATAGATAGTATCAAGTGAATAGAATTCATCTTAACAATAGACACAAAGGTTTCTATATAGTCAATGCTTTCTACTTGGGAAAAACCTTCGGACATTAAGCATGCTTTATACTTATCAATATTTCCATTCGCTACAAACATAGTCTGATATATCCACCTACATCATACTAATTGTATTCCCTTAGGAAGAGGAACAAGATCCCAGGTGTTGTTCCTAGTCAATGAGTCATACTCTTATTCCATCATTGAGTCCCACTCAACTATCCCTATGGCTTCTTGAAAAGACTATGGATTAGAAGCTATGACAATGTAGGAATGTGGAATATCATGTTGTGACATGTTTTCCTTCTATCTAATGGATCCCTAACAAGAGGGTCTACATCCACCAAAGTATTTATAGCCTAAAAAGGCATCAATGGGTGAGGATCTGGAGGAGGAAGAGGAGGAACATGACCTACTAAACCTTATTAGGGATGTATTACCTCATCATCCCTATGAGTA
This sequence comes from Torreya grandis, assembly GCA_037957365.1. Lineage (NCBI taxonomy): Eukaryota > Viridiplantae > Streptophyta > Pinopsida > Cupressales > Taxaceae > Torreya > Torreya grandis. Next base: position 674,877 of record JARHVA010006075.1, on the reverse strand, counting down.
GATGAAGTAGGAGTATCATTGTCACTACTATCTAATTCTTATAAGGAATAAGAATGAGAAATTTTAGAAGATAAGTTCTAAGGACTTTATTTAAAGTAAACATTTATTTCTATAATAAGCTCATGTGAATATGGATCAATGAGCTGATATCCCTTAACACCATCAGGATATCACACAAATAATCATGTTTGGATTTTTTGTTCTAAAGCATGATGCTTATCTAAAGGTATGTGAGTCCATATTGGTCTATCAAATACTCTGAAATGATGCACATCTATCTTCCTATTACACCAAGATTCAAAAGGTGTTATCCCCTTTAAATCTTTATGAGGAACTCTATTATGTATATATATATATATATATATATATATATATATATATATATATATATATCATAATTAATCACTTCCACCTATTACTCAGGTACTAATGATTTTGCATGAATCATACAACTTGCCATATCTTTTAAGAATTTGTTCTTCCTCTCTGTTACACCATTCTATTGAGGTGTGTATGCAAATAAATTTTGAAGATCAATTCTTTCAAGAGCATAGAATTATTCAATTTTTTTGTTTATATATTCCTTCACATTATTAATGTGGAGAATATTGACATACTTCTCAGATTGTTTCTCTGCTAGATATTTAAACTCTATAAATCTATCAAATACTTCACTCTTGAGTTAACATAAATCCAAATATATCTAGAATAGTCACCAATAAATGTGAGAACATAACAGGTTTTAATAAAAGACAAAGTAGGTAATGGACCCACTAAATCACTATGAACAAGTTTGAGGACTTGATTAGCCCTCTAAGCCTTCCCTTTATCAAACTTATCCTCTAGATGTTTGCCTAAGGCTCAACCATGACATACAGCCCCTAAAAACTGAATCTATAGAAGTCATGTAACCATCTCCTATCAACTAAGCTACTAAAAATAGAGGTAGTTCAAATGACAAAACCACTCATGCCATAACTTGCTCACTAAATCAGTGTGTGAGAGAAAAGTTTTAAAGGAAGACTAAGGTATAAAGTGGGAGAATGAATAAAGCTAAGTATTAATATCAAATTTTTCCACTGTAACTAAGGCATTATCCTCCAATTTTCTAATTGATATAGAATCAAGTGTGAACTCAAATTTCCTACTAGTATCAAAGTGAGTGATTTGATAGACAGAAAGAAGGTTAATTGATAACTCTGGCACATATAATACATCCTCAAACACACCACTATCAACATCAACTATACATTTTCCTATAACATCTACCTTAGAATCATCACCTATGAGAATATGAGGCAAGGAACTTGGTTCTAATCTAGAAAATTGTTCTTGATCAGAACCCATATGATGTGAAGCACCTGAGTCAATGACCCATGACTTGGTATAATTCACCAGCTCAACTAGTGACGTAGCTTTCCTTTCCCTAAATTTGAAGGAGTGGAAGAATCCTTTGAAGAGTATTGATTGATGTTATTATTTTTTAAAAGACCCTTAAGTTCATCAGTCTCTTTCTTCCAACAATCTTGTTCACTATGAAACCCCTTTTTTCAATAAGGGAAAGGAGTGTTAGTCCTTTTTTGTGAATCTCCTTTCTTAATAGTGGAGTTATATTCTCCTTTTGAGGAAGATTATTTTACTTTATTCTTATCTTTTTGTGACTTATTATGATTATTTTGCTTCTTTTTACTTAAACCTGTATTTGATGTTGATGTTGAAACTTGTTTATGTTGAGGTTGACTTGTAACTAGAGATTGAGATTTGGATGACTTGATTAGATCCATAGCTATTAATTTTCTTATTCAACCATTGGAATCTTAGAGAATACATCAAAGGTGGGCATTTGATAAGATGTGCCCAATGTGAGCTGATGAGTCTAAAAGCTAGAGACAAAGGATGAATATTTAGGACCTAATTTATGTAAGGAACTAAAAATCAATTGAATATCCTTTTTATCAATTTTACATTTAGAAAGTTGTGCTCTAAGATCTATGACTTAAGTGATGTAGTCTTGTATTGTAGCATAATTTTTAAGATCTAAACTAATGATTTCATTATTAATTTGCAACCACAAACATCATCTATTTTTCCAAAAAAAGATGCTAATTTATCCCAAGCCTCTTTTGGATTTGTAAATTTGTCAATATGAAAATTCAAATCTAAAGACATGTAAGACCAAATGTATCCAATTACTTTAGTAGTTTCAAAAAAAAAGTGTTGTAACTCTTTTGCATCAGTAGGTGGAGAAAGAAGAGTTGTTATGTAAGGTGTATATCCTAGCATCACTAATGCATTCCAAGCATTCTATTTCCATGTATTATAGTTGTATGTTGTTAATAATGGAAAATTAGGATTCCTCATGATGAAATCAGAAATAAACTATCACAAAGCAAAAATCAAAGTACATAACACACCACAAAACCCCTTGAATTACTTAGGTTTATCCCACTCAACAATTATTTTTTGGCACTTTATAATTCAGTGCATTTACAAGGCTAGATTGTAATTTTTCTAGTTTACAAAAAGCTCATGTAGGCCCTCTAGTCTAAAAGTACAAAAATATTCACTTTATTAGAAAAAATCTACACCAATGTGTTGTGGTCAAAAAATATTAACTTTAAAAAAAGAGAGACCTCAATTCAAGGTCGTATGTGAAATTTATGAGCCTCTAAAGTTATAAAAATGAGGATGGACAAGAGCTAATGTATAAAAATCTAAATTCTAGAAAATATGGAAAAAAACTTAAAGTACAAAAGTGAGTAGCACAAAATTTTAAGCTATTTCAAAAAAAAATGCTCAAAAATACCTCCCAGTGTTCAAATGGTAGGCTCCCAAAGTTACCCTTTTAAATCTACCTGCTGATCCATGAGGCCTACCAAAAAAAAAATGGTCTACACAATCCATATGGTCCGTACAACTATACCTAGGAGCTAAAAAAAATTGTCTTCCAGGGTGACTGTGTCCAATTTGGAAAAAAATTATATGGATCTATAGGTTTTGGCATCTTCCAAATGTAACCATGAGGTCCATTTTGCTCATAAACCCTTTGATTTTTAGGCACCCACTAGATTTGGGCATTGTGCTTCTGGATCAAACCCTTGCCAATTTTACCTCCTGTGCCCAATTTAGACAAAATTGTAGATGATTTTGACTATCTCAAGCACTCTAAACTCAATGGTGAGCTCATAAATTATCCACAAAGCTCCAATTTATGCATATATATAAAATCAAAAAATTGATCCTATATCTAGATATTTTATCTTGAATATTTAGCAATCTATAGATTCAAGATAGCTCTGGTACCATATTAGAATTAGCTATATGATCTAATGAATCGAATAGAAAGCATAAATAAGAGATAAAATAGTAATAGTAATAAATAATAACTGTATATCTGAGATAATAATGGAAATGAATAAATAACTCAAATATGATGAATTACTCTGATAATTAAATATTAATTTGATATGAAATATATAAATAGCCATTGCTTATATAGAGCAAGGCATGCATGATAAAGATCATAAAACTCACACAATAAGTGTAGTTTAACTGATATCTATCTACATGAATAGTGGAGTGCAACTCCACACTAACAAGATAGGTGTCTAACTTATGTAAATAGTCAACACAATTTGACTATTAGTTAAACAATCTTATCCTATCTTACCCTACATAGCGGAGTGGAACTCCACTGTAACAAGATAAGTGTCTAAGTTAAGTAATAGCTAATCAAGCTTACCCTATCTGGTGAAAATTATTAATAAACATAATAAACTAATTACAATAAGTAATTAGTGCACCAAAATAATAAATAATAAATACAAGTAAATGTAATAAAGCAAATAAATGCACCAACAACAATTTCTACCTACAAGCAAGATTTCTATATAAGAAGGTGAAAGTGACAAAAACCCTACATAATAGTGAAGTAAGAGAAATGTAATAAAACTTTACCCATTTTTTTTCCAATAATATAAATCTACTTAGAATGATATGATCCTCTAAACATCAAGGAGCCTTGACAAGATAGTTAGACTTATTAGGCATAAAATGGTAGTTTCTGGCAGGTAGGTTGATTGAATAAAAGATGTGTGGAACCCTACATAAATGGAAATATAAGATTGAATATAAGGCATCTAACTTTTTCCTAAAATTTTCACACTACCATCAATTATAATGTCTTAGTCCTTTAAGGTAAAGGAGAGTTTAATGGTCTAATAGGCCTAAACTGGTATCTATACGCCTATGCCTAGAAATGGAAGACATCTACATGTTTTGGAATGTTTGAGGTTTGAAAAAATTAGTAAAGGTAGTAAGAGAGACATTAAAATTTGAGGGTTTTAGTTGAGTTAGAAAGGAACTAAATCAAACCACTAGGGCTACACAAGCCCAACTACTCATAAACCCTAAGCCTGACTGTAAGGGTATGATGGGTATATAGATAGAAAGGTTAAAAGAAGGTTCTAATTTCAAGGGTGATATTAGACACTAAAACCATGTTACACAATATTACAAATCTTATCGTTATTGAATAATACTAGAAGAAACTACTCAAGACTCTGATAACACCAACTTCCTAAACACTCAAGCTAGGCAACGGAACTCAAGGTAGACATACACGAGGAAGGGATAAAGACATTCATTTGAATAGATGAGAGAAATTTTATAAGGGTGGAAATAAATGAATAAAGGGAGATATGGTGACATTAAGGTCACTAATTCACCTACAGGTAACTTTAGGTTCTGAAACTTAGACGAAGCCTATAAGGCCTAAAGCGACCCTTGAAACCAAACATCCCATCTCCATCTTAGTGAAAAATCCAAACCCAAAATCATAATAAAATACATTATAATGTATATGAGGATGTTTTAGGCCCTGAGGAGGATGTTTCAGGCAAAGGAATATAATGAATAGTCACATTTCATCTTGACATCTCTCTTGAGATCTACTACTTTAAGTAGTCAGGTCAAGTTGACATTTCTAGTACTCATATATCACCCAGGGACTTATACCCAATTATATTATGGGTATTTATGGAACCATAGGAGCTCACCATCCATAGAGGAAAGAGTTGGATTTAGGAGCCCAAATCTATGAATAATTACTAACTCTATAACCTACCCAAATTGCTTATAAAGGAATCAATCTCCACCAAATTTCACTCATATCTCACCATAAAATATACATGGGGATAGGATCTATTCAAAAGTTTTTATGGGGTATATTGGATATACATCCATGGAAAAAGGTTTTGAATTGGAGGTATGTACTCTATGAACCATCGTTAAGATGGTAGACCTAAAAAACCCTCCCTAACCCTAATACTATATCGATGGAGAATATATTAATGAAGTTGAATCCAAATTAATTGGGATGAATTCGGAGACACATGAATATCATAATAAACTCAGTGGATACCACATCCATGGCACTAGTCTACATAAACTGATGTATGGACCCGCTTAAAAACTCTTTTATGTAAGGATTAATGATGTTTTTAGGGTCCAAAACTCTATGGAGGGTTTAAAATAATGGAATAAGTTAGTATGAGATGTCTTACACTATCTAAAATCATTAATTTCTCAAAAAAATCCATGGAAATTATCCTAAAGGTCTACACCAAAAGACCAATCTAGATGTGCTAGTGGGAGGTGACCTAGTCACCTGAGTAAGGTAGAGTTGTAAGTGGGTAATGATTGGGAGGTATAATTCATGGAAAAATATGTTTTTACAAATATAAATCATTCTTATTTACCTTATCTAAAGGTTAATTTTAGGTTTCATGCCCATGCAAGCAACAAAAAACTAAGTTATTAGGCCTAGTGGTGTAGTAGGCCTACTTGGTCAACAAAAGAAGATGCATATTAGTGTATAGGGATGTTAGAGGAGTCAATTCAGTCTCATTAAATTTTTTTAAATACCTCATGAAGGAAATAAAATTCACTTATCATGGTCATCATGGAGGATGGAGCAGGGTTTTTTAGTGTAGTCAACATGCAAGGAGAAGGGTGGGTTGCATAATAACTCATGGAGCATATTATAGCATAATGAACATTTTTAACTACCAAAAGGAAGATATTATTGAACATATTTTTGTGATTTTTCCATGGAGAGGTCAAATAATATTGAATTATCCTTGACCACTCCATTTCAATGCCCAAAAGGCTCATTAAAGACCACCAAGCATGGGGCTAACATATAGAGGAAGCATGAGGACTATTATGCAGGTTGTAACTAATTATTGGAGTGAAAGAGGATAATCATGATCTCTCCTCCACACTTCCATGCCATACCCTCTTTTCTCTCTTTCTCATATTATATATAATTAGGCTTTAAAGCCATTGTATCTATCCCTCAACTAGGTATGAGGAAACTCTACCTAGATTTGTATCTTGTATACCTCTTGAGCTAATATAAATAATGTTTTATATTTTTCAATACTAGTTCAGTGTGTTATGATTTCATTTATTTGCATATTTTTTAGTTTTATATCCATTTTTATGTCCTTTCCTCACCTAGTTGTTAGTATACAGTTATATGTAGATCACATAGTGTGTGAAGGTGTTGGTGGCTGAGCTTAGAGTAGAAGTTTGATTGTTAAGTGTCTTGAATGAGATATTTCCTTCATTACCCTCATTCTCTAGTCCCTTAACACAACCTCCATGTGAAAAACTATTGATTATAATCCTTTGGAGAGGTAGTTTAGTTCATGTATTGTTCATTAGTGTTGTTTAAGGTCAAATAGAGTGAATAAGTCATATTGGTGCATCACCTCCTTTTATATTAGAATTCCTTCCATGTTTCTCTATCCATTTTCACCTAAACAAGTTAGTAGGTTTAGTGAGTTTGATCTTAATGGATGAACTAAGGCAGATATCCCCATAAATTAGAGGTTTAGCCTAGTGATAGGTCACCCACAATGTTGGGCTAATCCCATTTTACCCAAAACTTGGAGGTAGGTTTGAACCTCCTCCTCCTAGGGTGTAGTTTGGAGTATTAACAATACTTATAGTAATATTTTATAAAATATTTTGTAAAATAACCACTATTGGTATCATAGGTGTTTTGGTTACCATATTAGAATATGCTGTAACCATCGATATATTATAACTAGTTGGAGCATGCATGTTGTTAAGACAAATTTTACACTATTTTATCTTGAAACATGGAAAATGGTTGTAACCTCATTTCTATTTTATAAATAAGTTAGACTATATTAGTTACTCTATTAGTTGGTTTTAAACAACAATTGTAGGAATGTTGTATTAGAACAACTTCCTCTTGTAAGTGGGAGAGAGAAGTTCTGAGAGAAAGAGAATGTTAGTAGCAGAGAAGAGAAATTAGTAAGAGAGTTTTCCACATTATAATATTCATTCAAGAATTAATGAATCTTTGAATATTCTTGAAATTATAAGGTCCATTTAAATATTTTGTCAAGGGAGAGCAAGGGCCCACTCACCCAAAGAGGAAGGATTATTCTTTGGTATTTTTCCTTTGTGTTTATATTAGCTATTGTTTAATTATTTTTAAGAGTGTTTGTATTACAAGTGTGATTTTGTAAGCTTTCAGGTCTATTCTATGTGCATATTTGTTTCAAGTTATTTTTTCATCATTTACTTTTCCAAAATAATTTTACTTAAAACTAAATTCAATTTAGTACATTTATTATAAAGTGTTTCATTTTGATAAGTAGAGTTGTTTTTTTTTTTTAATATTTTCTTTGACAAGAAGAGTGTTTCTTTACAATAAGAGTGATTTTCTTTATAAGTAAATTTATTTACTTCAACATTTAAATTTTGTATTATAGGTTTTTCATTCCAATCAAGTAGATATATTTTAATTAATTATATTAAAACCTTATAATTATTTGGTTCACAAACCCCCCACTAAACACAACTATTAGTAACATATTTCACACCTTATCGTATACAACCATTGGATACCAACCTTGGTGTTAATGACATCAACCAAATGAGTTGATTAAATGAATGGGTTGACAAAACCATCTAGGTATTACCAGATAGATAAAAAATATATGATAAACCCATTTATTCCTAAAAAAAATCCTTCTCCATTTCCATTTCACTATTATTTTATGAAAAAATAGAATCCCAAAATTGGGATAATGAAACTAAATCTAGACGAGGAATACTTTAATAGTGCAAATCTAGAAAACATGTCATATTTTTTATGAAACACTAGGATAGTATGTTTTTGAGTTTTAGGATCTATGATATGTGAATCCACAACCAAAAATAGTGAATAGGCCCAAAGGTTACTAACTAATTTGGTTTCTATTGTCCCACAACCACATTAACCTATATTTGAGGTATGTAGAGAGTAACTTCTTAGAGATAATGGCTCATTGAGGCACCACATAATAAAATGAATGAGAGGTTTACTATTAGAAAAATAAAAATAGTAGGCACTTCTTATATATTTTTAAGTACACATAAGCTAGGATCCATATATAATATTTTATTATGGCTAGATTATTAGGGAAGCATCCCACACACCATAGATCAAGTAAAATTGATTACCACTTTACCTATAATGATAGATCCTATGATTTTGATACCTTATTAAAAAAACTTATAACCAAGGGGATTTCCATGAAATGAAATTGATTCAAAACTAATTACCTCATCATGTTCATAATTTTATGATAAAATAAAATCCCACAAGGGGGAGGTGAGAACATCATATTAGTTATTATCATTAAGCCACTAAATTTGGGATTAAAACATGAAATGCAAAAAATAAAAAATACATATCCAAGAGATAATAAGAATGATAAATACGTATAAAAAATAAAGAAAAACTATAGATCCAAAATTTAAACTGCCATGTAGAATGATCTGAATCTTTGATAGCTATAAGGCCATATTAAAATATTTAGATATTGTCAATAATTGTGTTAGATACCATAAGATAAATACCTACAATACTTGTATAATAAATATATTACATAAATAAACAAAAATTCATCTAATTAGCACAATTACCTATTTTGATTAAGATCACTAACATAATTTACTAGTATAATAGTAAATATCATCGAAAATTTGTCTCACCCACTAGCCATTTATGTTCTTATATAGATACTAAAGGAGGATAGGGTAAGGGTTAGTATTTAAAAATAGAAAAAGATAAAAATATTATTAGTATAATTCAATTAAGTATTTACTAAATTGATAATCTTCTCTAATAATAGATTCTGGATAAGTATGCATCAATTAGTGCCTATCCATGAATTACAAATAAATAATACAAGTGCATCATAAAACCATGCAATGGTGTATGAGAAATTAAATACACAAACACCCCCTATTAAGATGTATTTCAATGAATGGAAGGATGAAGGAAACATTGAATTATTCCCCCTTGATGAAACCTTCCTTCACTCCTAAAAGTTTCCTGGGTTAAATAAATGAGGCCTTAAGAAAGGGTTTTGTGAATAATTTTTTGACCTGATCATTTATTTGTACAAAATCATGATCAATGACCTTTTCTCATATTAATTTATAAATATAATGCATTTGGATCTCAATGTGATCTATGCATTTGTGCTCTAATAGGTTATAATAAATGTGGATAGAATTTTAATGATACCTTTCAATTTATATCTTTCAAATGGATATCGTAAGGGTCCTAACACTAGTGTGATACCAAGTTTACAAAAAGTGAAATATCAATATGAGATTGATTCAAGTACAAAATACTTCCCACCAATATATTTTAGAGTATAGCATCAACCTAATCATAATAACACATGAAAATACTGAGTCTAAATTGATAAAGAGTTGTTATGAACATGCAGTCTTTGATGTTAAAGAAATTGAGTATATCTCGAGCGTAATTGGATTGATTAACAAAAAATAATTTCTTTGACTATGAAATATAAATACCAAATAAAATATACATGTCAATGTCAATAATCTTATAATACCTCATTATCTAAGATTTTAAATCATGAATATTCTTTTCAGAGCTCCTTGTGATTATTAATTCATGAACATAGAGGACCAAGATTTAGAGTTTCACATATACTTTATTGCTTTAGGCTATGGGATTAGAGAGACTCTGCTTAAATCCATATTTGATTAATAATGTATCTATATTTTCATACCAAGATTGAGAATGTATAATAATTTTTAAAATATGCACACAAATTTCAAGTTCTCACTAATGCGGACCTAGGATGTTGGGACATGTAGATTTATTATTGTAAGTCTCCATGCAAGAAGGAAATTTTAACATCCATATTATGGAATTACCATCCATATGTTTCAACTAAGTAAAATTTTATTCTGATGGAATTCATCTTGGCAACTAGATCAAAGTTTTCATGGTAGTCAACACCTTCAACTTGTGGAAACCCTTTTGTTATAAGTTGGTATTTTTATCTAGATTGGAACCACCTATTACATACTTAGTGTGATAAACCAAATTGCACCTCACTATTTTTATTCCTTTTTTAAGTGTAAATAACTCTAATTTTTTGTTATTATTCACATAAATAATTTCATCTATCTTAGCTACTTGCCATTCAAGATGCTTATTGTCTTGATGATAAGTCTTCAGATCTTATGTCACTACCAACTATTCCAAATATACAACACCATAATAATTTTGTGATATCTTCATGTTTGGATATTTTGAATCCCCTACCAATTCTCAAATCTCATTTTGAATTAGGTGTAACCATTTTAATAGATGGTGTGTTAATTGTGCAAGTACATTCTGAAGGTTTTCTGGTATTGGCAGTGAAGGTTCTAATTAATCCCCATGTGGTTCATCATCTGAACTATAGTAAAAATTAGAATGGGAGTCATATATATTGTATTATTCTTCAAAATATACCTCACATGTGTGAAAATTTATGTAAGGTAATGGATGAAGATGATTAGGTGATGTTGGTGTGGAATCCTAGGATTGTTAATCAAATAACATATATAAAAAGTAAGTAACGTTAGTAGTGCCTATAAAAACAAGATAATGTTCCTTCACATATTCACATTAAATTAAAAATAGAAAAGTATGACCTTCATTTCCATTTCTTTGTGACTTTCATTTATAATTTTCACCCATGCATTACATTGAAAATTCATAAATCAACAGCATCTGGATTGAAACCAAACCATTTTCTTTGGGATTCATATTTTAAATTACAGAGGAGGGTATGATTTTGGATGGAAGTTTCACACTAAATTTTCTCTATCTAATAATTTGGAGGAAATTATTTATAATTTTCCATGAAACTATCCATTTCCTTTATTGTTTATTTTTTATGATCGGGTACACCATATTGGTAAGGGGTAAAGGTTACAATACGATGAACTTGAAAGCTTGTTAGTTTACAAAATCCAATCATCTTATTTTTGAAAAACTCTCCACAATTATATATTATGAAATTCTGAATTTTTATGTCTTATATGATTTCAATAAGGGCCTTGAAATTTTTTATGTGTTTAAAGACTTCACTTTTATTTTTCATAAACTAGACCCAAGTTCTACAAGAGATATCATCAATGAATGTACACACATATATATGTTTTTGAAAAGAAAAGTTGGGAAAGGACATAATATTATTATGAAAAAAATAATATTTCACGTTATATTAAGTATTTTCATTTAGTAAATTGATTCCTTTAGTGGTTTCTCAAGTGCACAACCTAAAAGAACACCACATTTGAAAGAAATTTATGGAAAACCAATAACCATGTGATGTTTACTAAGGTATTTCAATGATCCATAGTTAAGGTAACCAGAAACATATGAAAAATTTAATAACGTCATTATCATTTTCAATAACGACTTGTGTTAGCATTGAGTTAACACAAAATTTTCAAATTTATATAATCATTCTAGATGATAAACCTTTACAGTGGCTACAATAATAGACTAGTCTTTGTTATTTCTAATGAAAACATCAATACGTGTAAACTTAGTATTTTTTCCTTACCTAGAATGTGTGATATCATATATAGAGAGGAGGTTTGCTGAAAAGTATGAAACATTGATAACTTAATTGAATATACCATTCTCCATTCAACTATCCCTTCACTCTCAATAACTAGAGGTCTAGGGTTTACCAAAAAAAATAAGTTGTGCATCATTGGTAAATATTTTAAAATAGTGATCCATCATATTCCATATGGTGAGAGGCTCACAAATATATAATCAATTAATACATGTGTGATCATGTTGTTATATAAATCATTGTTCATATCTTAGGAGGGGGAACTACATTTTTTCATCTCTACTTCTAAGTATGACATTTTATTCACACATTTTTTTGTAATAACATCTTTTATTAAATAAATTACAGCACTCTTAGTCAATGTTTGAAATTATTTTTATTTTTCCTTTGTTTTTACTTTGGGAAGTATTATTCTAAGATGATTGATTTCCCTTAAGCTTGGGAATTGATTTCTAGTTTTTATTGGTATGATTATTTCCTTAGCTAGAGTCGGGTTGTGATGTCACATTAGTATCATTGACCCACTAATTCATGTTTCTTAGTACCTTTATGTCAAATTTACCCAATAAAAATATTTTTTCCTATTCTCTCTAATGTTAGTCATAGTACTTGTCATAATTTGGTGCCACATATGTTGATCCCATAGAGTCTTGATGTGTGTATTATTTTGAAGTAAAAATTGAGTAACGAAGAAAACATTTAGACAAAATATTCACAATGAGTTCTTCATCAATATTGGTTTCACTAGTCTCAATGAGTAGAATATTTAATAACTTGACTTGAGTGATGAAGTCCTTAATGTAAGGATAGTTGTTTGGACTAAGAGAAGTGGACTTTTTTCCTAGTTGGAATGAACTCATATTATTTTACCTTCCAAAAATTTCCTCCAAGGTATTCCAAATTTTATAAGGTTTCATGATGCCATGAGAATTAAAATTTAGTTTAAGGGATACTAACTTACCAAGGATGACTTTAGCTTTATCAGAATAGTTTTTTAACTTTTTTCCATTTAAAAAATCTAAAGGCTCAACTTATCCATTCATTGAAATGTGGTAAAAAAAACATGATAAGGAGAACATTAGTAATTTATCATTTACAATAGAAGTAGTTGTAACTTGAGAGGGTTATATTTTTTATGTCATTTCTAGCAAATAAACTTGAGTGAAAATAACCCAAAATTTTTTATATGAAAAAAAGTATTAAACAATGTTTCTAAAAATACATGTTAAAATGATCATCTCAATGATAATATTGTAACCATGATATCAACTTATGTTAAAAAATTCAAAACATGTGCTTTAAGTAATGAAGGTGAAAGAAACATATATGTATTTTTTCTAAAAAATTAAAATAACAGTTAAAATGATCATATTAATGATAAAATCACTATGGTATAGTCTCCTTAAGGCCTAAAGTTTAACATATAATTTTTTTATTCACACATAAACATTGGTGTATGGAATGCCCACATGAATAAAAAAATTAAGAAAGTAATTTATGTCAAAGAAAACCCCTTTGTTTTGCCCTTTCACTATTATTTTATAAAAAATTAAACCAAAAATAGATATAGTGAAACTGAATTTGGATATTGAATACTGTAACTAAAGCTAAACAGATAATATTTCCATATAGTGCATCTACCAAATGTACTTAGAGATGTCTTTGGAAATATTAGGTTGAGGTGTGTTTTATCTATAGACTATGTGATATAAAGTCCATAGACATAAATAGTGAATAGTTCCAAAGGGAAATAAATACAAAGGTTTCCATTATCTTATATCCATGCTATCCCATTTCTAAGATACGTATAAATTAACTTTACATGGCTAATTGCTTATTAATGCACCATATAATCAAAAATTTATAGGCTTCTTATTGGTAAAAATATAAAAAATATATGAATTTCATATATACCATGAGGTTTGTGGAATCTAAAATTAATATGCAGTGATTTATGATGACTTTAGTATTGGATAATTACCCCTCACCCTATAAATTAGGTAAAATAGATAATAACTTTGGTAAAAAATGACAACTCCTATGAGTTTTACAATTGCCAAAACACAGTTCTAACCTAGGTGATTTATATGAAATATTTTTTTTAACCCTTATTACCCCACTATATTAAAAAATACAAAGATCCCATAAGGGAAAGGTGAGAGCATGTAATATTGGTTATTTGTAATAATTCATTAAATCTATGCATAAAATCTATGATTCAAAAAACAAATTTGCACGTTTGAAAGTTGAAAATAATGATAAATATGCCTATAAATAATGTTAAACTAGAGATATGATCTTTAAATCTAAATGAAAAATTAGGTAAAGATTTTAAAGATTTTATACCATATTAATTCATGTGTGTATAGTGTCTAGAATCATGTTAAATACCATAAGACAAACACCCATAGTACCTACATAATAAATATTAAATCTTGGAAACAAAATAACACATATTCATCCAAGTAGCATAGTTACCTATTTTGATTAATATAAGTCACTTAATTCTATCAATATAACAGTAAATCTCATAAAAAAATATGTTTCACCCACTAGCCCTTTATGTTATTATATAGATAAGAAGAGGCTAGGATTAGGTTTAGTAATTTGGTGAGTAGTTACAAATGGAATAATATAAAATTATTATTATCAAAATTTAATTTAGTATTTATTTAATTGGTAATATTATCTAATAATAGGTTATGGATAAGTATGCATCAATTAGTTTCTACCCACAAATTACAAATAAATAATATAGGTGCATATTAAAATCATATAGTACTATGTGATTAATTAAATACACTAACATCCTACCTTAAGATGTACTTTAGTGAAGGTAAGGATAGAGAAATCACTTAATTATCCCTACTCAATGATACCTTCTTTCATTCCCAAAATTTATCTGAGCTAAAAAGGGGGCTTCAACTAAGGGTCTTATGAATATGTTTAAAACTTGATCATTTATTTGGCAAAAGTTTAGATAAATGACCTTGTCCTATATTGATTTATGAATATAATTTATGTATGTCTCAATGTGTTTTTCATGTTGGTGACCCATTAGTATATGAAAAATTTGGATAGAACTCTTATTATCACACCAAAGCGATGTGAGTTGGGTCTATGGAATTTTAAATTCAAAAATCAAACATTTAATCCTAAATGACTCATAGATGTTAAATACAACTACATTATACTTACCTTATGTTTTACAAAAAATAACATTTTTTATTTTTACATGACCAAGTCACAAGACATACCCTAAGAAGATAGATGTATCATACAATTGACTTACAATCATTTATATCTCTTACCAAATCATTATCTATGTAGCTGACTATTATTGTGTTCCCAAAAAAATTACAATAAAAAATTGAAAGTTTTTCCTCTAGACTTGTAATAAATATTATAGTTATTAGTACTATGAATAAATATTAAAATGAATTTTGAAGATTTTAAACATATTTCATAGGGATCATGATGGCAGCGTGATACCAAGTTAGTATATGAAATACCAAGATGAATATGAGTTAAGTATAGAAGGCTTCCCACCAATTGGCTATAGAGTGTACCAATAATTATAGGATAAGAAAACATGCTGGAAATCTTGACACCATATTGATAAGAGGTTTGTGTAGACCTATAGTCTTTCATATTGAAATGATTAAGCATGTCTTGAGAATACTTAGATTTATTAACAAAGTTTCATTTATCAGATTATGAAATGTGAAGACCAACGAAAAAATGTAATGATATCAATTCAACCATCTCAATATGCTTCATTATTTTAGGTTTTAAATCATGAATCTTCTTGGTGTAATTATATGCTGTGATTAATTCATTGACATAAAGGACTAAAACAATATTTTCTTGCCTATTTTCTTGGTGTATATTATGGGATCGGAGGGACTTCATGTAAATCCATAGTTTATTAATAATATGTTAATATTTTCATATTAAACTTGATAAGCCTATTTAAAACCATATAGGGATTTTTTTAATCTACACAGGAAGGTGGATTTCTCATTTCTTATGGGATCGATAGGTTGAGACACATAGATTTCTTCCTATAAGTTTCCATGAAATAAAACACTTTTGATGTCCATCTAATTTACTTCTTATCCTTGTGTTTTAGCTAATAAAATTAATATCATAATGGAATTAATCTTAGTAATTGGAGTAAAGGTTTCATGGTATTTAACACCTTCAAATTATTTTTAAAAAAAATTCTACAATTCATTATTTTTATTTTTCAAAGGACTCATATACTAAAATTTAGTGTGGTACACCCACTTTTAACTCAATCATTTTATTTATTTTATAATAAAAACCAAGTCCCAAGTTGTTTCTTCTTCATATTAATAACTGTTTATGTCACAACCTCCTACCATTCAATATATGTAGAATCTTGATGATAAGTGTCTAGATCCTGTGTGACTGCCAACTTTTCCAAATGTGCAAAGCCATATAATTAATGTACTCTCTTTGTGATTTTATCTCTTAGATACCCTGCTAATGTACTAGCCTCCTTATTAATTATGTGTACCCATTTTTGTATATGTTGTGTTGGTTTTGAAAGAGCATTCTAAAAATTTTCTAGTATTAACAATGGAGGTGTTGGTTGTCCTCATATGGCTCATCATCTAAACTATAGTAATTCTCAGAATGAGATTCATCTAAATTATCTAACTCTTCATAATATACCTTATAATTTGTGTATAACTTGATATAAGGTAAAGGAGGAGGACCATTTGGAAATGTTAACATTAAATCACGGGATTGTTTATCAAATAACAATTCGATCGATAAATTGATTTAGTATTCTCAAAACAATAATATGATATGCCTCAACATATTCACATTATTTAACAAATATAAAGCACTGAAATTCATTTATATTGATATAATATTTTTTTATATAGTGTGTGCCCATCCATTACATCTAAAAAATAAAAAATGAGAAACATATGGCTTGACACTAGACCATTTTTCTTCAGCATTCATATTTTTCACTTTAGAGTGGGGATTATGACTTTGGATGTAGGTTCCACACTAAATTTACTCTACCAAATATTATGGAGGAAAGTCTATGTAATTTACTAGGAAATTTTCTATTTCCTTTAATATGTGATTTTCATGCTTAGCTATGCCAATTTTCTTAAGGGTATAGGGTATAATATACTAAAGTTGAATGGTTGACTATTTAAAAATTTTAATCATCTTATTTTTGAAAAAATCCTAAAATATCTATTCAAAGGTGCTCAATTTTCATCTCTAATCGGTTTTCAACAAGAACCATGAAAATTTTGAAGTAACAAAATAACAGACATTCATCCAAGTATTATATATACCTATAGTGATTAAGATCACTAGCCTAATTATAAATATATAATAGTAACTCTCATCCAAAAAATTATTTGCCCACTAGTGCTCTATGTTATTATATAGATTAAAGAGGAAGTTAGGCTTTTGGTGAGTAGCTAAAAATGGAATAAGACATAACTATTATTAGGATAAGTCTATAAATTATTTAATTAATTGATAATAGTCTTTAATAATAGATTTTACACAAGTATGTAAAAATTATTACATACCCAAGAATTATAAATAAATTTTACAAGTGCATATTAAAATATTATAATAGCACATGATTAATTAAATACATTGATACATGTCAGGTAACTCATCTAAGAAACATCAAAAACTCATCAAAAATTCAATTGGAATCCAGATAAGTATCATCCATTTCATCCTCATATCTATCAATCACCATTATGGACTATAACTTATATCTTTTACATATGTTTTGCCTAAGATACATTGCAAAAATCATATGATGGGAATTTGGTCTATAGAAAGTAAAGATAACCATCTATATACCAAAGTCATCCTGACATGACATTATCTTAGCATATCATTTATTATTGGATATATTTGTCTCTCATAGATATATAGCAAAAACTACATCACGTGATCCCAATGAAAAAATGGGCAGATTTAGAGTGTTAGGAAATATTCCTAGATACAAGTATTAATGGATTAAAGAGTTATTGGGATTCTTATCCCAAATAACCATCTTGACCTTTTAAGGGTTTGAATATCTAATTTACACAAATCTAAAATGATCTACCATGAATAATGAAATAAAATAATATGATGCTCTAAGTTCCAATAAAATTTATGTTGGCATAGCATCGATCCTATTTGCCACTTTAGTCATTATGGCCGGATTCTTGACCTAATGATCATCCACTTCAACATATAATATGTGGACACATCCTATGTTTATTATTTTCTACTAAAATTTTGTGCTTTCCTCCCTATGAATCTATAGGTATCTCTTTTTAATTCATTACATAATGTGGTCATTTGCAAATAAAACATGTGTCCCATGGTACCGACCTAGTAGGGGAACCAATGGTAGTGTCAACTCTATTTTCACCCCCTTTCCAAAACTATGGAGTTTAAAAAGGTAATTGACCTAGACTTATTGGTAAGTCACCTGAACCTATCTATAGACCTACACTATCCCTATATTATCATATCATGGCTCCTCTACACACCTTATGGGGGGCACTGTTGCCTTGTCTATTGACCTTGTTATTGGACCCATTAGCATTATGGATATATAAATCCATAGATAAGAGGAATTGGATTCCTCTAAGATATACTATCTTATTTTTCCTAAAAATACTATGGTTGATTTGGCCAAAAAAACCTGCCAATTCATCACTAATCCCTGTAATAAATAGAGTCATAATCATCTACTTGTCATAAGATAACATATAGACAAATAAGCTTCACCACTTTAGTTTCATCACTAATTATTGAACTTACACATTGATATCCACATATAAAACCAAATTATTTAAATCCAATTTGAAATTAATTAACAAAGATATGGGAGAGCGTGAAATCTTAGATGCCTACCATATAGGCAAACTAAACATGTATCCTAACTACCATGGAATTCTCACCAAACTAGGAAGAAATAAAACAAATCCCATTAATATGGTAAATCCTCTTTTTTAAATGAGTAATTATTTTAGATGAATGGATTGAGAGCTCAAATGACTCATAGCTATACAATGATTAAATTACAACCTATTATAAAAATAATGAGTATCCATTACTAAGGCCATTATGTAAAATATTCTGAACTATAAATGTAAAGATATTGGTCTCCATGAAAAATGAATTGTGGAACCCATATTTTCTCAAGAAAATAAGGAATATTATGGTAGTGGCTATGAAATTCCTAATGATGACCAATACTATTACATCCATGACTTTAATTCAATGTATGATGAGTCCTTTTCTGATGGTAAAATAATTTATATTCATGGACTCTATGAATAATTAACATTCACAAACTTATTTGATGACACAACCATCCTTACCCTTTAACTCAAATATCCCAATCTTATTGATTGGGACCAACAAAATTCAATACCACTCAATTCCTTCTAAAATGGATAATCACTTAAATAATTCATGGGAATCAGAAACAAAATTACATTAGGAGACCAAAAAAGGCTTTGAGATCATCTTTCATACATCAACATACTTTTGGGAACATGAAGAGTTCTTTAGTATAAAACAATTAAAAAATAAAATAAAATAAAGTAAAAAAGTTGAGTTTATTGGAGATTAATATTTATTTAGTATAATTTAGATTAATTCTAAGTCTATTTTAGTTGTGTATTTCATATTATAAAAAAATCACTTATCCAAGATTTATAAGGTTTCATGCCTCTTTTATCCATTTATAGAGAATATTAGATTTACATTCACATGTAACTCTCTTTACACATTTCACACACATTCCCCTCACTTTATGGGAATTAGGCATAATTGACACACATTAAGAAGGTTTTACAATTCATTACGATATTATTTATAATTCTCTCTTGTTTTGTTTATCTCTATTTAATGATCTCTCCCCTCTCATTCTACTACACTATCACACTAAACACTAGTCTTTATTGATATTTATCCCTTTTAGATTTAGGATCATGTCTCAAGTAGGTTTTTTTTAAAAGGTGCCTAGGAAAATCCCTATGTAATTTTTTGGTGAATATTGAGAACCCAATTTCAAAATAGAAGCAAATTGAAGGGAAATTAATTTTTTTAGGAAGGCAAATAAAATGTGCCATTTTTTGAAAAATGGACTATAGGGTCTGAAGAGTGTCTAGTCCTAGTGAACACCATCCATAGGATCTAAATAGCATCCAAGTGACTTGGATGATGTCTATAGGCTATACACAACATCCATGGGCTCTGGACAACATCTATAGGTTCTAGATGTTGTCCACATGCTTTAGATGTCATCTAGAGGCTCTAGACATTATCCACCCATTCTAAATGGCATTCAACACTCTAGATGGTTTCCACAAGTTCTAGACACTATCTAAATCCTAAGAATGACATTTAAAGCCCATATACATCATCTATAACCTATGGATAGTGTTCGGAGCCTATGGACACCATCTAGAGGGTATGGATAGTGTTTAGATCTTGTGGACAATATATGGAGCCCATGAATGTTATCCACAAGGCATGGATGATGTCCGTAGGTAGTGGACATCATCTAGGGGCTCTAGACACCATTTAGAACCTATAAACACCATTAAAATGAATGGACGATGTCCATACCTAGTGTATAATATTTAGAGGGGGTGGATAACATCCAAAGTTTGTTGATGTCATCTGGAGTGCGTGGACATTATCTAGACTATATGGATGAAGTCTATGTATTATAGACATCATATAGGGGTGGATAGTGTACACAACTCATGGATGTTGTCTAGATGGCATAGATGGCATCTAGAGGGGGTGGATGGTGTTAATAATCTATATATATTACCCTAAATATGTGGACATTATCCAAAAGGTGTAGATGGTGTCTAAACTCCATGGTGAAGTGCATGGGCCCTATATATCCCTTACCCCTTATTTTATTCATATATCTCATATGCATAGCCCAAACATCTCTCATCCTCTAGACCTCTACCTTATAACTCATCCTCCATTCTCATGTCTCAATCCCAATGACTTCCAACCCTATATATTCTACACTTATCTGTAAGTTTGTCTACCACAATCTCATTTACCTAAAATATTAAGACTTCTAAAATATAGAAACACTTACAGTGATTGGATCTTCTGGTGTTGTCTAAGAGGCCTTATTTACATGCCCCATTATGAGATGGACATAAATTTACTTAACATTTTCATGTCTAGTTACAGACCTTCTACTGGAGATTTTTATTTTAGCCTCGACTCTCAGACTATTAATTTTGGCACCACTCCTTCAAATATGGAGTGGCTTTTAGGATTGCCACACAAAAATGTAGAGATTATGACCATGAAATTTGTTCTATTTGAGAAGGATAAAATTTATCTCAAAAAACACTTAGTTGTAAATACAACTACCTCGATAAGTAATCTCATTCTTGTTTTCATTAATTAATATTCAATGTTTTTATATGAAATTCAAAATTAAATGTCTCAATTTATAGATTGAAAATAAATTTTTTCTTCCATTATAGGCATCCATAGTCATTTGAGAAGGGGTATTTCACTTCATAATATAAAAAATCCATATATAGAATCCCTCATTGATTTTTTCTAGGTGAGGATTCTTTTATAGGGAAGACTTGTAGATATCCCCTTTAGGCTATAGCTTACATGGAGCTTCACTAAGGAGACTTAAACAATTCAACAAAAACTTAACTTAAGGTAGAGCCATATGTGCATGCCTTTCTTGGATTAAGCATGGGGTCCTAAAGGTGCTTAAAGGTTCATAAGACTAATTTTACTCAGACTAAATAGATGAAATTCAAATAGGGATTGGGTTACTGGCACAAATTTATACTCATCTTCCATACAATATGATGATGACATCATGAAAATTATAGGGACTCCATTAAAGTAGAAAAACTAGAAAAATATATGAACCAGTAAAATGTACAAACATAGATTAACATAATTAAATTAAAAATATGACATCATAATTAATTGCATCACATTAATAATACTATAGGCTATGAAAACCCAACACAACACATTTTAATGTAACACCATTGTCATTGTTCAAAGATCATAACAAGAGTTTGTATTCAAATCATAATTCTAATATCCAAGGGGATCATAGACAAGCTTGGGCACATATAATTGGATCCAAAGTATTCTCCATACTATTCCTAAGCCTTAATGTCAGCTAGAGCAAGGTTCATATAAAATGGCTTCAGAGTCATTCTACTAGAGCTTTACTACATTCTTCATCCCCCTCTTCTGGTTTGAGATCCTTATATAAGCCTTTAGGAGCATAGCTTCTAGGGTGGAATTTGAACCCTAAGTATTGAGCTAGAATTATATCATCATAACTACTAGTTCTATGACTTTGTAATCCTCACATTGCACTTGCCACATTTATACAAATCTTCATTGATGCCCTAAAAATCTAGGAGATGGTTAGCTTCCTACTAGTTAGTGTAAGATATTTACTACAACCTCTAGTTAGATACTAAAAATCCTTAGGATAACCACTTGCAAAAAATATCCTCTCACACTAAGGTAGATATCAAGTTGGCATGAGTATTCTACTAAAAATTTAAGGGCCCAATATTACCCCATACAAAAACTTTTATCCAGCCTTAGACTAAGCTATCAAACTCTTGGGAATGAACTCAAGTGCATTCTCTTGGATTTTGATGCTAAAGTGCTTAACTCTCTTTATGGCTAGCTTGATTGTTATATGGCACTATCAATTTTAAATGATGCAATAGTGAGGGTAAGTCTTACCTATCTCCTTATAGAAGGCTTCTATGTTGGCTTTTACCTTTGCCACACTTCCATCTATAATATCCATTTTTTCACAGGCCTTAGTCTATAGAGTGTGGAAGAGTTATTCCAAGGTCCACTCCTAGTACTTGATTTGATTGTTTAGAAAATTCACACTACCCATGATTTGTGAACATTCTACATTACTTATAAAGTATACTTGAGCCATCAATTACTCCTCATTGTTCACTTGCTTTAGGCACACATTTATTAATGAAGCTTAGTTGGAGAAGCTTAAGAAAATGGCATCTATTATTTCCATACCCTCCTTTAACTTCATGAAGAGATATTATACCTCTTGGAGTTTGTCTAAAATTTCCTTATTCAATGTGATAATAAGGTCTTCCTCTTCTTCTTCTTTCACTGGAATAGGTTGTGGTCTTGGGAGCATCTACTCCACCAATATACAAATCTTGTCAACCTCTAAAGGGTGTGAAGTGTTGACACCAACTAGTAAAAATGGTTTTGCCACCTCTACATGATCATAAAGTTGATATAACTCAAACTTGTTGTCTTTTGCCTCATCCTTGGCTTCCTTAAGGTGTTTTTTAAATTTCCTCATTTTACCATCATTGATGATGCTCTAGTGCATTAGTTCTATGGCCATCCTTATTAATGCATTCCTAGATGGGACTAGGTTCATGGTGCATGGGTCAATAAGAATGGATTATTACCCTTCCTTAGGATCTTCTAAGCTCAAAGTAGTATCTCTAGGTGTCTCAAATTAGGGCTCATCCATATAGTGGTTTAGCATAGATGAGATCTATTTGCACATCCTTGTCATACCAGCTTAGAGGGGCATAGTTTAATACATATATATGTATATATATATATATATATATATATATATATATAATCTTCATCCTCCCAATTTTTCTACATTGTCTTCCTTATATTAAAATCTTTATAGCCCTTATCAATGATAGCCTTCTCTAAGTGTACTTCTTCATCTTCACTAGTGCCACTGATCTCTTTGGCATGTTCCTCTAAGGATTAACTTATTTAATCATTGGGGTTGCTTCATATGAATTCTCCCCCTTGTTTGCTTCTTCATCTTGGGAATTTTCAATACTTACCTCTAGGGTTATCCCTTTGGTACCAGTGTCACCTTGTTATTGTTGGTTCTCCTCAACTATTTTTTTTTCTCTAAGGTGTTAGTATCATATTATTTATATTTAGACACCCATTCACTACTTGGGCATGCCTCTTGTGCATCTTATTTTGCTTGTCTTGTGGGGTCACTTGGCACCTATTTGACCACTTCTATTATTGATTCTATTCTTGATGGAACCTTTGGGGCCCTTTTCTATAGCTTAGAATTCTTCTATTCTCAATCAAGTTTTTTTTCTCTTTAAGCACCAAAGCCTAGTTGATATCTTCATCATTCAGTCCTATCTTCCTCTAGACTACTTTTTTATTTTAAATAGTTTGAGGGGTCGCTAGGGAGGCCTTATCCCTAAGTGTCAGCACCAATTTCCTTAGTGGGATCATTAATGAGGTGGCACTAGATGTGAGACTCATGATTTCTTTTATTACTTGTAATATGATAGTAATCCTACTTTGTAAGGCCTTTTGCACATTTTTGGTACTAATCTCCTCTTCACCTTCTCCTATTTGTAGGATATAGGCACCTGCTCTATCTTCTTTAGTATCCTCTTCTATTATGGGAATGAGGTTCACCTCTCTCTCCATATCTACAAGGGCCTTTATAGGGAATGTTATAGGTCCCTTAGTCTTTCTTTGGATGCTTGCTAGAATAAGCACCCTCTTATGTTAATGTCACATGCTTTTTTAGAGTAAGCGGTGTAATTTATTCTTCAAAGGCTATTTTCAATTATATGTGCTTTGTGATCTATTATAATTTTTCATCCCTCTTACTTTGGATTGAATTATTTTGTAGCTTAGATGCATCCTTCCCTTCATCATTTATTAGGAGGGGTCGATCATTATCCTTACCAAGATCTCCACCCTTCTTATGTGGCTTTACCTGATAGGAAAGGTTAAAAATAATTTCATTTATTAATACCCTTTAGAATATATGGATGCTAGGTATATCACTATCATCATCCTCATCCCTAGTGGCCTTGGATTTAGGTTACACAAATTAACACCTCATCATTCTTCTATCATGATCCATGGCCTTGGATTAGATCTCAAGTTGTTACACATTGGGGATTTTCCTTAACACCACGATGAAGTATTTGGCTGGCAATGTGTAATCACTAGGTGCATCACATATAAGTGTTGCATCATGGAAAATGTTACCATTCCCACCATTTTTTGAGGAGTTCTCGTGGGATGTGCCACTCCTTCCCAAAGGCCTATACATACCTTTCAAACCACCCTTACACTCTAGTATTTTATTTCTATGAGAAATTAGGGGGGGTAAATGAAGTAATGGTACTTCATCTCTAGGACTCATGGCTTGGTGTAAACACCCACAGGTGGTCATCATCACCATATGGTACACCTATTTACTCCATCACTATTAGGATTAGCATGTATCCCCACTACAATGTCTTGCATACTTGATGGCATTTTTACACGTTCTTTACTATCTTCTCTATGATAAACTTCAATATATTAAACCTTACTCCATACAACATGTGGTGGGAAGTGCACATGAATGTTTTACTTATGTCAGACCACTAGCTTCCAGGGTAAAGTTTGGAACTTACAAGGTGTTTTTTTACCCTTGTGCCTAGGTCTAGGATGTCCTTGATAAGGAAAGTAAACCATGAATTGTAGTATCCCAAGAGATTTGAGACCCTTTATACCTCCAAATCATCCTAAATCATCAATCATATATCTATTCCTACACCAGATAACCCTTTGATTCTATTAATGACACTTATATAAATCATCATGCATCATCTAGTAAAGTAAAACCAATCTCCATATACACTCAAGAGAAATAAATGTACCAAGTCTTCCAAATTGCCAAAAATTGGTATTTTAAATAGTTGTGTGGCACCTATGGTTTTTAATTTGTCTTTTATGGAGACATCAAAGAGTATGATGCCTACTTTATTCTTCTTGCCTGTATCTATCATTTAGTCCTTATTCAACTCCTTCATATTGTTACATGTTCTATGGTTATAGTCCTTACGCTTGAAAACATGCATGAAGGACACACACTTCTCCCCCACCATGAAATATGGTGGGTATTCCATATATCTATGGGTGATATTGGCACTCACACTTGGGTTAATCTCTACAACACTTAACCCCTCCACCATCTATGCCTCTATTTTTATGATGGCTACTTCCCATACCACCTGCACTTTCTTCACATCTTTGTTTACTTATGGAAAACTTGTGCTTAATCATTTTTTTCCCATTATGAACCTACTACTATTGAAGCATAGTTGGTTGATTCTTCTAAATCCCAAAATTATGTCTAGCATGTTGTAAAATCATGGCAAATGTGACTATGCATTCAACCATTGAGTTTCCTATCCTATTATTGATAGCTTAGTCATTTTTTGAAGTCCCTTATTTCCTATTTCTATATCAAATTTCATTTATTTTCCTCCCTTTATCCTTAGGTCAAAAAAAATCTTCTTATTGATCTTTCGTTCTCATTTGGGGAGGTTGTGGGTGACTTGTTTTCTCTCTGGTAGCATTTTCTCTCTCAGTGGCTTCAACTCTTTGCTTTGCTCTAAAGTTTTGAAAATGATAGTAAACTTCCTCTACCATTTTCCCTTTTATAGGTTATTCTCATCTACCACATTTATGGATGGTGGCATTTATATTCTCAAAATATATTAAAAACCATGAAATCTACTAAAATCCACTACCAACAGCTAATTTAATGTGGATATTTATTCTTCTATCACTATCACCATGGTAATTATTTTATGCTTTATTAATATTGGCATGACCTTCACCATCTTTATGGTTAATTTGGTGTAGTACTTCACATGCATGGGATTTAGCCAACTAGGTTCCATCTCTTCTTTGTGATGTGATTTATTTCAATTGAAACTTTCTTTCTTATTCAATTTCTTTGTGCTCTATTATCTCTTGCTTCGGCCTCCCATACCACATACAAATCCTTACATTGGTCCTCCATTGACTCATTATCTCATATTGGTATTTAACACATGAACACCTTATGTACCTTCCTTCATCAATTCATACTTACATTTTACTTAGCCTGGCAGACTTTACACACACCCAAAAACTTAGGTGTCTGACCTCAAGAACTTAAAAAGTGATTGGGCTCAAATCACTTTATTGTATTTATGAGTGTGTAAGCACTAAAAAAGTTATAATACAAGCCTAAAAGTGCCATACTTATTCAAATAACATAATAAATAAAACATAAGAAAAATATTTGGCTTGTGCCAATTTTATTGTAGTCACAAGATAAAGTGACTAACTTTTGACCAAAAAGATAGCATTAGATGGTGAAATAATCGTCTTAGTGATGTTATAATTTAAATTTGGTGTCTTTAAAATTACCAGGGAGTATTTCACCAGTCAACAAGCACAACTTGCATGCACCAGACTCTAATATGTTATGGATGATATAAGGTCCCATCTACCTAATCTGTAACTTGCCTAGGTGCCTTAGGTACTTATAATCATATAAAAAGTGTAGTATACCTTCAAAAAATACCTTGCACTTGGTGTGTTTATCATGCCATAGATTTTGGTGAGCCTTATCTATCTATTAGCTCTATCATGCTTGGGCATGTGTCTTGTCTAGCCTCTCCAAATATTCCAAGCGTGTGCTTAAGGACTCTTGGTCATCCAAATGACTAATACATGTGATATGTAATGAGGCAAATAAGAAATACATAGATAAAATAGAATTTGTGAAAAACACTAGTTGGAATAATGTAGATTTGTTCAGGATCTTGTATGTTGTATAGGCCCATAATAACATTGACACATGATCATCCCAATCCTTGCAACCAACGTCACATATTTTTGTGAGGCATGTCCCTAATATTTTATTGAATTATTTTTTGATGCCATTTTCTTGGGGGTGGTAAGGTGTTATTTTATGGTACACCACCATATATTCAAACAACAAGATTCAAACTAT
Source organism: Torreya grandis (assembly GCA_037957365.1). NCBI lineage: Eukaryota > Viridiplantae > Streptophyta > Pinopsida > Cupressales > Taxaceae > Torreya > Torreya grandis. The sequence continues at coordinate 646,992 of JARHVA010006075.1, read as the reverse complement.
TTCATTGATGAAATGCATGCCGTGATTGCTAGTTAAGCTAAGCAGGCATCCATACCTACTAAGAATATTTTCCAAAAATGAATCTTACTACTATGGTGGATGTAAAATACTCAGTTGGTGCTTCTTTGGCCCACATGGTGAAGTAATATATGGTAAGTAGAATGTAACTTACACCTATTCACCTCACAGTAAGAGTAACAGGCCTAATGAAATCAATGGCCCATTTTTCAAATGATGCATGGGCAAGGATGGGGATAAGGCGAATCTCATCCTAGTGGTTTGGTTTTTTAGTGCATTGGTAGATGTCACAATTTTTTATTTATTATTTTGCATAATTAAATAGAGTTGGCCACCACAAGCCTAATTGTAACACTTTTTGTGTCATGGCATCCCTAGTATAATGGCCTCCAACAAGTCCCTCATGTGAATCTTATAGTAATGAGTCATTTTCATGCTTTAGGACACATCAACATAAGATTTCATCATGGATCAACTTTTATAGTTCCCCACTAGTGAGATAAAATAGGGTGGCATGAACTATGAGCTATTTCTTTTCTTTAGTTTTCATGGCCTGGGGCACAGATCTAAAGGTCAAAAATGTAGTGATTTTTGCTAAGTATTTCAAGATTTGATGGATTATGTAAAGTTACATGTCAATAATTTCATCTTCAATTATAACTACCACATCACTAAAGTTCATGTGAAATAGATGGTCTAGGCTTGAGTTCTAATTTCTAGGCTTCACTATAATAGAAAATTGGAATTCTCAAAACAAAACTATCCATTAGTAAATGCACCCATGAAAAATAGGCTTGTTTACTAGGTATTTAAGTGCCTTATGATTAGTGAAGAAGATGAAGGGGTTTTATAACAAATATTCTCTAAACATTTATAGGGAATATACCATAGCAAGTGCTTTGCACTCATTCATTATGTAATTTTATTTTACCTTGGTTAATTTGCTATTTATGAAAGAAATAAGATGATCCATTTACCCTTTGCCTAGTTGTGAAAGAATGGTACCAAATATGGTACCAAAGGCATTAACATAGATATGGAATGGAGTTTCCTAGTTATAAAATTTTAGTATCAGTGTACTTGCCAGCTTTAAATTTAGGGTCTTGAAAGCATCCTCTTATGTTGTGCCCTAACAGAATGGGCTATTATTTCACAAGAGTTCCTCTAGTGATGACACAATCCTAGCATAATTTCTTATGAACTTCATATAATACCCACAATAAATGAGAACTGCATGGATGTCTTTATGCATTGATGGTTTTTCAAGCTGAAGATTTATTGCAATCTTGGCTGGATAAATGAGAAGAATATCCTTATAGATGATATGCCCAAGAAATGTGCCAAATGGCATTGAAAAAACACATTTCTTGAGATTCAAATAAATTTGTAACTATTTACACCTTTAAAACATTAGGCAAAAACTTTCATAGTGATCATTCACTAACCCATACACTATCCAATCATCTAAGTATACTTAGAGGAACTAGTGAATGAAGTCTTTGAATGTGGTGATCACCACTTGGGAGAAAATTGATAGTGCATCTTCATCCCAAATGGAATCATGTTATGTGTGAAACAAACCTATTTGGTTACAAAGGTATCTTAGGATTATCCTCCTCCTTGATTTGGACTTGATGGTATCCTAAGAGTCCATCTTTAAATGTTTATATCTTGTAACCTATAATTTTATCCAATACTTCATCAATGAACAAAGTTGGGAAGGGGTTGGTCATGCAGGTAACATTAAAAAATCTATAGTCAACATAAATTTGAATGCACCCATCCTTTTTTATGTTAATGACCATAGGGATGACCCATTTATATTCCTACATGGGATAGAAGATTCCTATGACTAACATGTCATCGATCTCAGTCTTGACCTTGGCACAAAGATTTGGGTTCATCTTATAAGGCCACTTCTTAGTGGGTCTTGCATCATTGATTAATATGGTGGTAATCTTATTGAGGGATGGGTATGCACCTCTAATATATTTATAGTTTCATAGGAACACGTCTTAGAATTATTTCAAGAGATCAACAATACATTTTAGTTCTATGTCAGACCAATTGACACCTAAAATGGCAATTTTGGGTTCCCCATTTAAATTTATATCTACCTTTGTAGTTTTTAATGGTGCCTGATAGGGTTCATACTTATCCTAGTGTGATTATGTGACTTGCTTTCTTCCCTCAGTTATTTCTTCTTGAAGATGGGTAGGGCCTTCTTTTTCTAGGGTGTTATCCTCAAATTAGTGCACTAACTTCCTTTTCCCTGTCATATTATTCTAGTTACATGACTTTCATATGTCATCAAATTCATCATTAGAGTCACTATTCATAATTTATTCTTCAAATAAGGTTAGGAGTGCTAACCCTTTTTCATCTAACATGACATTTAGGCATCCTTCCAATATAGTAGTGTCCTGAAACATTGACCTTCAAACTACCTATAATGGCTCAATCAATTCAATATTTTAAAAATAAAAGGAGAAGGTATGAACAAACTATTTCTTAAGGGAATCTTAATGTAATATTTTTCAACACGTCTCATTGAATATGTACCACATCTATGCCAAATTCTTTAAGGTTCTGTAGAAGGCATGCACTTATAGATTTCTTGGTGCATTTTCACTATAAACAATCCATGTTTATTAGTAAAGATGTACATATGTGATGGGTTTAGAATTTACAGAATATGATGAAATGTCTAGGTTCTCATTGATTTTTTTGAACCTAGTGAAAAGAGCTTCCTTTAAATCCTATCAAGTTGGCAAGCTAGGATTCTACACTACCCACCAAGGAGAGGTACTGCTTTTAAATGTGTACACTAGTGAACCCATTCTATCCACCTCTTTTGGGATGCATGACTTAATGTCATGAACATAGTCCTACATAGGATTACTTCATTAATATCTTAGGATCATAGTAAGTTTTCCCTTATTGAGGTGAAACGCTCTTTTTCCCTTTTTATTGGTACAAAAGACCCATATTTTAGGAGTGCAATCAATCTATATCCATCGTATCTTTATTGGATATGGTGATTTTGCTCACACCAAGTGACATTGTCGACCAATGGTCTCATATGCTTCCTTGATCCATCAGCCACAAGATACATTTATGATATCTGAGGCTAACTATCCATCTTCCCAAGAGAGGATTCCTTGATCATTTAGTTTTAGAGTCTTGATGCCTTACATTATGATGTTATATATATGGTTGATTTCATCCTTGATGTCCATGCTCTTGACATAGGGGGGTCCTTAATCATTTGATATAGGTATAAATACCCTCTCCTTTATATTCTCAAAGGCCATGTAGTACCTTTTGAAGTACATATCTACATTGTTTGCATAACACCATGATCTTCCTAGAAGCACTAGGTAGTTGTCCTACTCTGTTAACTTTATTACTTCAAAGTTAGCATAGAATTTAGTGCTCATGATATCTATAACTATGCTCTTCAAAATATTGATTAGTTTTTCCTGAGTCTTATTGGCCATGAAGTATATGAGGGGAAGGTCTCAAGGCTGATCTACCCATTTTATCCCAAGCAATCTTTGTCAAGATGTTGATGTAAATACTTGTGTCTTTAAGAACCTCATAGATAAACCATCTATTGATAGTGGTATCCACTAGGATTTCTTGGTCATATTCATCATTTTGAGTATGTCAAACTTCTAATGCCCTCTCCATGCATGGCATGGTGACCTCAACTTGATTTTGACCTACATGCTCTAGGAGTAAGTTCTTAAATAAGGGCAGAGTACCCTCAGCTTGTAAGAGGCACAAGATCTTAATTAATTCTTATACTTTAGTGTCTTAGTTATTGTACTTTTTTTGAGAGGTGGTAATTAAACTTCTATATATTATGCCAATTGGAGCTCCCATTGCAAGGTTTGGATTATGCTCGTAGCCTGATATAGTATGTCTTTTTGGTGCATTAGGTCTGGGTATGGTGCAACCTTTGGTTTAGGTAATGTTATGCCTTAATTTTTACCCTTATCCCCATATTCAAGGCATAGCTTAGGTACTGGCACAATTAGAGGCTAAGTGGTGAATCCACTATGAGCAGTTGCCTACACCTTGACTACCTCTATGTATTTTGATTGTACCTTTGGGGTCCATTATTCCTTCTTATACTCACATTTGATCATTCATATGCCTTTGTCTACACCAATCCTACCTTGGGTCAAAAATTTTAAAGATCAATGCATTCTTCAAACTTATGGTATCCGTCAACAATACCAATATGTGGGATGTGAAGGGGATTCACATTGATAATGCTCTATTGAGCCACACTTATAACACGAGCATGGTGGGAACCTTCTACCACCACATCTTTTACCTTTCCCTTTAACACCTCATTGCATATTGAATTATATATTTTTTTGTCATAGCCATCATTCCCTTAATTTTCTTATCCTCTGACTATTGTTGTAGCCTATCATACACCCCTTTCCATGTTTATGCACATTTTGTCAATTTCCTAGTAATCAGTAGTGGTATGGGTGTAGGCATCACACAAATGATAATAAATGGTTATGTTGACTTGGTTGGTTCATTACAATAAAGGATAGTTTAATGCATCATGTGCTTCTTGATAGACTTCATAGTTTAGAAGTAGGTGTGCACATTCCTTCATGGGTAGTTAGTTTTATTATGTCCTTCTACTTCACAATCAATGCATCATAGTCCACTTTAAATGTCATGCATAGAGATAGAAATAATATTTTTGAGTTAGGAGGCCATATACTCAATATATGCCTCCATAAATGGGTTGATCCTAGTGTTTGTACTTCTTACTACCTTATTTTTGAGCGTAGCTTCAATCCCTTCTCAAGGGTATGTAAAAGTCTTCATGGAAAAAAATCTTTGAAATGGAATGATAAAACCCCTAATAAACCAATATGCATGTCGGGAAGGGTGAATATCATAAAATGGATTTAGTAGTATAATTTTGAACCATGCATCATATAAGTGTACACTCTCTGAGAATCCTTGGGTAATTTGTTTTAGCTCGATTATGGTCTATTGTTAAAACTTTGGGATGTTAAATTCCTTCAAGAATTCATCCTTTAGGGTATCATACTCAACTGTATCCTGGTTGGGTTCAAATTTTCTATACTAAGTGTTGGCATGATCAAGTAAAGTGGTTTCAAATTGAGTAGCCTTGTGCTCTGACTAAGTTATGCCTCATGTGTGCCACTATATTTCACATCTTAGCATGTGTTCTATAGCATTTTACACACTGTAATACTTTGGGAGATGTATAGCCATTTCATATTAGATCTATTACATGGGGGGAAACTATTACTTGAGGCACTTTTCCCTATAGTGCTTGTCTTGATATCAGTCTTCCAATGCCTCTAGCCCCACAGGTAGGTTCTATTCACATCATCCCTACTAGCATAGTTGATGTCATTAGTATTATGATACTTATTTCTGGCACTAAACCACTTATTTTGGGATATTTCCCACCTTATGTGGTTGACATCAACTAATTTGGTATACTCACATTTAAGTTCTATTGTGGTGAGCTAGTGCTTTATGTTCTAGAGGTAGTTGCGCTTACTTTGTCTAGAATAATGTGTTAATAACAAAGCTATAATCTAAGCCTATAAATTTCTAAGATTTGAGGCATTATCAAGGTCAAGAATCACTTATATACTATTTTCAAGTGTGGGATCTAGTGCATGAGTATGCACTATAGGTTCAAAGAGGGTAAGCATGTCAAGTGTATCTATAGTCACCAAATTTTATAGGAAATTAGTAAATTCCACACCTATCAAGTGTCAAGATCGGTCCATTGATTCATTATATCTCTCATATTCACATTTTTATCCTTCAATAGATCCTTTCCCATGCCCTTCCTATTTGTTATGGGTCCTCTCAGCACTTCTAGGTTCCAAATATTCTATTACTTAGCATTGTCTCTTATTATAGGATTATCTTCTAAGCTCTTAGGTGTCAATTCACTCATCCCCTTCCATTATAACTCACCTATAGATCCCATTCTCCCCCTTTACATATATCATATGTAAATTTATTTTATCCTTCCATCCCAAAGTTTAAAAAATGTAATCAACCATTATATTCTTGAAATATATGCCAAAATCCTTCATGAACATGCCTCTAGGGTAACATAAAAACTAGTACTCTAATTCCTCAAGGCATGAATAAGTTTATACAATAAACTCAAGTACACATCTATTTAGATCTCCTTACCACCATTTATACACCACTCTCTTCCAAGTAACATCCAAGGTCCCAAGCTTCTTTAGACACTCCTTTATCCAATCTTATCACCATCCATATCTTCTTCTTATATGGGTTAATATGTAACCAACCATATGTACACATGCTCAGATAACTCATGGAAAAGTAGCTCATACAAAGCATCATGTAGATTGTTTTAAACCCATTTTTTTGGATTTTTTATTTGGAGGTTGGATGCTTCTATGTAAAACTATCTTCCACCAATTACAACCAATGCTCAATGTTTTTGAGAAAAAGTCAATACATCATTTTATCACACCATCACATTAACAAAATTTAACATGGGTCTTGATAACATAACCAACATGTTGTGAAAATTCTAAGGTCTCAATTTATTATAACCAAGTGTAAACATGGGATACTCCCTTTACTTTCAACATTTAAACACTCATCCACATAAGGCACATGCCTTATGTGCTCACTTGAAGTGCAACTGAGAATGAATCAGGGCCTATGTTGGGCTAGTTGTGTCATGGAATGGAGATTTACTAAGGGGACTTAGATAATTAAACAAAAACTTAACTTAAGGTAGATCCATAGGTGTAGGCCTTTTTCAAATTAAGCTTGGGATCCTAGATGCACTTAAAGGGTCATAAGACTTCTTTTACTCATACTAAATAAATGTAATTTAAATAGGGATTGGGTTATTGGCATAGATTTATAGTCATCCTCAATAAAATATGATGATGACATCACAAAGACTATATAGACTCCATTAAAGTAGGAAAACTAACAAAACATAAGAACTAGTAAAATGTACAAACATCAATTCACATAATTCAATCAAAAGTATAACATCATAATTCTTTGCATCACATTAATAATACTATAAATTATGAAAACCCAACACATAACACATTTCAAATGTAACACCATTGTCATTATTCAAATCTCATAGCAATATTTTTTATTTAAATCATAATGCTACCAGCCCAGGGGCTCATAGATGAGCTTGGGTATATATAATTGGAGATAGAGTGTCCTCCATACTATTCTTAATCCTTAATGGTAGTTAGAGAAAGGTTCATAGAACATTGCTTTGGAGTCATTTTACTAGAGCTTTTTTTTAGTTCTTCACCCCCTCTTTAGGTTCAATATGTTTATTTAATCCTTTAGGAGCATCTTTTCTAGGGTGAAATTTTCATGCTAAGTGTTGAGCTAGAATTCCATCATCATAATTATCAGCTCCATGACTCTACGATCCCTACACTGCACTTGCCACATTTATAAAAAACTTCATTGATGCCCTAAAAATTTGGGAGATGGTTAGCTACCTACTAACTGGCACAAGATACACACTGTAACCTCCATCTAGCTACTAAAAACCCTTAGGCTAACCACTTGCCAAAAATATCCTATCATGTTGAGGTGGATGTCGAGTTTCCATGAGTATCCACTAATGGGTTAGGATTCCAACACTGACCTTAAATCTATGTCTAATTTGCTTTTAAAATTTATTAAAATTTGATGTAATAATAAATAAATTTGAATTATTAATGTTTCATGTCATTTCGTAGTGGCATCCAATATTGGAAACATTGCCCATCAACCTTTGCAAAATTTACCTTCTATACAATGTATTTGACTTCATGTTTATAATTATGTTATTTTTATATTACATGAAATTCAATATGTTAAATTGAATTTTTGATTGTATAAGAATTTGAGTGTTTGACAAAATTTGGAGGTTCAACTTTTCTTACAACATGTCCACCACAACAAAACATATCATCAACTTGGAGTATGGATCCTAAGTCTATTATCTCTAACCTTCAGGTTAACTTAGGTTTAATTTTGATAAAGGTTTTTTATTGATTAGTTATGGAATTTCATATTGCATGGCAATGTTAAGTGAGAAGTACTATGCCATCTCCCCCCTTAGCTTGTACAAACTAGGTTGAAGAATTCATCAATGTCAAAAGGTATTAGGGGAATAAATTTACATATGACAACCTCAGAGTTCCTTAGTTGTTTTATGGGTGGAGTGTCTATTGGTTCCACAACACTTCTATAGAGAATTGATATTGATAATTATTTCTTTGAGGGTATCAATTACATGCCTATAGATAGATTTATTGAGCACAATATTATTCAAAGATCTCAATTCTAGGCTCCATAAAAAATAGTTGGATGTGGTTCTTCTAGTTCACCACTTGAACCATGTAATGGTGAGGAACAATATCTTGATGAATTGACATCCTTTCTATTGAATAATCTTATTGTACATAATGCTTTTGATTTTTAGATGGCATTGTACATACTTATTTGAAAATTTTGAAATAGTGGGAGATTCGAGTAAATCCTTTGGTAATATAAATTAATGAGTGTTATCATAACCATTCCCAAACATATTCTTTGGTTAAAAATGAGCAATATAAAATTAAGTTTTTAGTGAATCAAGTTAAATCCTAATTCATTTCTATGGTAAATCCCTACAATGATAATATTTTATATATTATGATTAATAGATTGGAAATTTTGAATGTAGAGGCACATGCTTATTATAATAAATAGGTAAGAGACCAAAACCTTTGCCACCTTGCCAATGTAGAGAGGGATAAAGCTTTGGTAAGTAATTACTTATTTATCTATTTTTTATCACAATTTTGTAATTTTTATCTGACCAACTTTATTTTCCAAATTACAATCAAAATATAATAATATCAAGTATGAAGTACATGTACTGAATATTCATTTGGAAAAGGCATGAAAAATCTTAAATACAATAATTGCATTTAAATAAAAACTTGTGCTAGTCAACAAATAAAATAACACACTAAGGAGGATAATCAAAGAGCATGGAATGGATATAGATGTTATTCTAAAGGACAAAAAAGATGTGGATCCCTCTATCTTATCAGAAGGAGATGCAATGCATGAAGAAAGATCAATAGTTGCAAATATTAATGTTGCAACCAAGGATCTTGTTAGAGAAGGTGTTTTACATTCACATTTAAGGAAGGGGGAAGCTGAGGCATCAACATCTGCATCTAAACAAAAAATTGGAATTCATGTGGAATGATGTATATTCAGTGCATGCATATCTTTTTAATGAAAACAGGTGAAGGAATTTATAATTGATGTTTTTACATATGTTATGTTTAAACTTGAAAATTTAAAATTTAATATTGTAAATTAAAGTTTAAAAATTTAAATATAAGTCTCTATTTCTATTTATTTTGGTTATTTTATTCATAACAAGTTTATTTTATGCATATTTAAATATGTTATGCTAAAACTATAAACTTTATATTCTAAATTAAACATTTAAGTCTTTGTTTCTATTTTATTTTTTACATTTTGTTCATGACAAGTTTATTTTATGCATATTGATATATGTTATATTCAAACTAGAAAGTTTATATTGTAAATTAAAGTTTATAAGATTAAATTTAAGTCTCCATTTCAATTTTATACTATGCATTTTATCCATTCCAAGTTTATTCTATGCATTTTTACAAATGTTATGTTGAAACTAGAAAGTTTATATTATAAATTAAAGTTTGAAAGTTTAAATATAAGTCTTTGTTCTATTAATTTTAGATATTTTCTAATTAATATGTATAGCGATAATATCATAATTCATTGGTGTATAATATTGACAACCACATGAAATGATGAAACAATAAATTCATGTTGTGAAATAAATTATTTTCATACATATAACCTAAATATATTGTTTAACAAAGTTTAAATTTTAAACAATTGCAATATAACACAACTATTTTAAAATAATACAATAACATAATTTATGAATTCTTGAAATTTACATAATAGAAAATTTTCCATTATTTTTTATACAAATAATAATACAAAAATAAATTAGAGAATTGAAAGTTGAAGCTTACATACTAATATTCATGTAGCTGAAACAATTCTCAAGTAGCACTTTATATATAATTGTCTTTTATATGTATTGTATCTAATGTAAATAGAGTATCAATATTTGGATTATTTGTGTCATTTTTTATATTGGTAACTCTTATTATTTGACTAAAAAATTATAAATTTGAAGTTCTCTATCCTAGGGAATGCATCCAATAGATAATGGGAAACATACAATCTCAAACATGTGTCTAGATTTATGTCCAATCTATTACAAAGTTTTGATTTAACAAAAGATAATGCACTAAAGGATCTTTCATATTCCATAGAGACCAAAATAATTGTTTTTAAGAGTTCTTACAATAAAAAATATTCACTTATATATTCCTGTAGGACAGTACTAGGATGTAGTTTATTCCAATGCCTTGTAATAGTACCACTTTCAATCGGTTCCTTTAGACACTTGTATTGATCAATCATTGTGAACCTAAAATGGGTAGACTATCTTCTCAATAATATTTTCACAAAATACCTAGAATTTCAACTCCATTGATATCTACAAACTTCAAAAAATGTTTAATAAAAATTCCCATGTATCTTAGAAATATATTACTAATTTTTTGTCTACCATCCTTAGTTGTCCAAAATATGGGATTCCCCACTACCATGGCTTCAAGCAACATATCTCTTTGAAATAATTCTCTACTTTTCATAATCAATCTATCCTTTATCTTTCTCAATTTTATTTATGTTTCCATTATCATGGTTTCATAAAGGATAAGTGTTACATGGACTTATTAAATTTTTGATCCTTCATAATTAACTCATTTTTGGAATGTGTGTAGTCATATTTTATTTCCATTCACAAAGACACAAAGATGATAATTAATATTGAATTTAAAATATGATTTTGGATCATTAATATATGTTAAAGTTTTCCAACTAGAAAAAATATGAAGTTTAAAACTATTTTGGCTCGAGTACAACACATCAAGATATTGACAAACCCATTTTCTTATATATATATATATATATATATATATATATCAATCTCTTTTAAGCATGTTTCATCAAAAAATTATTTCATTTAGATTTAGGATAATACCACATAGTGTTAAAAGGATTTCCAAATCTGTGAAATAGTACAACATATCCTTTGCCTCATAGACTTCTATATGGTTTTTAAACATGAAACCTTTTAGTGATGGATTTTTTTCAAAAGTTCTACATGCAAGCTCATACCTAGAAATCCATCTTGCATCATTATATTTTAGAAGCCTTTTACCATTGATAAACCCAAATGCAAATTTATGAAACTCTAAAAACCTTTTAGGAATACTTAACATATAATCATGTAAATCATAGATAAATTCCACCACTTTTACAACATTTTCAAATGTACTTATAATTTTGTATGCAAGATTTATTCTTTGGGCCATGCAATGAATTAAAATCATATATGGGGAAACCTATGTCTATATTCAAACACACAAACCATTTGTGTTCCCCTGTTGTGGATTTAAAGATCTAAACAAATAATTTACCACATACACTATAGAGTTGAACATAGAAAATTTTACTCACACAATAATATTCTGCTCTCTAATTAACTAACATTCAGGAATAATACATACTTATATAAGAATAACATCCTATAATTTCTCCAATATTATATTACACCTAAATCCTATAAACAATCTAACCTATTTAAGATATATTATTATAAAAATCAACAATATATCACAATAATATAATATTTTAACTTACCATATTAACCATACAATTATAACCACCTTGTAACTATTATTTACCTCTTAATAAATTAACTAGTTACTATTTACCTTCTCCATAAATACCTATTTTCACACAATGTGAAAACTAATCCCAACATTCCCCCCATAATTTTTACATGGTACAATATATATCATTTTCTAATTGTAGCATGCCACCTTTTCAGGTTCACAAATAACCTTCCAAAATGGTTTTCACAAGTTCACCAATAACCTTATAAAATATTTTTCTTAGGTTCACCACTAACCTTACAAAATGGTTTTCTCAGGTTCACCACTAACCTCTCATCAGGATTACTACAATGATTTTTAGATCAATATTATCTAATGTAAATATACAAAAGGGTTACATGGGAATATTATTCTCAAGTGAATAGGTACAGTTGTTCTTATTTTCCACACATGCTAAAAAACAAATGTAACTACCACATTGATAAAATTAAAAATAACACACCACAAAATGTCACCACATCATTGGTTTAGCCCCATCCTTGGTGATTGATGAGAGGTCACTAAAAGACATCGATCCTCCATGTATCCTCTATCCTTTAGTAGAAGTAGCTACTTACTCAAGAACTAGTAAAACTAGTGACAACCTTGGTGCCTTTAGAGATAACATGTTTAACAAGTTCTCATGGCAAAACATGAAGTATAGCTATCTAGATTTATCTGTATATAATAAATAACTTTTTATTGTGATGAGAAAGCTTAGATGCCTCTTGAGCCTATTTATCAAAGATATCATTAATAAAAGAGTTCATTATATGCATACATTAGCTAGAAATATCAAGATCTAGGCACACCTATTTCAGCACCTTAAATATATAGATCTTATAGGTTTCTTCATTTTGCTTTGCCTTTTTCTTCTTTATGTCTTTTTTTTACTCATTTTAACCAATATTCATTTCTTAAATTTTTTGGAAATTTTAAAGATGTCAGCTTACACCGATAATGCATCTATACAAACAATGAAAAAAAATCCTAGTAATCACATAAACAAAATCCTAATATTCACCTAAATAGGATTCAAGGATAAAATGACAATTTTAAAGTAATTTTTTTCATAGACACAGAGACTAAAATGTGGACCCATAAACTCTTTAATTAATGACTTTTATTGACAATAATAACTTATCAATTTTTAAATATAGAATAAATTTATTATTAAAATATTTGATTGACTAACTTATAAAATATATTTGACTCAAAAATTTACAAAACATAACTTAAACGAAATAAATTAAAAGACTCATTTTTGATATTAACCTAATTCACCAAATTATATATATATATATATATATATAGACACACACACACACACACACACACACACACATACAAAAGACTCAATAGTAAAATAAATAATTATAACTAGAAAAAACCTCACTATTGTTAGACTAAAAACCAATGCACTTAGAAGACAACTTAGCTTGTATGGACTGGGATGATGGTTGAATGTTTGAAGAACACACACATGGAATAAATGCTCAAGGTTCAACTAAAGTGTTACAGGCAATGATCTTAGGCTTGGTGAATGGTGTCGATATGTAGATCGATATATTTTCAACCCTCATTCCCTTACATGTGCAGTTACAAGACTATGATATTTACTATCAAGAAATTATGATAATTTACAAACACAACAAATTTATGTATAAGGATGAAGAGATGATTGAATCACACATTAAAAAGGTATAATTCTTCCTAAGTGACTTGAATATCTGGTCAATGCACTCAAATATCTAGTTGTGTACAAATATTGGTGAAATCAACACATCACACTAGAATACAAAGTTTTCAATTTGTCTTAGACCAGGAAAGTAACTATGAACATGTGGATATCATATATGTACAAAACTATACATTGATATACATATTAATGTTTTTGACAAGTCTACCTAATATAAAATGTAGAATAACACGATGTAGTTCAACTTTATAAAATGGCACTTAGCTTGGATTAAATATGATAGAACTAGATCTAAAATAAAAGTAATAAATAGTTCAATAGGTAGAAATGATACTCATGTTTGGAATAATGGTACACATATAAAGTCTATATCTCTAGCTAATCTATTTCCTATTCTATGTATGCTCATTGATTGTATGAAGACTATGACAAAATTTGAGAACCCGTATTCAGACTATAAACTCATAGTGCAACACCAAATCAGGTCCATGGTGAAGATGAAATGATAATTACTATTACACATGACTACCCCATACTCTCATGGATATCCTTAATATTTTCTACTTTGATACCACTTTTATGGATTTAAAAAGCCAAACATATAATTTAGCACATGCACTATAGAGTTGAACACAAAAATTTTTAATCACATAATAATATTCTACTATCTAATTATTTAAAATTCATGAATAATACATATTTATATATGAATACCATCCTATAATTTATCTAATATCAACTCACACTTGAATCCTATAAATAAGCTAACCTATCTAAGATATATTGTTATAATAATTAACAATATATCATAATGATATAATATTCTAACTTATCATATTAACCATATGGTTATAACCATCCTGTAACTATTATTTATCTCTCAATAAATTAACCAATTACTATTTACCTTCGCCATAAATACCTATTTTCACATAATTTGAAAACTAATCCCAACATCCCTTGCATTACTAATGCACCATGAACTCCAACACATAGCAACATCATAGCTATATAATAATCATCCATCCTAGCAATATCCTTCAAATTAGAAATAACTAACTTGAAAATGTTTTATGTATTGTAATTTTCAGCCATTTTATGTACAACTAATATATGAGGTGTCTTTAAATTGTTCTCAAAAGTGTAAACATGGATACAACCCCATGTGTTTTTAACTATTGTGACCTCATCAATGGACATTGATATAAAGCTTACATTTCTAAATTTTTATTTCAAACCTTTCATCTCAATCATCATAAGACATTTTGCCATGTCCCAAAAAATACCATCTAATAAATATTATTATGTAATATTTTGAATTCCATTATGTTGAAACAAAGTTTTATAATCTAAAAATTCAGATATAAGTCTACCTTTTTGGAGAATATGATAGATCATTAAGAATCATATATTTTTGCATGATATTTCAATTGAATAAAGTTTACTATTTGAGATATAAGAGTTCCTCCTTTCTCAATAAGATGTCCCATATGTTTCTAATTTTTTTCATACTCTACCGTATATGTAGCATGCATGAATTCATTGACATCTTTCATCTATGTGTCTTTTGAAAATTTCCATATTTTTAAATGGACACATAAACTTTACCACAATGTTTCTCAATTGTATCCAGCTTAAGTTACATTTTATGGTCCTTTCATAATTTCCAAGAACATATTATGCATTTACTTTCAGTTGGGTTATCAACACTATTTTGTGGCCCTATTGGTTTAATAAAAGGAAATTCTTATACTTAGTCAAACTTAAAAGACCTTATAATTGTCCATTTGCTTCTCGTTCTTCACATAGATTTCTAAGTACTTTGATCTACTGTATTGATCTCATCATCTGGAATGTCATCAAGTTTTGTCTTCACTAGCAAAAATTGGGGATTTTTATTTGCCATAGAAGTTGTTGTATGAGATATAGAATTTTCTTTTGATGTTTATATCATATCATTTGGTTTGTCATTCACCATAACCATGTTATATTCAGATATGTCTTCAAGTGATGTCGTGCCATCATCAATAATATTTAAAAATGATAAAATAATATTATGATTAAATATTACATTTGGAAAACCACACTTAGTGGAGGGATCTGCATGTATAAATATTTTTCTATTATATTTCAAATGTAAAATTATAGCTATTAAAAATAAATAAATAAATTATGTAAATCATTTAGTAACTATATTTTTCAAGGATGTAGGTTGAATTTGATTGGATGTTCTTATTAGTTGTCCAAAATAAGATAATATGCTCTTTGTCACTGATAATTTACTTAATTTCTTACCTTTATCACCAAATGAACTTGTAAAATTTTTTTTGCTCTATAAATAATAACCTACCACTTCATCACTATGTATTCAGTTGTCCTTTTTATGTGGCCACTAGTCAGAGTCCCTATAGATTCTAAGCACTGCTAAGTAATTTAGGTCATTACCTAACACTTATAGATGCCACCTAGTCCTGTGGATGCCATCCATTTAGCCTAGTCACCAAAAAAATAATGTAAATGATGTCTAGACCCTGTAGACACTATCTAAATATATTTTGTCATCATCTAAATTCTTTGGATAACATCTAGAGCTTGTCTATGCCATCTAGACTATCTAGTTAACATAAAAACCATGTGAATGGAATCTAGACTCTATAGATGTTGTTTAGTCTATGTGGTCACTATCTAGAGTATGTGGATGGCATCTAAAACTTGTGGACATCATATAGTCTATTTGGTTTTCATCTAGACTCTATGGATGGTGTCTAAATCCCATGGATAGTGTTTAGATCCTATGGACATTGTCTAAGCTATTTGGTCACCATCTAGATTTTGTGGATGGCATTTAGAACCTGTGGACACTGTCTAGGTAGTTTGGTCACAGTCTAGACTCTATGGACAATGTCCAAACCTTGTAGATGTCATCGAAGTTGTCTAGTTTCCCTCTATAGTCTACAGATAATGTCTAAATGCTATGTAAATTATCTAGGTTGTGTGATCACCATCCATGCTTGGTAGATGGTGTCTAGATCCTATAGACATTATCTAGTCTGTCTAGTTAAATTTGAAATGTTGTAAGTGACATCTATGCCCTATGAAATATATTAGATTAAGATATGTCATCTACAATGTATAATAGATATTCAGGAAATAATGCAAAATTTACTTCTATGGCATGATGATTTATAGTCAAAATTTTGGAATTAGTTGTCAATGATTGGTGAGATGATGTCTAAATCATATATACAACCTACAATTTTTGGTGACTCAACACTCTTTCTATGTCTAAAAAAATAGCCAAATATAGATTTTAGAAAATGGAATATTCATGAATTAACGAAGATTCACCACTAAAAAAAACCTACTCTCAAGTATCTATTTTCTTTTATTCCATTGATATTTTACTTTACAAGCCTTATTTATATATGTAGGCTTTACTTCCATTTGAAGGTTTCCCCACTTGATAATTCTTGTCTCATGCATCCTCTTGTGACTTATTATTAAGGTAATATTGTCTCATTTACACATTCATTATTTCATTTTTTCAATGTTATTATATCAATGTTAGCATGGTTCTTAACATGGTATTGGATGATGATTTTTGTAACCATTAATTTTGGAGTATGTGTAAGTGTTTGGGTGGAGAAACAAGTTTTTTTACACTTTTTTGGAAGGGCTCACACCCTTGTCAATTTTTTTTGTGTCTTGCATTATTTATCCTAACCCTTTACCTATTTTTTTTATTTCACTAAAATTATCTATAAAGTTATATTAAATATTAGTTTTGCTCTTTCAATCACGTACTATATCTTTTAAGCATGGCATTTTAAATCTATTTTTTCCTAAAAACTAGACTATTGAAATAAATTTCTTTTTTTTCACATTATGGGTTTTTATAAAATTTAAGGGTTTTTTCATATTGAATCTAAGAACAATATTCCAAATTTTCATGCAAATCTAGATCATAGTTTGAGAGATATTGTAAAAAAATTAACTATTTCATTTCAAAAAAATGTTTTTTGTAATTTTGTTGGGAAAAATCAAAAATACTTTTTGACTTTATTTAGACTTATACATGGTAAGATATTAAATTTATAAATTATTTAAGTTTTGAAAAGCTTGACGTTTGACATTTGAATTCTCAAAGTAAGATTTTTAAATACATTAAAAAAAGAAAAAAGAAAAATAATAATCAAAGTCTTTCTTGAAGTTTTTTGAAAAGAAACTTTATCATATAAATGAGATATTGTGTGCTATTTTGTATTCCTTGGTATATATTTAATGTCAAAATTAGTTTTTAATAGTTTCATAAATTTAATTATGTATTAATTTTTTTAAAATCCAGTCATTTTTATTACATGGCTTTTAAATTTGCCTTATTTTTATCATTTAAGAATTTTACACACAGAAAAAAATCAAACTAATGAGATCCATACTCTTAAATTTCAAATTACATGTTAAAAAAACAATTTTAATGATTTGCAATCGTCATTTAAAGAGAAATTATAAAATATTCAAACCTATTTTAGTGAAAACATGGAGAATATGCATAATGTTATTGGTGGACTCCATGCAAATATTTTGTTTTTTTTACCTTAATGATGCCTCTAATGTTAAATGTGCTTCTAGTGAAACTTGCATTTATTTGCACTCTCATTCTTATAACCCTAGATTAACAAGCATGCACTCAATGGCTTATAGTGGAGGCAATCTTGAAAAATATGAAAATAATTTTTTTAGCCTATTTTTCTTAGATCTAACATAAATTTTACATGGCTTATTACTAGTACCTATAATGATCATGTGAATTCGTATTATCTTCATCACCAAAGGAAAATGCATAATAGTACTTCTTAGACTCATAAGACTTCTTTTATTTATAATTTTGCTCATGTTCCTACTTTGATTTAAAATGGTAAATTTTGTGAGCATTGTGGTAAGCATGGCCATCATATTTTTAAATACTATAAATTGCATCCATGTAAATCTTGTGGTAAATCAACTCATGACATTTTGCATTCTTGGAAACCACTAAACCATCTCATTAAAAGGTTAAAATAATTTGGATTCTTAAATATAACGTATCTTCATTAGACTTTGATGTGTGTTCTTTTGATAATTATTTAATTGATTCGAGTAGAATATATTTTACAAGTGACAACTTATTTTTCTCCCTTTTGATAAATTTGAAACTCAATTTATGCATTCCTTGATTTTATACTTACGTATTCTTGTAATTTGTTACAAAGATATTATTTATGTAGAGATAATTTATTTTGAACTAACTTCCTTTAATTTTCATTTAGGTTTCTGTAATTTGTTATCAAATTCATCTGTTTCTCCTTTTGCCTTGTATTATATATAATTTTATTAAATTTATTTATGTAGATCCTATTATATGTCATTTTGTCTACTTAACCTAGAATATTCATGCAAGCTTATATTTTATATATATTATTGATCATTTTCCCTATTTCCTTCCTTATTTGTCTTTTTTCTAATGTAGATTAATCATTCTTGTCCGAAAAGGATTATTATAGATTTTTTATGATCAGACATTCACCTTTGTAAGCTTCTTGGTGACACCTCTTATTATTTCTTCTCCTATATCATTGTGATCCCTCTCAAATGAATTTCCATTAATGTGAATTATTATGCAATTTCAAATATTTCATTTATTTTTAAGGCTTTCTATACTTTTATAATCCCAAATTAAGTTTAAGGGTAAGCGTTGGATATTAATAGTTATTTAGATTAATTTTGGTTAATCCTATGTCTAATTTCATTATGCATTTCTTATTATAAGATATTCACTATCTCATATTTATGAGGTGTCATAACTCTTTTGTCTTTTTATTGGGAATATTATGGTTACATTCACATATAATTCCCTCCATGTTTATCACACACATTCTCATCACCTTATGAGAATTAGGGACATTTATTGCATACCAATAAGGCTATGCAAGTCATGATGGGATTTTGTGTAACTCCCTCTTCCTTGATCTCTATTCAATGAGCTCTCCCCTCCAATTATACTACACTCTCATATAAGACACAATAGTCTTTTTTTAGATTTATATATTTTGGCTTGAGGCCCATCTCTCTTCTCTATTCTTTTTTTCTTCCATAAAGATTATATTTGGATAATTTTACTTTGCAAGCATTATTTATAGATGTGTATTTTTATTCCATTTAAATGTTCCCCACTTGACAATTAATGTCTCTTACATTTTCTTTTAGATTGATATTAAGGTAATATTATTTCATTTACAAATTAATTATTTCATATTTTCAATGTTACTTATCAATTTTGGCATAATTCATAATAAATTCCCTTAGTGAAAAATTCTATGAGGCACTATTGTATTAAAAAATACATATGACCAAATAAAATACAAGTCTATTGGTGAAAAACTCTCTGAGGTACCAATAGACAATGAACTCAAACTTCTCTTAGAACTAACACAAATGTAATATGGTTCCATAATTTTGATATATAAAACCATTGATTTCAACATTATCGTAGAGGAAAATCCTAAAATTATAAATCTTATGACCAATCTTAGTTTATAAGAATGATAAATCCTTACCGTTCTATTGACAAAAATTATAGATGTGTTTGCTTGGTCATATTCATATATGACAAAACTAGATCCCTTTCTAGTGGTATATCACTTAGTATTTCATGTGGATGAAAAAAAAAAAAAAAAAACTTATAAAAATATATCCCAAAGTGGAATTATTGGTCAAAGAGGAACTACAAAAATAGTTAGAGGTTAGATTCATCATGTCTATTTACTACTATAAATAAATCTCAAATATCATTCCAATCCGTATAAACCTCACTAGAATCAGAGTGTTCATAGACTTTCAGAACATCAATACTATTTTTTAAAAGGATGAATTTTCACTCCCAACATTGACATGATAGTATATTCTACAACAAGGTATGAGGTGTTGTCCCTAATGGATGGTTTCTTAGGTTATAACCAAATCAAAATTACATCTAAGGACTAATATAAAACAACATTTATCACACCTTGGGGTACATTTTCATACTAAGTCATCCTAGTTTGTCTAAATAATGTAGCATAAAGAAAGCCATGGTAGTCATTTTGCATGATATTCTCCAAGAGATTATGTAATATTATGTTGATGACATATTGTCCAAATAAAAAACTAGGATAGATCAGTGTATATTATTACGTAGAATATTTAAAGTCTCAATGAGTATAAAATCCACTTGAATTATAATAGTTTTATTTTAAGGGTCACGTTAGAAATGTTATTGGGATCCATTGTATTAAGAAGAGTCATAGAGGTTTATCATGATAAAGTTGAAGCTATAAAAAAAATTCCACCACCTAAAAATCTTAAGAAACTTACATGGTATGCAAGGAAAACTTCAATCTATTTGAATATTCATATCCCAGTTTGTAGATAAAAATCATCCATTCACACATCTTATAAAAATGATATTGTCTTTAAATGGAAAAAAAATGTAGACAAGCATTTGAAAACCTCAACCCCTATCTATCCAATCCACCAGTTTTGATGCCACCCACTCTAAGGATAACATTGCTCATATACATATAAACTACTTAATATGCCTTGGGATCACTCTTAGAATAGAATGATGAACAAATAACCAAAATATAAGTCTACTACCTAAGCATAATTATGGTGTCTGATGAGATCAATTACACCACAATTAAAAATTCATGTTTGGTTGTTGTCTTTGCTTTATAAAAGCTTAGACATTACATGATTAAAAATCAAACCAAAATCATTGCTAAAGTAGATCCACTTAAGTATATCCTTTCAAAATCAGTTGTTATAGGAAGGATGGCTACATTGGTTATGTTATTGAGTGAATTTGACATTGAGTGTGTAAATAAAAAATCTATTAAAGGAAAATTTATAGCATATCAGTTAAAAAATTCACTTTTTATGGATAAACAACCATTAATTATTGAATTTACCAATGAATCTATCTTATCCCTTGATGGTTCATCAGAATGGTATATTTACCTTTATGGTTTATTCACCACACATGGATTGAGAGTAGCTATCTTGATAATTACTCCCAAGGTGATCTTATCCCAAAATAATTTCAAATGGGATTCCCTTGTACTAATAACATTTCATAGTATAAATCCTTCATTTTGATCTATAAATAAACACCCAATGGATTATTTATTATCTATTGTTATATGGAGATTCACAACTCATATTTAGGCAAGTCAATTATGAATAACAATAAAATAATGAGAATTTTGTTCCCTAAAAGATAATGGTTGACCATATAAAATAATTTTTCAACCATATCCAATTTGGTTAGGTTCATTGTTCCAATAATAAAGTAATAGATTCCATGAAAACTATCAATTTTCTTATTTAAATACACAAAAACATCATACAAATCCAATTCATAGTCAAATAATTGATGATTCTTGTTGATGAAGTTTCTTAACTTAAGATGGTTTATGAAATTTTTGGTCCCAATTCCCCATGGTGCCAATATATTTACACCTACCTTCATGATAACATCATACTCTCAAATCTTTCACCTAACCATAAAAAAATCATTTATCTAATGTATTTTTTATTTCACACTCCTTAATAACACCCTATATCATAAAGGCTATGACATAACTTTTTTATGATGTTTAAATTTATAAACATGCCAACCTAGCCATCAAGAAGGTACATGATGGAATTTATAAAGTGCACACTTGTAGTATAGTCGTTTCTATGAAACTATTGAGAATAGGTTACTATTGGCCTAAAATGGAATCATATGCTTGTGAATATGTTAAAAAGTGCATATAGTGTCAAAAATATGGGGACCTTAGCCATGCATCATCTCAATCTTTGCAACCTATAAAAACTCCATGGTCATTTTCAATACAGGCTCTCAATCTCATTGGAAAAATCTAACTTAATTCATCTAATAGACATAAACGCATAATCACTACCACTAAATACTTCACCCAATGGGTGGAGACAATCCATTTCAAATTTAACCAATAAAAAAAATTCTATATTCATCCTTAATCACATCATTTTTCATTATTGTATCCCCTTCACCATAATTTATGATAATGGTAAGTCCTTTAAAAATAAAGATGTAAAATACATTTGCACTCACTTTCATATAAAACATAGATAGTCCACAACATATAACAACCAAGTAGAGGAATCTAATAGTAATATACACATAATTTTTAAGTAGGTTATCATTGATGTTAGTCATGATTAGTATTTCAAAATTTATCTTGATTTTTAGGCTTACCATGCATGCATCCATACACCCATAAGGGTAACCCCATATTCACTTATCTATGGTACTAAATCCATTTTTCCAATCAAGGTAAAGCTACCATCCTTACATATTTCCTTAAAAACCTAATTTATGAGGAAGAATATAGAGTTATAAGGTTACATGAGTTATAAATTTTGGATGAGAAAAGACTCAATGCACTTAATCATCTAAAAGCATATTAGAAAAAGAATCAACAAAGGTATAACAAGAAGATGAAATCTAAGGAGTTTTAAATTGGAGATTTTGTCTTTAGTTAAAATATAAGAGTTATCAATATAGAATGGGAAAAGAAGAGCATATTTGAACCTAACTATTTAGGTCCATCCGTTGTTATAATAATATGTTGATCAAGTGCCAATAAATTGGCCAACAAATATGGAGAACTTGATAATCCCATGAACATCATGAATCTCAAGCTCTGTTATGCCTAACATCCCCAATTCTATGGTCACAAAAAATTCAAAAAAATTAAAAATCGAAAGAGTAAGAAAAATAATTGTTAAAATGTGAAAATAATTCTTATTGTGATTTGGGCAAGTACCATGGTGAAATCAAATTTCTAGCACCATGTGTAAAATATATTATTTATAAATACCCATTTACTCTAGGGCATCCCCTTTCCATCTCATCCCATACTATCCACATACATCCAAGTCTAATTCATCTAAAACATCCATTTCACTAAGTCATCCCATCCATGTAAGTACCCATCCTTTGTCTTGTTTTAACCCTAATAATAATATGAAATAGGTCTTGATAAATATTTTGAAGAAATATTGGTTCCCTTGTGCTCTTATGGAAGTGCATTGTGACACATGTTAATTTGGTACAATAAATATGGGGTATGTTGAATCCCACTCAAATTAATCATTTTAAATTCATCCTTCATCCCACGTGTATTCCCTCCTTCCATACTTCTAGCATTACACTATTAACCTCATATTCCATTTCTAGTGCTAGAACTTTGTTTCCATTTGTGAATAGTATAGGTGACAGTCCCAAAATCCCATAAGATCAAATATAAATTATAAACTCCAAAAATCCAAAAAAAATAGAAAAAACCCAAAATATTTTGTCCGTAGTATATTTAAAAAACCTTATCCACCCTTAGACAAATCATTGCAACCTCATTGGGATATATCATTCCCAAATATAGCCCCCTCACATATATATCATTACTTGGGGCACAACAATTTATCACTATACTTATCATATTCTCTCAATCCTAAGGTTTCTATCTTAATAAAGGACATCAACAAAAATGATTTCTTACTTGTCTTTTGTGTGTTTAATTACTTGTTTATTGTTGATTTTTTTTTTGTGTTTGCTATTTAAATGTTTTATCTTTTTCTTATTTTTAGTCAATCCATACATGTATTACAACAAATTCATCATGATATTTCATATCATGATGGATCTTGTCATATAAAAATAAGTTTGCTCAAACTAATTCTCCTATGTGTTAGAGGTATAATCACTAGGGGTGAATCAATGATGCAAGGAAATCAAATTTAATTCCAATTATTCAAACTCTTAACCATTCAACATAAGCATTCATGAAGCATATAAACCATTTATTGTAATGAATAAATAAAACAATGCCAGATCAAAGCACATAACACATGAATTATGTGGGAAACCCTCATGGGGGATAAAACCTACTCTCAAGCCTACAAACCAATGGACTATAGTTTTATAAGATATTAAAAACAAGATAATTTAGTGAAGCACCCACTCCACAAGGATCACCAACCCATAATCAAGGACAAACACCCACTTGCCCTAGATGTTGAGCACCCACACAACACCTCTAATATCAACACATCCATAAATCTGATTACCTTCCAATTTTATGGAAAAACAATGAATAACAACTCTTTTCAATCCCTCACACATAACCAATGGAACCAAAACATATTTTTAGATCACTCTACACCTCTTCGCTCATCCTCAATCATAAACCCTATAAAACAATATTACCATATCAAAATAGGTCACACACATATCCCTCACACTGCTTTACTCTTCAATTCATCTACCAAGCTTTCTCACATTTCTCTTTTCTTCATTCATTCTCTCTAGAAACCTTCATATTTTTTTTTGCTCTTTATAGAGTCTTCATGATCACCACCTTCTTGGTCAGCCATAAGACATTCCTTAACCCTTCAGGCTTCTATCCCACTTAGAAAAATAGTAACACCACCTACACAAATCAACCACAACATTGATAGATCACCCTTAAGCAACAACACCATTTAATTAGGTCTAATTAGTTCATTTAGGTCCATGAAGACCTATTCATCCTTTTAACACTTTATTGAGAAAAATACAAACACAAGACCACTTCTAAGCACATAGTTACACACCACATGACCCTTAAGACACCCTCAAATTATTAAGTTCATCACTACACACCTATATATATATATATGCAAAACCATTCACTCATTTGCCTTGTACATGAAAACACCATGAACAAACAAATAGTGAACTTCGAAGCAATGGTTCATACTGAAGATGGATTGGTAAAACTTGAAAACTACATAAAAATGATCATCAGGGAGTCTAAAACACTCTCCAATAGATAAATTATCATGAAATATCTAAACATCATCAATACTATATATATATATATATATATATATATATATGCAAAACCATTCATTCATTTGCCTTGTACATGAAAACACCATGAACAAACAAATAGTGAACTTCCAAGCAATGGTTCATATTGAAGATGGATTGGTAAAACTTGAAAAATACATAAAAACGATCATCAGGGAGTCTAAAACACTCTCCAATAGATAAATTATCATGAAATATCTAAATATCATCAATACAAACTGAAACACCCTTCTCGGTTCTTTAACAAATGAAGCTCAAACCCTTGGTAAACTTTGAGGTGTAATAAATGAAATTGTATGACCAATGAAACCTCCTAATCAATTTCCATGGATTTCCCTTGAAATTTTTTACCACTTTGATGTTGGAGAGTTGTCATGATGATGTCATAGTGGTGTCATGGAGGTTCTTTGGTGAGTGTATGAAGTGTCTTGATAGTCTAAGTGGCAATGACAAAGTGTGTAATGTGTTTGTTCTTGTATGAAAAAGTGTGCAATATGCTTATTCTAGTATGCTTTATGTATGTTTGGATGATCTTTAGTATTGACATAGATTGAGAGGATTAGGGATGAGTATGAAGGTTTAAGCAGTGCAAGGGGTCATATAAGATATGATCTAAGCTTTGAGAGCTTGTGTACATAAGTAGAATTCAGGTGGTTTAACATAGTTCTTATCTAGATACTTTAGGTCTAGAGGTAGAAAAGATGAGTAGGTAGTTTGATGATGTCACCATTACCACATGGGAAGGAGTCAAGGAGAACTGGTCATATGGTTATGATAACTATAGTCCCTAGTTATTATACTCCAGATCTCAAGTCATGTGTTGAAGCATGTCAAAGATATGAGGGTGCAAAGTTAGCTTTTGAGATAAATTTCACTATTTTCCCATGTGCCAAATTGTCAAAGTGGCTAGAAAGAGCTAAGTAAGCATGTTGATGAGGTCAGTGTTCACATGTGTGGATGATTCAGGACAAGGTGATCATATGGGTTTGTTTAGTTTTTGACCTAGTTTATTTGTGCTAAATTTTAGATCATGTGATATAGCATGTTAAAAGATATGATTATGTAAATTTGGTTTCCTAGGAAAATTAATTATGTTTTCCCAAACTTATCCAATTTCATAATGTGGAAAGAAAAATCTAAGTGAGAATTTTGATGGTGTTGTATCTTGCATGTGTTAAGGTGTTAAGATAATTTGATCATATGAGTTTATTCAATTTTGATCAGAGATGATTTGTGCTAAGTTTGATTTCTTATGCTAAAACATGACAAAACTTACTGTTGATCAAAGTTGGCATCTTAGGTAGATTTGGACATGGTTGGCTATATGATAGAAGTTTATGAGAAGTCACTTTATTGGTGTTATATCTCACATGAATGAGATTTTTAGGAGTAGTATGTCATATGGTTGGATTCTCCTAAAAAAAGAGATCATTTGGTCTAAATTTGAGATCTTGTGGATAAGCGTAGAAGAATTTATTTAGGTGTAAAACTGGTTACTCATGCATATTGACAAGCTCCCCATACTTAGTCATTTTTGGAAGTGTTAAAGCTCAAGCAAGATCAATAGTGCATGAGTGATACAAGGAGTCAAGATTCAATGAGATGATGATAGGTGCATGATGTTTAACATCTAAGCAAAGGTATGTGATCTTGATCTAATGGCTAGCAGATGATCATATAGTTTGATCAATAGTGGCATTGATCATTATTGACCTTGTTGATCCTCAAAGATCAATGAAGTGCATTAAGTCAAATTTTGAGAGGACACAAGATGAGGTCAAAATGACAATGGTTTAACATTTGGATTTTCTCATATATGTGTTAAATATTAGAAAATATCAATGGTGCAAGATTGATCTTGAGCTAAGAGTCCATGAGATTCAAGCATTATGTTTGAAGGTTAACTATGACCATTGTTATCTGGATATATTTGAATTTATAAAGGAAAGACCAATGTCTAGTTTTTAGACCATATATTTTTCTAGAAGATTAATTTTCTAAAGTAGTAAAAACTAAACTTGTAGAGGACGTCAAGTCACATATATCAATATGGATTTAAGGATATGAAATTATGTACAGACAAAGTTATTAAGCTCCAAAGTTGAATGTGTTTCTGTATATGTTCTGCAAGTATCACGAGAAGGATTTTTTAGCATATAAAGTTGTTGTTTTAATGTTTAATTATGAATTGGATATTGGATATTTTTCTAGACTTCATGAGTATGCTCTGCATGAATTTTGAAGATTTGACAAATTGTATGAAGTATGAACAAAGGTTTTAAAGTTGGTTGTGTTCTCATTCTTGTTGACTATGTGTATAGATAAGTGTTTTATCTAATTAGGTGGTAGTAAAAGAACATTTTAGTGACATTGATCTTTTAAGGATGTCGTAAGGGGACATAAGGAGTGGACCTATATTTTTGTAAGTGGTCCTATGTTATTATTATGATTAGAGAGTTGTCAAGGAATTGAATGGGTCTCTATAGGACCTAAAAGTGACTTAGGCCTATTTTGAAAGGGGACTATGCTCAAGTGTGACCCATATAAAATTCGTTAAAGGTGAAGGAATGTTTTGTAGCCAACATGAAATATTTTGAGATTTTTATTTCATTATTACTCTATATATAGTGGAACCATTTTTTTTAGGTTCTAGACTTGTAGGAGTGAGACTTGGCTGTGAGAGTTTTTGGAGAGCAAAGGGAAGAAGAGGAGAGCGAATGTGCCCAGAGATTGGGTTGATGAGTAGAGGAGTTAAAGAACTATGTGTATGATCTATATATCATGTTTCTAATTATAGTATAGTGTTATTTTAGTGTGAAGTTATGTGAAGAGATCTACCTATGTGAGAGGCTTGTTTGAGAAAGAGAAAAATGTTGTGCAGGGGTAAGATAATTAGGAGGTCCATCGTCAAGTGTTTCAGACATCAGCTATAAGGTGGAAGTTTTTTTTCTAAGGAGGATATAAAGGACTTGATATTCCTTAGTAATATTTTCTCCTTGTGAAATAGGGTTTCACTAAAATACCTTTAATCTAGAGAACTTGATCAAGGTTGTAGGTCAAAAAGACTTGGCCAAAGGTTCTTGATCAATATCTTGTTTGTGATCTTCTTATAGGATAGTATTCCATGTGTTTGTAGTCTTGAGAGTGAGTTTTATTCCCCAAGAGAGTTTCCCATGTAAACCCTATGTTATGTATGTGATCTGCTTATATTCATTAATTCACTATTATGAATAATTTGTATGTTTCATGAATGATTTTGAATGAATTCTTATGTAATTGAAAGGGTTTGGTTATTGTATTGGATTGTTTACCACCACTTATTCATGTACCCCTCTCATTGGGTTGTACCTCTAAGAATTGGTATCAAAGTAAGGTCATTTGGTTAAATGTTGACAACTTGAAGGTCGATCCAAGGTACAATGGTAATTCAGAAAATACAAGGTGGTTTATCTACTAAGCAAGTACTGATGTTAAATGGATCCAATTATGATTTTTGGAATGCCAGGTTGAGGACATACATTATGTCTTTAGGGTTTTATGTTTGTCAATTTGTTATGGATGGCTATGTTGTTCCTACTATTCTTTTATCTAGTGTTGTAGACAAGAAGCTATTTGAGAACAACTCTAAGGCAATGAATACCATCACTTGTGGTCTTATAGAAACTGAGTTAACCAAATTAATTCATTACACATCTACCAAGAAAATATGGGATAAATTGAAAACTATTTTTGAAGGAGATTTGAAGATTAATCTTGTTAATTTTCAAACTCAAAAGAGGAAATTTGACAGTCTCAAAATGAATGAAGAAGATACTATGTAATCCTTTATATAGAAATTTGATGAGGTTTTAAATATCATCAGAGGTCTTGGAGAGAACTTGAAGAGACTAGTTTTGTTCAAAAGATTTTAAGGTCTCTATCCCCCAAGTTTGATCTAAAAGTATCTGCTATGGAAGAGAGTCATGATCTAACTAAGTTGAATATGGATCAATTGCATGGCACCCTTACTACCTATGAGATGAGGAAGAATGATGACATACTCCAAAAAATGAATTAGATTTCAAGACTAAAATACAAAAAAAGAAGAA
This sequence comes from Torreya grandis, assembly GCA_037957365.1. Taxonomy (NCBI): domain Eukaryota; kingdom Viridiplantae; phylum Streptophyta; class Pinopsida; order Cupressales; family Taxaceae; genus Torreya; species Torreya grandis. The sequence continues at coordinate 617,352 of JARHVA010006075.1, read as the reverse complement.
GTTCCAAGGTAATAAAATCAAGGAGGATGACATTCTTGATATAGATGAGGATGAACTAATTGATTTTATTTATAGGAAGTTGAGAATAGGTTTAGGCAAGTATAAAGTTAAACTACCCCTTAAATGCTTTAATTGCGATGAGATAGGACATTTTCTAATAAATGCCCTCATAAGTATAAAAAGTATGATGTTGAAGAGAGTGATTAAGATCATGATGATGGCAAGAGATATTTTAGGTTTGATAAAAGCAAAAAGGGATTTAGAAGGTTTGATAACAATAAATACTTCAAGGATACGAAGAGTTTATATACCAAAGAAGACTGTAGCTCATCAGAAGAGGGTAAAGATAGTGTCTCAAAATATGATCATGAATATGATGGTTCTACTAAAGATGAAGCTCTATTCATGGTTGAGGAAGGAAGTTGATCACATTAGAAGGTGTCTACTTGGAGTGATTTAGATGATGATGTAAATGAGGTGTACTATGAGACTGCATTATCTAATGCTCATGAAGAATTGAAAATTGAGAAGAAGATAAATAAGAAGATGAAATCTAAACTCAAGAAATTTGAGGAGAAATTCAATGTGTTTGAGGCAAGGATGGATGAAGATGCTAAGGAGCATGAATATATGGTTAAGTATCTTAGTTGTCAATTACGAAGCATGTCTACAAGCTTAAAATCAAAAAAAGATGAATGTGAAAGGTATGTAATTTAAAATGAGACATAAAAATCTAAGTTAAAGAATGTATCTAGTAAGGTAATGTCATTTATCAGATTTGAAAAGATCTCAAGTGATCTAGATAAAAATTTTAATGATCAAAATCATGCAAGTGATAAGACTAGTCTTAGATACAAACAAGAATTATAGACTACAATTCAAGACAAGATGAATACTAATGTAAACAAGGTGGATCAGCCTTTGAAGAAAAATCATCAAATATGGAATGAAGGTGCTAGAATGATAAAGACAAATTGGATCAGATAGCCAAATGCCATAAGGTATACAAATTTTAATGGTTACTACTATACTTTTAATTAGTTTTGGCATAGAGCTAGAGAATGTATAAGACCTTCTAAGAATGAATTTTCTTGGAACTATGATGGGGGCCATTAGTCAAAAGGTGTAAGGAAGGCTGAGTGCCTTAATTGTCATGATATTGGGCACTTTGCAAAAATGTTATCCACTTAAGGAAAGACAAGTTGAGTTTCCTTCAAGAGATATTGAGTGATATAATTGTTATGAACTAGGACACATTTTAAGATATTATCCAAATCTAGAAAGGAATAAATATTTTTTCAAAAAGTCTTGGGTGCTTCAATTGTGAACAAAAAGGTCACATTGCTAGATTTTGAAAGCAAAGACCTACAAGATAAAATATGTTTTATCAAGATCATAGAGTGAAATAAAGAAGACAAGTTAATACATGGAAACCTAAGATGGTAAGTATGAGTCATGATGAGACTTCAAGTCCAAGTAATCTATTCTTTATGGTGGAGAATGTTTCTAAAGTTAAAAAGTCTTAAGAGGTCTCATTGTTTACTCATGTTGACAATGTAGAGACTAAGCTCAAGAGAAATACCAAGGTGTTAGTTGAAGCTAGTTCTAAGGTATGTATGGATCCAAGTGAACATCCTGCTATTTTTGAACAAGTTCCTAGTGTTGAGAATCCAAGATACAAGGAATATTATTTAAATGAAAAGGTATATAATGAATTTGTATTATCTCCATGTATTATAAATTCAATCATTAAAGAAAAGGACAATGTTGTAATAGATGAGGAATTTATTTATCCTAAGCTAAAGAATAATAAGAATAATAAATACAAGTATCATACGACTAAGGAGGAGAAAGAATATGAGGAGTTATGGGAAACTCCTAGTTACACACCATGGTAGAGCTTTGTGGTGTAGAAGAGATCTACATATATGCTTATTAAGAGACTCCTTTTAGTAGAAAAGCAAGTTTTTATGCTCAAATATGATAATGCCAATCAGAGAAGGGATTTGGTTAAGGGGGAGCAACAAGTTCATTATCGTGTTTTAGAGGTTTTTAAAAGAGCCATAGTTTGTAGGGTCAGATTAAAGGTTCTAAATTAGCAAAGGAGGTTTTGTGTTTTATCAAGAGCTTGTAGGTCCTAAAATGGGTTATATGAATAAAAGGTTCCCAATGGTATGGAATCTCAAATATTGGTCCAAATCCATGTAATGATTATCTCTAGGTGTACAAGAAGTTTTAGAAGTAGACATTGACTGGAAGATGTTGTGTTGACTTTGTTTATTTTGAGATTCTAGGTTTTTGGGCTTTGATAGAAAAGTGGTTTGAATTATGAGTTGAGGCTTAAGGCTTATTAATTTTTTGAATGGTCTAAATGGGTGGTAAAATCAAGCTTCATATAAATTTCATGTTTTCGGTTCTCTAGTTATTCAAGTTTTTGTCATAATGGAGGGTTAATTGGATAGTTAGTTTGTGAAGTAAGTATGTTGAAGAGGATGAGATTGGTGCTAAAAATTGGTATGATTGAGGGGGCATATGAGAGTGATCTATATACGGAATTTTAGGTCCTGAAGTTATGTCTAATGAAAATTATAGGCTTTTCAAGGTTTAGGTAGGGTTATAAGGAGGTCAGATAGGCCTAGTTTGAATAAAAGTGTTTTTTGCTCAATTTATCCAAAAGATAAATGTATGAGTATCTAAATATATGTTCTTAGGTTGGTTCAGTGCATGTTTCCTAATTTTTATAGTGTAGATGCAGAGTTGGTGGTCATGGAAGTGTCTTGAGAAAGAATGCTAGTAAGCCTACATGGTGGTTCTTCATGATGTGTGGAGATTTGAATATGCTCAGAAGGTGAAATTACTTAGATTTCTTAAGGGGAGTCCCTCTCAAATGTTTCTTGGTGATTAAAATTAAGATTTTTGTGGTTTGTGTTTTCTTTCCTCATTAGTTATTTTACTTGTGAAGAAGAGTGTTGGCATGCAGTAAGAGGAAGTTGTCAAGACAAGAAGAGGTTAGCTCAAGGTAAGGGGGAGTTTGTATCATATTTATAAGATGGACCTTTCCTATTTGATAGTGTTTTTAGGTTCTCAGGATCAGATTGTGCCTACGTTTTCATTTTTTCAAAGGGGGAGAATTTTCTTGTTGGGAATAACTTTCATGTTTGTAGGAGTACTTTTAAGAGAAAGAAGGTGAGATATATATTTCTATATTGATGGGTGTTCACATCAATGAAAAAGGGGAATATTGTTGGAGAGTTATCATGATGATGTCATGGTGGTGTCATGGAGGTTCCCTAGTGAGTGGATGAAGTGCCTTGATAGTCTAAGTGATGATGATAAAGTGTGCAAAGTGTTTGTTCTTGTATGACAAAGTGTGTAATATGCTTATTCTATTATGTTTTATGTATGGATGGATGATATTCAATATTTACATAGCTTAAGAGGATCATGGATGGGTATGGAGGTTTAATCATGTGTAATGGATCCTTTAAGATATAATCCATACTTTGAGAGCTTATGTATATAAGTAGAATTTATTTGGTTGATCATAGTTCTCATCTAGACACTTTGGGTTCAGTGGTAAAATATATGAGTAGGCAGTTTGATGACATCACCATTGCTACATGGGAAGGATTCAAGTGGAGCTAGTAATATGGTTATGATAACTATAGTCCCTAGTTGTTATACCCCAAATATTAAGTCATGCATTGAAGCATGTTCAAAGATATGAGGGTGCAAAGTTGGATTCTAAGACAAATTTCATCATTTTCCCATACTTAGACAAATTTTTAAAGTGGACAAAAAGAGCTAAGTAAGCATGTTGATGAGGTCATCATTCACATGTATAGATGATTCAAGATAAGGTGATCATATGGGTTTATTTATTTTTTGACCTAGTTAATTTGTATTAATTTCCGAATCATGTGATGTAGTGTGTCAGAAGATATGCTTATGCAAAGTTGGTCTCCCAGGTAGATTGATTATGTTTTCCCATAGCCAATTTTGCAATGTGGTAGAAAGAGCCAAGTGAGAATTTTAATGGTGTTTTATCTTTCACAAGTGAAGGTGTCAATATAATCTAATAATATGTGTTTTTTTTTAATTTTTGAGTAGAGATAGTTCTTGATAAGTTTGATTTCTTGTGCTAAAGTAAGACAAAATTTATGGTTGATCAAAGTTGGCCTCTCAGTTAGATTTGGACATGGTTGGCTCTATGGTAGAAGTTCATGAGAAGTCACTTTAATGGCATTATATCTCACAAACATGAGATTTTTAGGAGTATTATGTTATATGGTTAGGTTATCCTAATCAGTGAGATCATGTGGTCTAAATTTGAGATCTTGTGGGTAAACACATAATAAGTTATTTGGGTGCAAAAATGACTCAGTCATTTTTGAAAGTGTTAAAGATCAAGAAAGATCAATGGTGTAAGAGTGATCCAAGGAGTCAGGAGGCAGTGAGATGAGGAAAATTACAAGATGTTTAATGTCTAAGAAAAGGTATAGGATCTTAATCCAATGGATAATGGAGGATTATACAGTTTAATCAATGATGAGTGTTGATCCTTATTGACCTTGTTGATTTGCAAAGATTGATAGAGTGTATTAATTCAACATTTTGACAAGACACAAGATGAGGTCAAAGTGACTATGGTTTAATGTTTAGATTTATTGGTATATGTGTTAAATATTAGACAATATTGATGGTTCAATATTGATCCTGAGCTGAGAGTCCATGAGATTTGAGCATTGTGTTTGAAGGTTAGCTATGACCATTGCTATTTGAATTTGATAAGTAAATACTAGTGTCTGGTTTTTGGACCATAGATTTTGATAGAAGATGAATTTTCTCATGAATTAAAAAGAAAACTTGTAGAGGACTTCAAATCACATCTATTAATATGGATTTGAGGATCTGGAAGTATGTAAAGACATATTTATTAAGATCCAAAGTTGATTATTTTTTCATATATGTTTTACAAGTGTCTTGAGAAGGACTTTCAAGATTATGAAGTTGTTTCAATGTTTAATTATGAATTGGATATTATGGAAGTTTTTAGACTTCATTAGGATACTCTACATGAATTTTAAAGATTTGAAAAATCATATGAAGTATGAACAAAGGTTTTAAAGTCAAGTGTATTCTCATTCTTTTTGACTATGTGTACAGAGAAGTATTTGATCTAATTGGGTTGTAGAAGAAGAATGTTTTAATGACTGTGATATTTTTAGGATGTCCTAAGGGGACATAAGGAGTGGACCTATAGGTTGGTAAGTGGTCATATGTTCTTATTATGCTCATAGAGTTTTCAAAGAACTCAATGGGTATCTATAGGACCTAAATGTGACTTAGGCCTATTTTGAAAGGGGAGTGTGCTTAAGTATGACCCATATGAGATGACTTAAGGGTCAAGGCATGTTTTTTGGCTAACATGAAATATTGTGAGCTTATTATTTCATGATTTCTCTATATATAGTGAAACCAAATATATTGGGTTCTAAACTTATAGGAATGAGACTTGGATGTGAGAGATTTTGGAGAGCGAAGGGAAGCAGATGAGAGTGAGTGTGCCTAGCTATTAGGTTGATGAGTAGAGGAGTTAAAGGACTATTTTTATGATCTATAGATCATATTTCTAATGATAGTATAATTTTATTCTATTTTTAAGTTGTGAGAAGAGATCTACCTATGTGAGAGGCTTGTTTAAGAAAGAGAGAAAGGTTGTGTAGGGTTCAGATAATCAATAGGTCCATCATCAACTATTGTAGACATTAGTTCTAAGGTGGAAGTGTTCTTTCTAAGGAGGGTCTAAGGACTTGATATTCCTTAAGGGAAGTTTTTCCTTTTAAAATAGGTTTTCACTAAAAAAAATTTGATCTAAAGGACTTGATCAAGGTTATAGGTCAAAAGGACCTGGCCAAAGGTTCTTGATAAAAAGGACTTAATTAGTCTCTTGTTTGTGATATTCGTATAGGACAGTAGTCCATGTGTTTTCAAGATTGAGCATATATTTTATTCCCCAAGAGGGTTTCCCATATAAACCTTGTGTTTTGCATGTGATATTGCTTATGTTCATTGATTCATTGTTATGAATAATCTTTATGTTTCATGAATGTTTATGATTGAATTCTTAAGTAATTGAAAGGGTTTTGAAATCGTATTGGATTGTTTTCCACCACTGATTCACCCCTCCCCCCTCTTAGTGGGTTGTACCTATAACATTTGATTTTTAATACATCATCAAATTCATCCATTTTATGAATATGCAATTCAAATAATCACAGTTGTTTTCCTTTACAAATTTCAAATATTTGAATTCCAATGGTAACTAAAAATGCAAATTTGACTAAGTATAAAAACAATGAAATCCACTTGAGAGAGTGACTTTGCACTATCATAAATTTTGATAGATATCTTATCAAGTCATGACATTTAAAACACATGCTCTAGGTATAAAACTAAATAGACCCATGTGACCACTTTATTTTGACACCTTCACACATGAAAATTTTGATGTCATCAATCTTATCACTCAGGAAACTCTTCCAAGATGATTAGGATAACCTAGTCCTTCATAAGACCTCAAATTTATTCTCTTAAATTCCACATGTACACAAGTCATATTTTATACCCCATAGGGCCTTTTTATCAAGAACACATCATAAAAAACATCCATAACAAGACCAAATCCTGTAGGGTCTCATGCAAATTATGTGAGTACTAAGGTACACTTTGTCATTGAGGACCATGCATACATATCATCTCATGGAAACTCTTGTCCACCTTGGAGAAATCATTGAAAACACCTCAAAAATATACCCATTTTTCATTTATTTTAACACTTGTAAAAACTAAAAAAAAGCTATACACATACTCTTTCTCCCTCTACAAACACTTTTTCCCCCTTTGACATAATGACAAAGTGAGCTTAATTGGTAATCCTAAGGACCTAAAAATGTTTTCAAAGACAAAAACAAGAATGGAAATCCTCTTAGAGATGATATAAACTCCCCCTATCACTATGCATAACATTTCTTACCATGACGACCTCAAACCTGCTCATTGACAACACTCTTCTTTGACCATGAACTATTATATGAAGAAGAAACACATAAAAATAATAAAATTTTATTTCAAACACCTTAATAACATTAAGAGGGACTCCCCCTAAGTTACTTGATCTTATTTATGCCTTGAGCACCTTCAGACCATCTCCAACCATGATGAAACTTCATAATTGTCTTCAAATTCTCTCTCATAAGCCAACTCCATAATCACCAATAGATGTTTAAGACATTCTTAAAACATGAAATATGATCAAAATAAATTGAAAAATTCATATGATAAAAATCATACTTTCATCTTTTGGAGAAAATGAACAAAAAAGTCCATTTGAATCACCCAGCCTTGTCTAGACGCCTAGTAGCCAAACTTGAACCTTGCATAGCCCATAACTTCATATGTATGCACATTCATGAATTTAAACTACATATATAGAGCACAATAATATGACCATTTATGCATTATAAGATTCATCATTCACCATTTCCTCTGCACCATAGCTCCTTCATAAATTGACCTACCAATTGGCCCTCCATTTACACAAATGTTCAACCATAGAACAAACTATACACTTACATATGATTGTAAAGTCATTTTTTAGAACCCATTTTTCCATTTAAATTGATTTAATATTTTTGACATTCAACTATATTGGGAAGGAAACTAACTCACAGGTGTAAAAACCTAGGTTTCACACATAAACCAAAGTCAACTTACCATGTTTTGGTCAACACTAGCACCTAAGACTTATTACACACTTGTAGGTTATCAAATCACATTATTTTACCAATCATTGAGGTCTAAACCATTGGGGAACCCATAGAACCATGAAATGGTTTTTGTCCTACAAACCCTCAAGCAAGAACTCTGACCACCAAGAGGTATCAAAACTCTTCATCTTTCCCTAAAGACACCTTCAAATATTGAAAACACTTGGAGAAGACCTATATCAGATTAATAACCCATTATATTCCACAATGTCACCTTAAACACTCACTAATATTGATTTGACACTTTGAACCAGTCATATTATGCTTATAGACCATATGTATACACACTTGTCACTATGCCAAAATAACTTCAAAAGGTTATGAGATCATTTTTAAACATAAAATGCACCTTTTACACACTATCCAACCAACCTCAATTGGTCTCAACTCTCTTTTTCCTTTAAATACACCAAATGCACCAATTTTGTATGATGAACTCATACTAGGTAGTGAACACTAAGTAAAAAGGTTAAAAAGAACAAATGATCATTAAAGATTCATGTGACCAATCCAATGATTGAAATTCCATGTATTTCACTTATACACATCCTCTTCACACTTAATATCAACCTTACCTTCATTCTTCATGATTACGCCAACTAAACCAAGATTTAAAGATTAACTAAGAACTTATCTTTATGACCAATGTCCTTGAATGTGTCTCTTGAAGATTTTTATTACAAACCTCTAGATAAATCTCATGAAATTTTTGTTCCCCATTAATCAATGACCTTTTATTGATTTATATAAAAGGAGATGACTCCTAATCTTTGTCTTATATATCCAAATGTTGCTTTTGTTAATGGTTTAGTCATAATATCTATAAGTTCTTTTATAGACATGTACTCCAATTTAACACTTTGATTACTCACTTGTTCTCTTAAGAAATTATATATAATAGGAATGTGATTATTTTTTGAGTGCATAATAGGATTCTTTGAGATACTAATTTCACTATTATTGTCACAATAGTTAGGATAAGGTCCATTTTATCTTACCTTATAATTTTCTAACGTTTGCTTCATCTATATTACTTGAGTGCAACAATAAGTAGCATCTATATACTTAACTTCTAAAGTTGATAGGGGTATAGAGGCTTACTTATTGCTTAGAAAAGACACCAAGTATTCACCCATGAAGAAAACACCACCACTAGTACTCCTCCTGTCATCTACACATCCTACCTAATTTGCATCAGTGTATGTCCTTAGAGTGAACTCTTTACCCCTAAGGTACCATATGTAGACACCCAAATCTAGCCAATGATAACCTCCAACTAGGCTTTTGACTAACTTCCACCAAAATTCAAGATTTGGCTTAAAAATACTAAATCAAATCAAAAGCTTTGAACCTGACATATTAAAGTACTGATTTTGGCTAGAGTATCATTAAATGGGGAAATACAATTTATGGGCCAATGAAATTTGATCAGATCATTTCAAATCAAAATGCCAATTTTGCACTTGGGTGCTTTGGATTGCTCTTTTCTATCATATTTATTGTACAAGATATGTGTCTTTATTATTTTGTGTTGGCAACATCCTAAATGGGATAATGGATCCAACACGTTTGACATCAACTTCTAATTCTAATCCAGTCAAATTTTGAGCTAATAACAAGGCATTCTGATCAATTTGAGTAATTTATTCATAAAGAACTTAATCATGCTTAAGATCTTATTAAACCAAATTAGAGCCTAATTAAAAATTCCATGGAAACTTGTTGAATACTTATTTTTGGAAATGAATAGTGAATATTTGCATCATCAGGTGACCTCATTTCTTGGGAAGACATCCTTAGGCCATAAATGCCATCAATATTAGGATTCATGCCTCCCATGCCTCATCAATGCCCTCCATGCCTCTTAATTTCTCATGTATAAAAAATATTAATGATCCTATTTATGAATCTTAATTTAAAAATTGGATTAATCCTTAGCCACACATCTCAATCTTGAGATGGATGGTTCAAGTTGATTCCACCTATTTGCAAAAATATATAAATATGAGGCCTTGCCACATGAATTGAAAGTCTTGATAATGAAAATTTATAATGCACAAATGATTCCAAAAGCTATTGTAATTAGTGTTACCATGCCAAATTGATACCAAGCCAAACCAAGCCAAAGCCAAAGGTTCTAAGTGGAGGTGGAAGATAGTCAAGCTTCATTGCAACAAACTTCATCAGCACAAGTTGAGCAAACCACTACAAAAGCATTTGGAGCATCCAAGGAAGGTGAAGGATTCTTGTATTTTCTTAATTTTTAGTTGTGTTTGTCATTTTTTTTGTTATTAAGCTCATCCTAGTAACTAGGCCTAGAGATGTATGCTAGTTAGTGTGTTTTTATCAATTTGTTTTCATTTTGGGACTAACACAATACTAATCAACTCTCTTAATTCAAATTATTAGTTCACATAATGGCACACCTGGTGGGACTGAATAGCTTCACAAAATTGATCACAATTTTCCCTCAAGCAACTCAATAAATTTTGTTATGTAGAATCTTGGAGTGGGAGACTCAAAAGAGTGAAAAAATCAAGAAAAACACATTTTTTTGTAAGTGGTGGGTTTGACTGGATGCAGTCATGAGATTATCATGCAACTCATGGTATTTCCATTTAGACTCATGGTATTGTGCTTAGCCATTTTGACTAACTTTGTGTTTTTGTGAAGGGTTAATAATACCACTAATTTAGAAGTCATGGGATTACTTTACAACTCATAGGGTTACTTAATCAAGTCACATTATTTTATAATTATTAGTAGTTAAGTGACAATACTGCAATTCATGAAGTGGTAGTATTATCCTGCTACTAGGAAGATCATCAAACCTAGTCATGGTATTGTGACCAAATCACCTATGGTTTAAACACCAAAACTTTTAAAGTTATGGGATTATCTTGCAAGTAGCAGGATTATCTTTCAGAGTCATGGTATTATGACTAAATAGTTAGCAGTTAGTTATAATACTGCAACTCTTAAAGTTGTAGGATTGTCCTACAAGTAGTGGGATTGCTCTATCAAGTAGTGGTATTGTACCACTATGTAAAAAACCTAAGACTTCATTTTTTAAAGTTCACTATTTCAAACTTAAAGTAAATTCAAGGTTAAAGGACATGCTAATTTTTTCATTACAGGACTAGCTTGGGAAATTTGTCAAGACATGTGTAGATCATCTTTTGCATGCTTTAAAATGAACTAGGAACATTACTTTGGTGCTTAATATAACATTTAGGTTCTTGAGTAATTTTTTAGCATTAGTTTTCAAAGTTTACAATTTTATGACCAAGGGGTCAAATGAACACCAACAAATCTTTTAATTGGGCTTAAAATTGAACACACTTGTCATTTTTGTCTTTAATAGTTGCTTGATCTAATTTTGTTTAGCAAAGAGAGGGGTGTTGCATGTATGCTCTCCCATTTTTCCCCTTTAGGGAATCCTTGAAATGAAAAGCATCATTCCTATTGAAAATTGCCTAGTTCAAGGCATAGAAAGAATGTCATCTAAAACACTCCCCAAAAACACATAAAGGTATTGGGTGACCTTGACAATGACCCTAAAGTCTTTCTACTTTATGCTTTCTTTATTTCATACAACCTTGTCTTGTGATGTGGATGTCATTATCTCCCATGAGTTATTTAGGGAATCTTTGACCTAGGGTTTCATCTCCCAACATTGACTTCATTTGGCTCCATATTGGAGTTATATATGAGACATAGTGACACTTCGGACATCACACTACACTGAGTGAATAGCAAGATGTAGTGGTTGTAAAAAGGACTAGAAATTTTTACAACAAGCCAAGTAATATGGACTCAAAATCCATGATTTTATTTTGCTTTGTTTGACATGAAAGCCATTGTGCAATTAATTCCCATATAACATTTGAAAAATTGTATATCTTAGACAAATCCCCACATACCATGGAAGTATTATTGGTGCAAAGTGTTCCTCAAGGTCCATGTCATAGTAATATCATATGAGAGAAGGGGTTGTAAAAACCTTACTATATAATGCACATTAACTTTTGGATGAACACTTAAAATTCTCTCAAATGACGTATATTGATAGATTCCAATAATACCAAGCAACATTTTTAGTTTAGGATTTAAGACTAATTAATTAGTTGTTGTCATCCTAGATTAAAGTATTGTTTGGAGTCAAAACTTGGTGTAAAAAAATGATGCAAACCAAATACATGGTCCTCATTTTCCTTTGAACAAAGAGGTGCTATGCTGCCCACATGAAATCATCAATTTGCATTATTCAAAATTCATCAAAACTTGGAGTCATATCATCCACTTTGGCATAGTTATGCAACCCAATTGAGTCTAAACCTTCGCTAAAGTTGTTTAAGTCCTTCATTTATAATCTAAATTCAATATTGTGCCTTTATAAGTTCATAGGATTAATGTGTTGCGTGGGTTTTCCATTTGCATTATAGTTGAGGGAACTTAGGCTTAATTTCCAATTTGGGTTGAAGGCCGCTTAAGACTCATGATCATTATCACCACTTGATAGACTCAAATCATTTTTTACTAAACACTTGCACTTTGAGTCTATGCACTATAACATTTTGAGTCAAGAAAGGTAGTTTTATGCTGTCGAATTTGTGATTAATCATCTTTGCCTTAAGATTTGTTGAAATAATCATTTTGTTACATATTTTGGATAGTCTAGCACTATTATGCTACCTAAAACATTTTAGATATTGTTTCATAGGCCCTCTTGCATAGAGTTCAAATTTGTTCTGACATTTTTAAACCAATCTGAGTATACCATTGTGAAACTTTGTCTAGCACTGTTACATTGTTCACTTTTTGTCTACCTTATTTGTCAAAAGAACCAAGTTTTATACCATTATTTGTGAGAAAAATAAAATATCTCTAAATTTCCTTTTGCTTCATACCTTATACTTATTCGATCGAGTCCATGTCCAAGAATCAATGCCTAGTATTTGTTAGAAGTGTTTCAAATCCATTAGATTAAAACTTTCATCTATTTTAAAGTCTAGCTTTTGATGTTGTTTAGCCAAGAGTCCTAGTGCATTCCTTGTTTGAGCCTAGCTTTTGATGTCATGTTTGGCCAAAAGACCTAACAACTTTTACTTTTTATATATTAGTTTGATTTGAAACACTTCAACCTTAGATTTTGGCATTTCAATTTTTGTTTCATTTACTTAATATTTTTGTGTAAGACATGTAATGTTAGACACTTAATGTTAGCTTGTGTTATCACAAATCTTTGCACAAGCTTTTTGATCCTTTTGACGAATCTAGACCAAGATTGAACATCAGATTTTAGACATTGTCTTTTTAGATTTTGTAGACCTTTTTGACCTTTTATTACAAAAACATTTACTATGGATCCCAACATGTATTCCTACACTCGTAGTGGACTCATGTACAATCTAGGGATTAGTAATGTGGTTACACATGAAGAAATGGTGCAAGACCCCTACATAGATAATATTTCTTATGAGATGGATCTTTATCCCTCTTATAATACTCAATTAGGGGCACAACACCAAGATCCATTGTCTAAATATTTGTTTAATACACCACCTTACTCAGAACAAGACCAAGAATAAACCACACAATACCTAGCTACAATACCTATAGATGATGAACCAGTTCTACATCAATCATACTCTACTAATATGCCTTCCACATATGATCCAATTTTATTTGAGCATCACTTGTTGGAGAAAAAAGATGAGATTTTGGTTAGAGCCATAGAGGCAAGGGCCAATTTTCCATCAGACTTCCCCCATGAGAATTTACCAAACCTAGTAAGAATACCCCACAACATAATTTATGATCAATAGGATTCTTTTAGAAATCTTTTGGATCTAGTTCAAACAACATATCAGGACCCTAATATGCCTAATAGAGGAAAAACACTCATGGAAGACCACTTTAACCAAATGCAGATGGCATATCAGACCTACCTAAATCTAACATGTAATTTCAATCAAATGACCATGGTGAGAAAACCCCTTATTGACTTAGTTCTTTCAATAGGAGTTTTGATAGAGTTAACTGGTCAAGACAGTCAGAGTTTAGACCTATTCATAAGAAACATTTTGGTAGACAACTTGATGCATATGCCCATTATTAAAGAAGTGTCTTCTACTTCTACATAGAATAATGAGAAAAATATAGTGGATAATGTACAGGCAACATCCAATCCAAATCAAAGTGGTACTAACACACAAATAACTAGTCAAAAACATGTGCCTATAGTTAATACCATGAGTAGACCATCATATAAGGGAGTAGGAGTTTCTACATCCCAACCTCAACTAGTTGCTTCATCAACTATGCAACTAATGGGATTAGGTAGTCAAATAGTATCCAATGTCAAACATCAACAACAAAATGTGATGAATCCTACTCCTCTTCAATAAGGGACAAATAATATTCCATAACATTAGGCACAATATAGTGTACCAACACAATAGAGGTTGAATGTATTTCCATCTCAACAAGGGGTAACTAATTTTCCACCTCATTAGGTAGTGGTAAATACACCTCCTCAGTCATAGACCAGTGTACCAATCCAAAACCAAATTATGACTAGCCAACAATGTGTAAATATTGGTCAGTGATAGATGTCAAATCTTCAACATAATTTCAATTCCCAAAAAGGATTTGTGCAACAAGTTGGTTCCCATGTTTCTCAAGTAACTACTAGACAACAATCAGTTCAAAATGTGCCACAAGTTCAGAGATAAGATCTTGGTTCATAAGTTCCCACTCAATAGCAAGATTTGATTAGTCAACAACATGTCCCTTTTTAACCACAATAGGCATAGTATATTTATATCCCTTCGTCCCAACCATAAAATCCTCCAAGTCAAACCTTCATATCCAACCCAAACTAGAATATCTCACAACCAAATGTGCAATTTCAAGTACATCCTAATTTATGTATGTATATTCTTGGTCCATTTCCAAACCAAACTAATGTACCCCAACATATATATCTATCATACCTTGGTAAAAGTGTCCCACTTGTGGCCTCCCAACCATCTACCTAAACCAATGTTCTCCCTCAAACTAATGTCCTTCTAGTTTCCTATCCCAAGAATTGTAACAGATGAAGGATGCAATTGCTACCATTTAGGCTAGGAAGTAGACTAAAAATTCTATGTTGGATGACATGTGTTTTAATCCATTCAACATAGAGTACTTGTAGATACCATTTCCTCTAGGATATAAACTAGTAAAATTTGAAAAATACAAATAGAAAGGTGACCCTAAGGCCCATTTAACCGAGTCCTTTATCACATGTCAATCAGTGGCACATAGGTAAACCAACAAATCAGGACTCCCACCATTGGACCATGTACTAATAACTCACCCTTGTCACATGACCACATAAAAGTGCACTGACAACTAAGACTTATCTTATCAGGTGCCACACCATTGCCAGCATTTTTTAGCAATTATGGTCTATCATCTAATCCCAATTATGCAATTATAACTCAAAGGTCAAAGATTACTATCCTAGGTCTACAACCATCTACCACTTTGCCTATTATCCAACCAACTATTCAGCCTCAGAATAAAACATTCACCATTGACCAAGACAAAAGGTTTGATATTATGGAACAATTATAGAAGACACCATCACAAGTTTCTATTTTAGATTTTCTATGAATGTCAAAAATCCACAATAACATTTTGAATGAGTTTTTAACCCAATCCACTATCTCGAGTGATATATCCCTTGATAAATTTCAAGATGGGCAAAATAGGTTGTTTCAACCACATCATAAGGAGATTTATCAGCCAAATGTGTAGGTCTACCACATCAAAAGGGGGAAAATCTCTCCTCTCATCAAGGGGAGGTTCCCTATAACTATATATATATATATATATATATATATATATATATATATATATATATATATATATATATATATACTATAAATAAGCTAAAAATAACACTCAAGGTAGGATAACACCATCCATCTCTCATTTTTCAGAGATGATATTCATAGATCAAACGAGAAATCTTGGGTAATTGTTGAAGGTACTTCTCTTCTTTCAGAAGTAATATTCAGTCAACAGCGAGATTCCTTCTTGGTAGTAACAAGTAAATGTAATAGGGTGTAATAACTAGAAAAATGAGGTGTAGCACAAAGTCTCCACCTCAACTGCCAAAGAGTGAAATATGAAGGATAATGAGGTTACAAAGTCATCCCAAGATCCTTTACATAGAAACAGAGAAACAGACATGCTAAATAATATTGTAGCAGCACAAAGTCTCCCACAGTTGGCTTCAGGACACCTTTTAGATTACTTCCACTAGTTCTACTTATTTAATTAAATGGACAAGATGGTATTTAGGAAATAGAACATAAGAAAAATCCCATAAACAACACAAGCTATCTCAGTGCAAAGTTTGAGAGGTCACTTGCTTTCTCATTCAAATAAAGAAATATGATTAACAATCTGAGCTCAATGTCTCAGGAAATGCCTTTCAATTTGGGAAAAGTTTTTCTTCTATAACAGAGAGATCTCCTTTGCATAACATAATACATTAAAATATGTAGTACTCCCAGAAAGACTTGGGCACTTTGTTTCATGGAATGGCCTATGTTGCATTCAATGCCTTGAATGCATTTTTAATTCTATCAAGGGGCCATGCTGGAATAGGGCATCAGCCTTAACTATGGCATGTCAATTCAACTCAAATGTCCCCTCCAAAGTATGGGCCTCTTGGTCCTCTTCTTGATATTTACGCAGCTATCCACTTTGCCTTTATGTGATCTAGAAAAATAGGCCATGCTATTGAGTACTCATGCTCTCTGATGTCCACCTGGTGGATTGTTTCACCTACTAGAAATAACTCCTATGCAGATATTTATAGTCTTTATACATCATTCCCTCTTTCCTCACCATGTCTTGTCCTTCCTTGGTGATCTGAGCTCTCAGGTCTATCTTCTTGCTTTTTGCTAGCTCTTTGAACTTCTTCTTTAGCTGGTCACTGAGTTTGTTTTAAGGTTCCACACCATATTTGAAAATAAACAAGCATTTTATTACCTTGAATTTGACATCTATAGAGATGTCACTGGTCACTGGTCACTTGAACCATGTTCAAGGTTCAATGGTTTAATGGTTCATTCTTTGCTCTTTGTATCCTTTGTTCTTCTAAGTCTCTCAAACTTTATTGAACTCATCGAACCTTTGAACTTTGAACTCTTTTGGTTCAAGGTTCAACGATTCAATATTTATTCTTCGAAGTCTTCTTTCATTTAAGTCCTTTAAAGCCATTTGAACTTTTCAAAACAGCTAAACTTTGAACTTGCCAAAGTATTCAAACTCATTGAAGCGCTTAACTCTTTTTGAACCTTTAAACTCATTGAAAATTTGAACCTTGCTGAAGTGGGGTTCAATGGTTCAATGGTTCATTCCATTTGTTTGAAGCCTACTGTTGGACCTTTTGGTTGAACCTCGACATTGAACCAACCTTGAAATTGCCTAAGTGTTTGGAAGTTGTTCCTTTATGACAGTCCAGCTATTGAAGTTGTTGAACCCATTGAACCTGTGAGTCCCTTAACTAAAAATGCTTCAATAATTGAAGAACTTGAGCACTTAGAACATTTTTTGAGAAGGAAAGAGAGAATTTTGGCCTACAAGACCAAAATAGTTGATATGTTTTCCCAAAAACACGTGATAGATTTTGGGAACAACAGGCTGGACACCTAGCTCTAGCCCAACAAGTCACATTCAACCAAAGTGATATGTCTTCCCTTGGCCCACTCCATAATAATCAATTATATATATAATTTTATATAAAGTAGCATAAAGTCAAACATGTCCTTATAGACAATGGATTAGGCCTTAACATAGTGTCTCTAAAGTTGATCAAGCTTCTTGGGTACACAATGGTAGATCTTTAAAAAAAATAACTATCAAAGCCTATGATAATCAAGAAAGAGAATCGTAAGTCACCATTAGCTTACCAATTATCATTGGGCCTTTGACCCATGATACACTTTTCTATGTGCTTGATCTTGAGTTGTCTTATAATATGTTTCTAAGTAGGCCTTAGTTACATGAGATTCATGCAGTCCTATCAAAGCTACACTAATATATCAAGTTCTCCCACTCAGGGATGGAAGTGAATATTCTAAGAATTTACACCCATATGAACATTATAAACTTTTTGAGGCTGAGTTTCAAATTTATAATTACCAATATGGCATGAATTTAAGTTCCATGTAGGATAAAAGAAAGGCCATACTTATTGATCCTCCATAGGATAATTGCATAGATCCTAATACCTTAGACTCCCTTTCCCACATGCTTCCTCCTAAAGCTTCCAATTATTTCACCATTTTAGATAATGGCCCAAAGGAGTATGTGACCCATGATACCTTCCATATTTCTAGTCTTCCTTAGAATCTAAAGACCTTTGGATGACCTAAAAATACCCCACACATTTATTGGCAACAAAAGAATAAAGATAAGGGACCTATCATGTTTGTACTAGCATCTGGCCTTGAACCAAGCCCTCTTGAAGGGGATAAATCATGGTTATACAATGATAACCAAGATGAGTATTATAAATCTACAAAGTATCCTATTCCCAATAGGATCATGGAGCATTAAGATTATGAAGGAAGAGGCCTCAGACTAAATTAACAAAGAACCATTGAGCCAATTTCCATGACTAAGTAAAAAACATACTATGGACTTAGATTTAAACTACTTGGGGGTGACCCCACATATCTTATTTGAGTTCCATCACTTATGGCTAGTGATGATGATGCCAACAATAAAGTAGAGTCTGATCATAGCCTCACTTTTGATAACCTAGCTGAGACTAACATGTTTGATAATAATGCCATTTGTACTCTTACCCTAATCATTCATTATAACCCATTATCATTATACTATCCCCAACTGATAGATTGGGACCAATAAGAATACAATTTATCGATTGATGAGCTTTAGAATGATGAGGCATTCTATGACTTTTTAGGCCTTGGAGACAATGTTCTACTGGGAGATCATAAATCAAGATTCTTAATTACATTAGATCCTAAAGCCTATTTTTGAGAGCGAGTGAACACCCTTAGCCAAAAAATAAAAACTAAAACGTTGAGGTCTCAAAGTGAAAACCTCTTTGAGGTGATTTTTGACCAAGGAAAAAGTAAATATAAAGGCTAGTCTAGTGGTGAAAACTTGTTTTAGGCCCCATTAGATAAGGGTGTTCATTCTTCATCAAATTTAGACTAGGAGACCACTAGCAATGAAATTGACTATAGATTTGAGTTTAGTTTTGTGCCAAAATAAGTATTTTATTAAATTATTCAATAATTTCTAACTATTTTTGTCACATAGCCAGATATCCCATTAGGGGACTCAGATTCATCATGCCTAGGAGACATTGAAGAGTAAGTCCTAATAGAGGACCCTGATATAGTTTAATAGTTCAAGTCTTTGCCTACTATCCTAGAAGATGGTTTGACCCTTCTAGTCAAAGATATAATAGAGATAAACATTGGGACTTCATCGGACCCAAAATGTATAAAATCAGGCATGTCCCTCGTTGAGGAGAAATGTGAAGTCTTTACAGCTCTATTGAGAGAATTTGTAGATATCTTTGCATGGGCTTATTCTGACATGTCAGGTTTGGACCCCACATTGGTTTTCCACCACCTTATGGTCAATATTTATGCTAAAAATATGATGAAATAAAAGCTACATAAGATTCATCCTCGTATTACCATCTTAGTAAAGAAAGAGTTGGAAAAACTCTTAGAAGCGGGATGTATCTAATCCATTGACTACTTAGATTGGATATCTAATGTTGTACTTGTTAGCAAAAATCCTAAAGGAGTTAGAATATATACTAATTTTTGAGACATAAACAAAGCTTGTCTTAAGGATGACTTTCCATTTCCTAATATTGATATGATCATCAACTCTACAGTAGATTATGAAATACTTTCACTCACAAATGGATTTTTAGGATACAACCAGATCAGAATAGCACCAGAAGATCAACATAAAATAGCATTCACCACTCCATGGGGAATATTTTGTTATTAGGTAATACCATTTGGTCTTAATAATTATGGAGTTATATATGAAAGGGCCATGACTATCATATTCCATGTCGATGACATATTAGAAAAATTTAAAACTAGGGCTAACCATCTAGTAGTGCTATTTAGGATATTTGAAAGATTGTAAGAGTACAAAGTCAAGCTCAATCTAAAGAAATGTGTGTTTTGATTAACCTCAAGAAAGTTACTTGGATTTATCATGTCTTGTAGAGGCAATGAAGTCAATCTATCCAAAGTCCATGCTATCACCAAGATACCACCACCAACCAATTTGAAGCAACTCCAAAATTTGTAGGGCAAGATCCAATCAATTTGATAGTTCATCTCTTAGTTAGAAGATAAGTGTCATCCATTCACACATATTTTGAATAAGGGAGCTTCATTTCACTAGGACGATCATTGCCAAATATATTTTCAACAACTCAAGGACCATTTAGCTCATCCACCTATTTTGTTACCTCTTATGCTAAGAAAGCCATTCTTGTCATATCTATTAGCTACCAATAATGCCTTAGGGGCACTTTTGGCTCAATATGATAACAATGGAAAAGATTATGAAGTTATTTACTTAAGACATACCTTGGTTACATATGAACACAACTATTCACCTATTGAAAAAGCTTGTTTAGCCATGGTCTTCATAGCTCAAAAATTGTGCCATTACATGTTGAAAAATAAGAGCATGGTTATTTTAAAAGTAGATCCACTCAAGTATCTACCATCTAAAATATATTTAAAAGGTAGAATATCCAAATGGATCATGCTTCTTAGTTAGTTTGACATAGAATATGTTAATCAAAAGGTAATTAAAGGACATGTCCTTGTCGATCAACTTATTGAAGCACCCCTTGCAAACACAAATCCACTCATATTTTATTTTCCTAATGAATCCATAATGACCATCATTGACACACCTCTTGAGGAACATCACTAGAAGATATATTTTTATAGTTCATTTACTACACATGGATCAAGGTAAGGCCTCTTATTTATTACACCACAACGGGATCTAATCCCTACATCATTCAGAATCAATTTTCCTTGTACAAACAACATGGCAGAGTATGAAGCACTTGTCATAGGACTTTGATAGGTAGTACACTAGAACATATCTCATCTCTAGGTTTATGGTGATTCTTAGTTAATCATCAATCAAGTCACAGATAATTTTTATACCAAAGATGATAAGTTGGTTCCATATAAAGCTATGGTTGACACTCTCAAGCAACAAATTGTAAATACCTAATTTGAACATATTCCAAAGGCTAGTAATAGAACTGTAGATGCCATGGCTACTATTGGCTCTCTAATTTAACAAATAGATAAAGATAGAGAGTATCAGTTCCTCATTAAGAATTTGTTAGCACCATTTCATGAACCTTCAACCGTTATAATGATTTATGATATTATTGGTCCTAATTCTATTTGGTACTAGACCTTTACAACTACCTTCATGACCAAGTTATACCACCTAACCTATCTTGAAAACAAACCAAATAATTTATCCATCACTCCACCCATTATACTCTAATTGGATCCACCTTTTACCATTATAGTTTTGATGGAACTCTATTTCATTGTTTAACTTTGGTAGAGTTTACACTAGTGTTAAGAGACGTTCATGAAAGAGTATGTGGAGCTCATTATAGAAAATCATTCCTATCCAAAAATCTCTTACATACTAGTTATTATTGGCCCATGATGGATGCAGATGTAGCTACATATGTAAATAAGTGTGACAAATGTCAATGGCATGCTAATATAATTCATGCCCCAACATAAACTTTGAAATCAATGTTGACACCATGGTTATTTGCTACATAGGGACTCAAAGTTATTATAAAAATCAACCCCACTTCATCTTATGGCCATAAACATAAATTTACCA
Source organism: Torreya grandis (assembly GCA_037957365.1). Taxonomy (NCBI): domain Eukaryota; kingdom Viridiplantae; phylum Streptophyta; class Pinopsida; order Cupressales; family Taxaceae; genus Torreya; species Torreya grandis. The sequence continues at coordinate 595,546 of JARHVA010006075.1, read as the reverse complement.
CCACTAAATATTGCACTAATTGGGTTGAAGCTATACCCTTCACATGACTGGAAAGCAAATTTCTAAGTTCATTTTCAACCATCTCATTTGCTACTATAGTATCCCATCTGACATTATGTTTGATAATAGAGGATTATTCAAGAACAAGGATTTTTATAAGTTATGAATTGAATACAACATCACACATCATTTTTATATGGCCTATTACCCTCAAAGTAATGGCTAGGTTGAATCATCAAACAAAAACATTGTCAATAGTCTCAAAAATATTTTTAATGATGTTGGTCATGATTGGTACTTGCAGATATTCCCTACCCTTTGGGCATACCATACCAATCATCGTAATCTCACAAGATCCACTCCATACTCACTTATTTATGGTACTAAAGCCATCCTTCCCATTGAGTTCATGTTACCTTCACTATGCATATATTTCAAGCATGCCCTATATGATCATGACTCTCGAGTATCCTAGCTATAAGAACTAGACCTACTTGATGAAAAAACATAGTTGTGCTCAATAATATTTAGGCATATCATAATGGACTCAAAGGCCACTATAATCGATGCATCAAGTATATAAAATTTGACCTTGGTGATCTTTTTCTTAAATAAAACCAAAAGAGTACCAAAACTGAGAAGAAGCATAAAGGTAAATTCAAAACAAACTAGATAGGGAATTTCATCATTACTACAGATAATAGATCAGGAGCATACATGCTCACGACACCAGACATAGATGAACTTCTTAAGCTGATGAATATTACTCACCTCAACTAGTACTATGCTTGAGTGTTATGGTGTATTATTTGTAAGGACCATTTTAGTTGTGCCATTTTTTCCCTATTCTTCTTTGTATGAATATCATGTTTATCATTCCTTTTATCCCATTCAATCTACTTTAACATCTTGTTTTATCGATCAAATGTGTTCTAAATCCTAACTCATTTGACATTGGTTTTTTCCATTCATTACGTATTTTTAGCACTGAGGAATCTGATTAGTTTTATCAGTTGTTTCAAGTACATTAGATAGAGATCGTATTTTGGAGTAGTATGACAAAAGTTTTGGTAGTTGCATCCTTCATTTTTTATTCCTTTCTTATCACTGATCTTGCTACTAATTATAACCTCCTTTATAAAAACTAGTACCATTGATCCATGCCATTGTGTCCTAGCTATAACTGCCTATGGAAAAACTAGGGGAAGTATTTGTTTATTGAGCCTTGATAGACCAACTTGCTGCTTCCTATGACATATTATGCCTTTTTACCAATTGTGCATGTTTTTTTTGAATTGACTGCTACACTATTTGAATTCTTCCACTATAGGGTGAAACTATAGTGACTTGAGGTCCTACTCTAGGACTATGTAGGTAGCACTTGATACTTGTTGAGGTCAGCTCACTCACCCTTTTTTCCATGGTCTCACCATTTTGTGAGAAACCTAAGTTTCAACATTCTCACCATTTTATGAGTACCCTAATGTTTCCATGCTCTCATCATTTTGAGAGCACCTTAAATTTGAACGCTCTCACCATTTTGTGAGAAACCTAAGTTTGAACTCTCTTCCTATTTTTTAAGCTTAAACCATTTAGTGTCTAGTAATTCTTGATTGAGTTGAGATACTTCAAAAATTCTAAAAATATTTGTAAAATTGTTAGGAAAAAACAAAAACATTGACCATTTCTTTGCCTTAAGGATTCTAGGAACCCTTACTAAGTTGCAAGCAAACTAATGTTCACTTAGTTTCCCCATCATTTTTGGCCTTTTCTTTCATGCACTTACCATTTTTCAAGACCATTCCTATTCTTCTATCACATCTATTTTGTTTGTTTTCATCAATTATCACATTCTTCCCATTCCTTGGGAGAACTACATTTGTCCTAAAGTTTTTTATTAGATATTACATCCATGGAACTATGTAGGTAGTGTCCACTTTCCTAGTGTATATGGAGATAGCTCGACCACCCCCTTTCATTTCTTTTATTCCCCCATTTTGTTCATTTGTTAAGTTGTCACCTATTTTCTAAGGGTAGTGTTCATATGGTTTCTATTACGTTTATTTATTTGTTTGCCTATTTGTTTGATTTTCACATTGTTGCCTTGATTTGGTTTATGTTTGTTCATTGGGTGATTCCTTGCCCACACTTATACTTGAATCCATCCATATTATATGTTTACATTATCATCATGGTTTCTATCATTAGTGCATTATTTTCTATTTGAGTATTAGAATTTGGGAGTCAGTTTTTATGCATATTTTGGCTAGTTCTTCATTATGTTATACCATGATTCCTACCAACACATGATATAATAAACCTCAACTTTAATAAGTCTATTTAGAAATGGTGGCATCAACATCTCTTCAATACTGACTTCCTGATTCAATCCCAATCATATCCCAAATAGAGTAATTAACCACAAAAGAATTTCAACCTTTATTAGTTTAGATGAGCATCTCCCTACTAGTAGGTTGTTTCAATTCATCATTACTCTCTATGTTAAGCTATCATCATCAATCATCTAATCAATCATGTTTTCCATAATCAGGGTCCAATGATTATAACCACCTATGGAAAAATCATTGCACCCCATCCCACCTACATTTCTCAATAATTATAACCACCTTTGGGAAAATCATTATGTTGTCACCACTTTACTTTTTCTACCCATACAAGGGCATGTTATTATCTTGTTTGTCTATCCTGGCTAGGGCAAATCCATCTTCTCAATGATTATAACCACCTTTAGACAAATCATTATGTTATCATACCATGTTGCCACTATTAGTGTACACTGCTTATAACTGTCTTTGGGAAAACTAATATACACCATCCCACTTGCATTCTTAGTGATTTTGAATATTTTTTCAAAATCATTGAATTTTCACCCCATCATCTTTCCTTTCTTTATTCCCCTCATTTAGCTTATTATCGAGGGACTATTTTTTAACCTACTTATGCCAACTATTCCCTCGAGGGGGTATCATATAATTAGTTTATCATCAATGCAGTTGTAAGCATACATGACCTTTTAATTCTTTGAGAAGATGTTATTATTCTTATAGCTTGTAATGCCTTCCCAAATAAGGGCAAACTATATACACCTAAATCTAGCCACTGATAACCTCTAGCCATGCTTTTGACTAATTTGCACCAAAATGCACAATTTGGCTTAATAACACTAAATCATATTAAAATATTTAAACTTGACATATTCAAATGCCAATTTTATCTAAAGTATCATTAAATGGGGGCAATGCAATTTATGGGCTAGCTAACTTTGATCAAATCATTTTGAATCAAAATACCAATTTTGTACCTGGGTGCTCTGGATTGCTCTTTTCTATCAAATTTCTTATACAAAATGTGTTTCTTTGTTATTATATGTTGGAAACATATTAAATTATATAACTTATCCAACACATTTGACATCCACTTATAATTCTAATCCAATCAAATTTTGAGCCAATAACAAGGCATTCTGATCAATTTGAGTAATTTGTGCACAAAGTGTTTAATCATACTTAAGAGCTAATTAAACCAAAATAGAGCCTAATTAATAATTCCATGGAAACTTGTTGAATAATTATTTTTGGAAATGAATATTGAATATATGCATCATTAGGTGACCTCATTTCTTGAGAAGACATCCCTAGGCCATAAATGCCATAAATATTAGGATTCATGCCTCCCATGCCTCATCAATGCTATCTATGCCTCTTAATTATTATTTTATCCAAAATATTTATTAGCCTATTTATGAATTTTAATTATAAAATTGGATTAATCTTTAGCCACACATCTCAATCCTGAGGTGGATAGTTTAAGTTGATTCTACCCATTTGCAAAAATATATAAATAGGAGGCCTTGCCACATGAATTGAAAGTCTTGATAATGCAAAGTTATAATGCACAAATGATTCCAAAAGCTATTTAAATTAGTTTTACGATGAAAAATTTATTCAAATCCAAGCCAAGCCAAAGCCAAAGGTGCCAAGAGGAGGTGGAGGATAGTCAAGCTCCATTGTAACAGACTTTATGAGCATAAGCCCAGTAAGCCACTAAAAAAGCATTTAGAGAATCCAATGAGGGTGAAGGATTATTGTTTTTACTTACTTTTTAGTTGTGTTTGTCATTTTTTTTTGTTATTAAGCTCACCCTAGTAACTAGGCTTAGATATGAATGCTAGTTAGTGTGTTTTTATCAATTTCTTTTTATTTTAGGACTAGCACAATACTAATCACCTCTCTTGAGTAAAATTCCTAGTTAAAACCATAAACCATATTCTATGGTGCCCTTGAGATACCTCAAGATCCTTTTGAATTATTTCAAATGAGACTCTCTTGGATCAGCTTGAAACCTATCTACAAGGCCTACTAATTGAATGATATCAATCCTAGAAGTAGTAGAGTACAAAAGACTTCCAATCATAGGTTTATACAAGGTTTGACCAACCTTTGGTGAGTCATCTTTTTTAATTAACTTACATACTATGATCATTGGAGTATTCATTCGCTTACAATCCATCATGTCAAACTTCCTTAGCACATCCTTGATGTATTTTTCCTATGAAATGAATATCCCTACATCAAGTTGGTTGATTTGAAATCTGAAGAAGAAAGAAATTTCTCCCAACATTGACATTTAAAACTTAGTCTTCATAGCATTTGCAAACTGTCTACTCATGTTGTCATTATCAAATCCAAAAACTATGTCATCAACATAGACTACCACTAATAATTTATGATTGACCTCTATCTTAATGTACAAATTGATCTTAAATACCCCTTTTTTTAATCCTTAGTGCAATAGATACTTATCTATCATATCATACCAAGCTTTAAGATCTTGTTTAAAACCATATAAATCCTTCTTTAGTTTACAAACATAGTCCTAATTCATTGCCATGAAAAAACCTTCAGGTAACTCAATATACACTTCTTCATCTAAGTTTCCATTTAAAAAATCATATTTCACATCCATCTGGTAAACTTTGAATCCTTTGAAGATTGTAGATGACAAGAAGAGTTTAATTGCTTCCATTCTTGCCATAGGATCAAAGGTCTCATAAAAGTTTATTCCTTCAACTTGATCATATCTGTTACACACCAGTCTAGCCTTATTTCTTATGACCTCTCATTTCTTATTCATCTTATTTATGAATACCCATTTAGTACCTATCACATTATTATCTTTTGGCCCAAGTACCAAATTCCATGTTTCATAATTTACTATTATAACACATTCCTCATCCATTTTACATGTCTAATTTTTATCTTTTCTAGCTTCCAAAAACATTTTGGGTTCAACCTTGGATAATAGTGTTTTGTCATGTTGATTTTGATTGATCAACATTATTTTTCTAATCTACAAACTTGAATTCATATCTCTAATTAGATGGGAAGCTAGATGATCCTTCTGTATTCTTTTAGATGGAGCTTTAGTGTCCTATCTTACATCTTCCTCTTTATCATTTGATTCAACATGTATGCCTTCATTATTTGAGTTAGGATTCTCTGTAATACCATCTATCTACACGTTAGGCCTCTTGATTTCACCTACCTCTTCAAATCTTACATTTGAACTTTTAACAACCTTGTGAGGTCTCTTATTTAATCATATATAAGAATAACTAATAGAGGAATAACACAAGAAGGTTCCCTCATCATATCTTGAATCAAATTTTCTTCATCCCTCTTGATAAAACACTTACTCCCAAACACTCTAAAATGTTTGACATTATCTTATCTATTCTTACATATCTCATATGTATTCTTATCACCATTTTCTCTAACTTGGCATCTATTTAAGATGTATACTAATGTATTGGTAGCTTCTTCCTAAAATCCATCTGATAGTTTGAAATATTGAAGTATGGTTTTAATCATGTCTTAGACATTTTTATTTTTCCTTTCAACTACCCAATTCTATTAGGGTGTCCTAGTAGCAAAATATTGTCTTTTAATCCCTTAATCTTCACAAAAAGTATCAAAATCATAAGACCAAAATTCACCTCCTCTATCTGATCTCACACATTTGATTTTTGATCCTTTGTCATTTTTAACAAGAGATTCTAAATGTTTTAAACCTTGCAAAGGCTTTTGATTTTTCTTTGAGAAAATATGTTCAAGTCATCCTAGTAAAATCATTAATTAATATTATGAAGTAGTTTTTACCTAGAATACCTTGAGTTCTTATGGGTCCACATAGGTCAGTGTGGATCAAATATAATGGTACTATGGTGGAATTATCCTTATATTTGTAACTTATTTTGGTTTGCTTCCCATGAAGGCATGCCTTGAAAAGAGTATGAGGAATATTAGTGATTTTAAGCATATGCCTCACTAATCATTTTGAAAGGATCCTGACCAATTTGTCAAAATTTAGATGTCCAAGTCTTTTATGCCAAAGCTAGCTTTCCTCTAATTTATTCATGAAACATTCCTTCCTTTTGGATTCATGAAACACATACAAGTTATTGTCTACCTTATGAATAGTTGTAACTAATTTTCCAGACTCGACTCTTCTCACTTCACACCCTTTATCATGAAAAGTTAGAACATTTCCTTGTTTACACATTTGGATAACACTTAGAATGTTGTGTTTAAAACCTTATACATATAATATATTTTCAATTTTATTATGACCATTATCCAAACTCATATAACCTTTTCCAACTATGTTAGTAGAATTGTTGTCACCAAATCTTACTAAATCTAAACCGTTCATTTTAAGAGAGATAAAAAAATTCTTGTCTCTTGTCATATGACTTGGGCATCCACTATATATGTACCATTTTTTTTTCATCCTCTTTATTATGCAGGTAATTTGAACAAACATTAACTCTTCATTTGGTGTACTACCTGAATTCTACTTCTTTTCTTCAATCTTGGATTTTTCTTCCTTGAACCACTTGATGGTGTCAATGACTTGGATGTCATTTTTCTAATAGTCCCTCTTGTAGTACTTGATTGTATGAACTTTTTGGTTTTAGTTTAAGCATAGAACCTCATTTCAATTCTTTAAAAAGAAAGTACAGTCCCTATATTTATGACCATATCAATTATAAGTGTAATAGTACCCACTGAAGACATAACTAGAGTTGTACATGTTAGCTATTATTTTTATTGACCATCAATAACCCAAGAATTTTTATCTTTAAACCATTTGGTAGAGTAAGGAATCTATTTTTCCTTAGATAAAATCACATCTATATATGTCATAGCTTTATCTTCCAAATGATCCATTCTTTGATTCAAGCCTTTATCCATCATGTCCTGCAAATTCTTGACTATTGTTTCTAGTTTATTTATTCATGTATTCACACCATCAATAATTGCATTAATCTCATAACATATCAAGGAATTCATATCTAAATTTTTACTTCCTTTCTTATTCTTCAATATTTCATTGTCTTCTTTTAGACATTTTATCTCTGATAAAACACATACTAGTTCACCTTGTAGATATGTCATAGCCTCTTTGTTATCCATATGATCCATTTTAACTTATATCACCTTCAAGTGGTTAAAATTTCAAAGAAGGTGTGGCTCTGATACCAATTTTAGAGGTAAAATCACTGAAAGAGGGGTTGAATTAGTGATGCAAGCAAATCAACTTTAATTCCAATTACAAACTCTTAACCATTCAACATAAGCATTCAAGAAGCATATAAACCATTCATTGTAATGAATAAATAAAGCAGTGTAATATCAAAGCACATAACACATGAATCATGTGGGAAATCCTCATGAGGGATAAAACCCACCCTCAAGCCTACAAACCAATGGACTATAGTCCCATAAGAGATCAACACCTCTATAACTCTGATTGCCTTCCAATATAATATCAACACCTCACCTCTAATATCAATACCTATATAAATCTGACTGCCTTCCAATATGATGGAGATATAATTAATAACAACTTTCTTCTTCAATCCTTCACACTTTCTCAAGCCTTCACACACAAGCAATGCATCTAAAACAACCTTTTGGATCACTCTAAACCTTTGCACTCATCTTGAGTCATCAACCCTAAAAAACACTATTCCCATATTAGAAACATGATAAATAGGTCACACACATATCCCTCACATTGATCTACCTTTCAATTCATCTAACAAGCTTACTCACACTTCTATTTTCTTTGTTCATTCTCTCTAGAAATGTTCATATTTGGTTTTGATCTTTACAGAGTCTTCATGATCACCACCTTCTTTATCGGTCACAAGACATTACTTAACTCTTAAGGCTTCTATCTAAATTATAAAAATATCAACACCACCTACACAGGTTGAACATAGAATTGATATATCACCCTTAAGCAACAACACCTTTCAATTAGGCCTAAGTAGCCTTTTTAGGTCTATGGAGACCTATTCATCCTTTTAACACCTCATCGAGCAAAATAGAAATACAAGACCACTTCTAAGCACATATATCCACACTTGACCCCTAAGACACCCTTAAATTATTAAATTCATCACTAAACACCTCTATATATGCAAAATCATTTAATCATTTACCTTGTACATGAAAACACCATGAACAAACAAATAGTCAACTTTCAAGCAATGGTTCATACTAAAGATTGATTTGTCAAACCTTAAAAATCCATACAAATGATTCTAAAGGAGTATAAAACACTATATAATATATAAGTCATCATGAAACATCCAAATATCATCAACACAAAATGAAACACCCTTCTTGGATCCTTAACAAATAAAGGTCAACCACCTGGTCAACTTTGAGCTACAATAAATACAATTATACAACCTGTCAAACCTCATAGTTAATTTCCTTAGATTATTCTTGAATTTATTTACCGCTTTTATTTTTACTCCATCATCAAATTCATTCATTTACTTAAGATACATATCAAACAATCACAATTGGTTTCCTTTGTAAAATTCAAATATTTGAATTCCAATAGTCACTAAAAAATGCAAATTTCACCGAGTATAAAAATAATGAAAACTACCTAGGAGAGTGACTTTGCACCATCATAACTTTTGATAGACATTGTGTCAAGACATTAAATTTTAAACACATGCTATTTCTACACTAAATCGCTTTCTACATTCAAAAGATAGAAATGAGAAACTAAGAGATGGTCTAGGGTTAGAAAATACCCAGATGTAGTCGTGTGCACCGAAATCAGACGTTGGAAGGTACTCCTCTTTGGCTGTGGAGGAATGACACTTGCGAAGAAAAAGAGACTAAACACGAAAAAATGTTAGACGAGGAGACGGTGGGCTGTCAAGCAAACGCTTGATCCCTGAAGTATGAAGACTTCCCTAAGGGATATCAACCCACTAATTAAAAATAGAATATTTGACGAAAGCAGAAATAATGAAAAGACAGAATGAAAGAAATAAAAAGATGAAAAGTAGAATGCGTACCTGATATGCAGCAAACTATTCTGCATAGTAACCGATGTCGGTCTCTGTGTCGGCGTCGGTCAGGGGAAAATGCCAACATCGGTTAAAGTGCCGACGTCGATTGGGGTAATGATCGGCGTCAGTCGGGGCAATAGTTTTGGATGGTCTGGTCGGGTCTGGACAGGGTCTTAGGATTTGCAATAAGGTCTGATAGTTTTTGTTTGAGGGTTTAGGAAGCTGATTTAGGAGTCAGAGGGATTGGTTTGAGGGTTTGTATAGGGATTTGGGTAGAGTTACAGACTGACAGAGGGTGGATAGAGGTGATACAGGTGGAAGTAAGGTCGGGGCTATAGTTTTGGACAGTCTGGTCAGGTCTGGACAGGGTCTTAGGATTTGCAGAAAGGTCTGGATAATGATATTAAATAAAAATAGTAACTAGAGAGCAGAATAAAAACATAGAGCAAAAACTTACCTGTTATGCGCTGAAGATAAATGTTGAAGACATGATTAGTGTTATCGCTGTGTCGCAGAAGTTTGGTGTAGCAAAATGCCTGGAGAGACAGAACATGAGAGATCGATTGCAGATTGGTTGGATGCAAGAATTGATTGATTGCAAGAGATGGTTGATTGGAATTGATTGCTTTATCAAATGAAGAGGTTGATTGATACGAAGGATGGTTCGATAACCGATCAGGAAACTGATTGGCAACTAAATAATGAAGTACCGAATAATGGATAACGGATCCTGCGTTTGGGTTGAGAATGCAGTGTTAAGGTTGACCGACGCCAGTAGGACTGCCGACGTCGATCGATTAAGTGACCGACATCGGCGATGTCGGCTGAGTTGTGACTGCTTTCAGCAGATGTAGAATGGGGACATAGGCTACTTTTAGCTCTTTGCTCATTTTTACATGTTGCCAGGGTTAAGGCTTGTGGGAAAATGGTCGACAAGGGTTAAATAGGCATGGGAGAATAGAATGGGGGGTAAGGGGAGGATGACAAGGGTTAGACACAATTACGGTGTCTACATTTGCCCCTTTTTGTCTTATTGGTTGTTCTGGATGAACTGCAAGACAAAAACAAGAGTTGGTTGCCCCAGGTGTGGGATAAGGTCAATTCCATCTTATTAGTTGTTTGAATGAACTGCAAGACAAAAATAGGAGATGGATTGCCCCAATTATGGATGAGGTATTCCCCCTCAAAGCAGGAGTCGAGGGAAGGGAATCAAAAATTGGGTGCTGATTTGACAAAGAGTGGATGAAAAAGGGGTGAGGGTGAATGTTGCAAAAGTTGTGATTACATGCGTACCACTTCACGAGATGGTCAGGCAAAGTGTCATAGGTCAAGGATTGAGGAGTGCCAAAATTGAAGTAACCGGGCCCCAGCATTTAATCATCTACTGATCGGGTTATTCAATCGAAGCTATAGCTCCAAATGGTCATCGTGTTCCAAGTATCCCAGGCTCAGGAAGTGCTCTTAGAAACATGAAAAAGTCACAAGTAGTGCAGATCAACTGACTTGCGATCCTATACTTGTGAGGGTCCAAAAATAGTCTGCACACAATTTGCTAACCAGTCGTGAGGTAGCATATAGGGAAAAACAACCAAGGCAACATTGTCTTGGAAGTGGTCGAAGTCGGAGGAGATAGGCATGATCTCCAATGGTCATTGGTCGAGGTGGATGGATGGACAAAAGGACGTGGCTGAGCTAACCTCAGAAGATGTTATGTGATCTGAGTGTTGCCTACATAGCCCTTGTGTGAAGGGCCTTAGGCCAATGTAGTTCTCCCTAAAAGGGAGGAAGGGTCAAAGGGATGGAATTGGTCTTGGTTGAGGGCAAGGTCATGGTCAAAAGGAGGAAAGAAGGTTTGTCCATTAGAGAGATGAACAAACAAGGGTGGTCGAGCTAACCCCAAAAGACGTCATATCCTCTGAGTGCTGCCTACATAGCCCTAGTCTTAGGGCCTCAGACCAATGTAGTTCGAACAGTTCGAACAAAGAGTCTGAGTGGTAGATAGGTGGTGAAAGTGGTCGATAGACTGGTCTTGATCAAGGTCAAAATGATGAGGAAAAAAAAGATGTTACAGCCTTTTCCAAAGGTGTATTCTGTAACATTGGTGGTGTGGTCTTTCATCCCTAGTAATTTTCCATAGTCATGATGGAAGTATGCTAAAAATGAATTGAGGTCTATTTATACTTCAGCAAGTATTGGTTTATGCTTAACATAAATTGAGTCTGGTCGATAGTTTCCATGTGTATTGGTGTCCATAGAAACTAGTGTGAAATGGACTATGATGATGTGACAGGTCTAAAAATGTTGGGTTGGCTTGGTTGGGTTTGATAAGTGATGAAGTTGGATGTGACCAAAGTGAAGAAAAAGTGAAAGGCATATTGCTCTTTCATTGACAAAGACTAGAAAGACAGCATAAATAGGGGTTATTAGAACCAAGAGTCCCATTTATGCATGACGTCGTTGACCATATGTAGTGTTAGAGCAGTAATCGAATCACTTTGACATTAAAGTGAGCTCGAAGTCCCTTGAGCAGGTGATAGGAGGAGGATAGGGTAACCCATTTTAAGAGCAGAGATAACTTTGCCCCTTTTTATAAGAGACCCTGAGACAACTACAAGTCAAGTCCATGACCTATTTTTTTTTTTTTTGGGTGCAGACTGATCAATGCGAGAAGTCTGCATAGAGATGTCATTTGCTTGGTGGTCATTGACGAAGCTGATTAATGCGAGAAGCTTCTAAGAAAGATTGCTATTTGTAGCAAGAATTAATCATAGCCATCCTTCGAGGGAGTGGTCTATATTTTGCTTTATATATAAGGGCTTTGAATAGCTGTCCTTCGAGGGAGCAGTCTATTAGCTATAGCAATGATAGTACAACTGTCCTTCGAGGGAGCAGTCTACCTTTTGATTCTAGTTAGGTGACCTTGGATATTTTGACATCTTGATTTGTTTTGACAAAAATATGAGTTATGGACAAGACTATAAAAGGTCAAGGGCTCCCTTTTATTAGGACAAAGCATCCATACTGTATAAAAGGGGTGTATAGGATTTGTTAAGGGGAGTAGGGTTGAAAAGAATGAGGACTAAGAGGATGGGGATTGCTCAAGGGACGAGCTCAAGGTAAATGTCAAGTGGACGAGTACTCGACTAATAGTAGAATGGTTACAGATGCAATGCATTAAGATGCTCAGGTTCTGGTCGTCCATCGAGAGAAGATAAATGATACGTCCCTGATCCATACTTGTGCATGATAATGAAAGGTCCGAGCCAATTAGGGGCAAACTTGCCTCGCTTACTTCGCTCTATATTGGTCACATGCTGATTCTCTTTGAGGATGAGGTCTCTGATATTGAAATCTCATTCTTGCAGATTTTTGTCATAGGCTCGCTTGATACGATGTTGATAGACATGGAGATGGTTGAGGGCAGCAAGATAGTGCTCGTCAAGTAACTCAAGTTGAGCTAAGCAATCTTGACAAAAGTCATCGTTAGAAAGAATGTCATGCAGAGAGATGTAGAGAGATGGGATTTGTACTTTGAGAGGTAGGACAACCTCTATTCTGTACATGAGAGAGAAAGGGGTAGCACCCGTGGAGGTTAGAATGCTAGTGCAGTAGGCCCACAAAGCAAAGGGAATGTGAATATGCCAATCCCTTCCAATGTCGCTGACCACCTTCATGAGAATTTTAGTCAAGATTTTGTTGGAAGCCTCAGTCTGCCCATTTACTTGTGGGTAGTAAGGTGAAGAGAAACTGAGCTTGATGCCAAGTGAGTCGCAGAGTTTTTGGATAGTCTTGTTTTTGAAGGACTTGCCATTATCGGTGATGATCTTGTGAGGGACACCGAAACGATAGATGATGTGGCTACTGATGAAGTCGATGATCTTGTCAGCTTTTGTGGAGACGAGAGGAATGGCTTCCACCCACTTGGTAAAATACTCAGTGGCAGTGATGATGGATTGATGATGAAGAGACGAATGAGGGTTAATCTCACCGATGAGATCTAAGCCCCACTGGGAAAAAGGCCAGAAATCCTGAGTGACTTGTAAGGCATGACTAGAAAGATGAAGCAAGTTAGAGTGCTGCTGACACTTGATGCAATGCCGAACATAGTCGCTACAGTCTTGATGAAGGGTGGGCCAATAATAGCCTAGATGAAGGATGCACTTGGCAACTGAATTCCCACTGAAATGTCTACCACAAATCCCATTGTGGACTTGCTTAATGGCCTGAGATGCTTCAGTGGAGGTGAGACAGTGAAGAAGGAGGCCGTCGAAGCCTCTCTTATAGAGAAGACCTCCTAACATGGTATAGCAAGTGGTACGCTTGATAAAAGCTCACTGCGCATTGCTAGAGAGGTTGGGAGGAATGACAGAAAAAGACAAAAAGTCCACAAGTTGTTTATACCAAACATCTCATGGGCTAGAGTCTATGGTGTTGACATGATTAATGTTAGGAGAGATATAGGAAGGCAACGACACACGATGCACTATGATAAATAGTCTGGATGCAGATGAGGAAGATGGGATATGAGAAGCGAGGGAAGCCATGGTGTCGGCAAACTTATTCATGGATTAAGGAACAGTCTGCAGGAGGTAATGGTCAAAAGATGCAAGGAGAATGTCAGCACAGTTTTTGTACCTTTGCAAAATTTCATTTTTATAAAGGCATGAATCGTTGACCTGATTGACGATGAGCTGTGAGTCGCCAAAGATGTTAATAGACTTGATGCTGAGAGAGAGGGTGGTCTGAAGTCCCAAAATTAAGGCCTCGTATTCAGCCATATTATTGGTACAATTAAAGTCAAGCTTGAAAGACAAAGGCATGGGATCACCATTGAGTGGGATGAGAATGACTCCCACACCCCCACCAAGTTGACATTTGGAGCCGTCGAAAAACATGGTCATTTGGTAGATAGTGTCATCGGTGGAAAGCACAGCGATAAACTCGTCAAGGAACTCGCACTGCGAAGGTTGATTGTTGGGAAGAGGGGCATCTACCAGTTGATCAGTGATGGTTTACCCCTTGATGGATTTCTGTTGGATGAATTTGAGATCGAACTCAGCAAGCAGCATGAGCCACTGAGCCATACGTTGATGTTGATATGGCTTGGAGTGCATAAACTTAAGAGGGCCAGTGTGAGTGATGACAAAGGTTTTGTGATTAAGAAGATAGTGGTGGAGCTTGGTAGCGGCAAAGACTAATGCCAAATAGAGTTTCTTGGTATGAGTATACCAAGTTTCATAGTCGACCAGTGTTCAGCTGATATAATAGACTGCTTGCTCACGGTGGTGCTCGTCTCAGTGCGCGATCATGGCACCTAACGAATGGTTGGTGACAGAGATGTAAAGGTAGAAGGGTTGACCATCTTTAGGTGGAATGAGGACTGGTGGAGAGACCAAATAGCATTTGAGGGCATCAAAAGCCTCTTAACAGTCCTTATCCCATGTAAAAGAGACGTCCTTCTTAAGGAGATGATGAAAAGGTTGGTAGCAGTCAGAAAGCTGTGAGATGAAATGGCGAATGGACTGGAGCTTCCCTTGTAAATTACGAAGCTGCTTGAGATTGGTCAGGGGTGACATTTCGAGGATAGATCAGATCTTGGCAGGATCTATCTTGATGCCATGGAAAGAAATGATAAAGCCTAAGAGCTTGCCGGAAAGGACCCCAAAGACGCATTTATTGGGGTTAAGGTGGACATTGTATTGAAGAAGGTGAGAGAAGATGATTTTGAGAATGGTTAAATGGTCACGATGAAGCTTGGACTTGCTGAGCAGGTCATCCACATAATCCTCCATGATTTTGTGGAGGAGATCGTGAAAAATGTAAGTCATGGCATGCTGATAAGTGGCACCTACATTCTTCAAGCCGAAAGGCATGACTCGATAGAAGAAAGTCCCCCATGGGGTAATGAAAGTAGTCTTGTGCTGATCTTCCAAAGCAATCAAGATTTGATTGTATCCTGAAAACCTATCCATGAGAGATAGCATCTCATGGCCGGCCATGGGATCAACAAGCTGGTCAATGTTAGGAAGAGGAAAGTCATCTTTAGGACAGGCTAGGTTAAGGTCATGATATTATGTGTAGATCCGGATCCCCCCAGTCACTTTGGTGATTGGGACAATGTTAGAGACCCACTGTGGATAGTCGATGGGCTGGATGAAGGAGACAAAAAGGAGGCACTAAAGCTCTTCTTTGATAAGGAGGGCAACGCGAGGATGCATCTTTTGAAGCTTTTGCCTAACAGGCTTAGCCTCTGGTTTGGTGACAATGTTATGGGTAGCGATGGTGGGGTCAATGCCAAGCATGTCATGGTAGGTCCAGGTAAAGGCCTTGCTATGGTCGAAGAGAAACTAGGTATAGTCAAGCTGCTCCTGAGTGTCTAAAGATTGACCAATCTTTAAGACGTGAAGAACATCAGAAGAAGGGAGGTTGATGTCAATGGTTGATTCATTTAACATAACCTGGGTCTCAGAAGGGAGAGAGCACTGAATGAAAGAGTCATCAGCGCCCATGTAGGAAAGAATGGCATCATCGTCAATGTAGTGGACAATGTGAATGGTCACTGACTCAGCTTCTACCATGCTGGGAAAAATGAAAGGGAGAGATTTGGACACCCCATTGAGCTGATAAGTCAGGGGTTCCAAGCGGATGGTGTTTATGGAAAAAAAACTAGGAGGGATGGAAACCACCGACTCCATAGGTGAAGAAGGAGGGATGGGTGAGTCTGAAGGAGATTGGTCAAGGGTTGGTTTGGGATAAAGGTCTGTAGGGGTTTGAGTGGGGTCGTGATATCCCAGGCCATACCGTTTCTTGACATCGTCATCATTGAGCGGTTTGATGGGCTGATGGGAGCCTTGCTCATAGCGTCCGAAGCCAAAACCCTTCCATGCACACCTATAAAGGTAAGTATGTGCAAAGGCGGGGTTGCCAAGAAATGGGAAGTTGGATGTGAAAGGTTGAGGTGAAGAAAGAGGATTGTAATCAGTAGGAGCTTGATTGAGCCCCCCATAAACAAGGTTGGTTCAGAGGTGAGGGGGACCATAAGGCACGATCATCCCGATCCGATGGTCATAATTAGGGCTATGATGAAGGCATCCATACTCTTGTGGAGTTTAGAACATGTCTAAGGCTAGCAAATGATATTCCCCCAATGAAATTCTTTGGAAGATGTCTTCCATGGGGTCTGTGGTCATCGCTTGAAGGGGAGGTGTGAGGGCGACTGTCTATTGCAAACTGGTCGAAGCTTCCGTGGATGGAGGTGGTGTCAGGATTGATGGCTTGATAGGGATGAGGACGTCATTTGGGTGGTAGGTGGTGTTACAAGTTTTGAAGGGTGAAGGGTTAGCGATAATGGTATGGATTTGCCCATCGTGCTCAAATTTCACACAACGGTGCAGGGTGGAGGGGACACATGTCATGGCACAGATCTAGGGTCAGCTTAGCAAGATGTTGTATTGAAACTCTCCTTCGATGATATAGAAGAGCTCCAGGACTATGCGTGGACCAACGTGGATGTGAAGGATGACTATGCCAATGGTCATGGCAGTGGTGTCATTAAAAGAGCGCAAGATTGCATCAGTTTTAGAGATGCAATTCTTGGGAAGAGCCAACTGTTCAAAGGCATGGGTGGAGATAATGTTGATGCTGGCACCTCCATCGATTATAACATGTTTAATGCGTGTCCGATCAACATAGGTAGTGATGAAGAGGGCGGCATCTTGATCTTTCGTGTTGGATGTGGGAATCTCAGAATCACTGAATGTGATGGAGGCAATAGGAGATAAAGAATGGATAAGGGCAGAAAGTGGCTGGGGGTCTTTGGGTTGGACCTCCGCTACCTGCAGGGCTCTGATGAGGGCTTGACAATGTTGAGGTGAGGTTTGAATGAGGTCATAAAGGGACATCTTCACGGGCATCTGGTGAAGTTGTTTCAACATGGAGTCATGGATTGGTATGGAAGAAGAAGAAGAAGATGAGGGTTGAGGCACGCCAAGGATAGAAATCTTAGGCTTGGGTAGTTGAGGTGGCTGGACGAAAGGGTAGGTCCAAGGAATGGCAGCTTTTTCCTTTGCCTTGTCCTTTTGTGACCTGGTGGTTATGTGAATGGCATTGATTTCAAAGATAGGGGTGAAGGAGATGAAGGGGTCATGGTCTGTTGATGAGATGTTGATGGGTTTGAAGAGATCAGAGAGTTATGAGGAGTCAGGGGTCGGTTGAGAGTGTCCTCAAAGAGAAGAGTGTCTTTCTCTAGATAGTGGTGAATGACGGTCTTGAGGGCACAGAAAGTCTCGGTATCGTGTCCTAGCATACGATGATATAGACAAATCTTCATGTCATCAAACCAGGAGGGCTTAGACCCGAGAGGTTAGAAAGGTCTAATGGCCGGAAGGGTTATGCTAGAAGTCTGCAAAAGTCGGTGCAAGATCAAAGAGTATGAGCCCACTAAAGGGTCCGTGCTCGTTGATGTGTGTGATACTGGTGACTTTTGCTTGGGCGAAGTTGGAGGAGGCTTCTTTACCACCTTTATGGTTGATGGTGCGGTGACAGGCAGAGACGGCACTTTCTTCATGGGAGGTACCACCTTTTTGGGAGAGGGTAGGCTAGCGGTAGGCAAAGGAAGCAAAGGAGGCAACTGGTTTTGATTAAAAGTCAGAGTGGGAAGGACTCTGGTCAAGGTCAAAGGATGGGGGCCCAAAATGGAAGGCAATGGTGACGAAGGAGGAGGTGTTCGCCTCTGTGCTTTAGAAGTCTTCTGTGACTTGGATTGAAGACTACTATTGGTCAAGGTCTGGTCTAGGTCCACCTTCACTTGTGGATGAGTGAGGTTGGAGATAGGGTGAATGCCAAGTGATTTGATAGGTTTAGATGGGGTAGATGCAGGTTTTGGTTTTGATGGGGTCGGTTGAGGTTTAGAAATGGGAGTTTGGTTTTTGTTTAGGGTCTTGAGAGATTTTGCCATAAGAGGATTGGTTGCATGAGATGAGAGGGCACGGGCATGTTGAAGAGCTGTGAGACGCTCCCACATTACCTAATGCTCCACTTTCCTTGAAGGGAGAAGTTCGAGTTTCTCCACTAGTCGAGAAAATGGCTGAGAAGATGTGGGATGAGGTTTGGGATCTTGAGAAGATGTGGACAGTTGTGGGGTTGAAGATGAGACTGGTGTAGCGGTTTCAGACCCAAGGCATGGTGGAGTCGCGATAGGTTTGTCTGTGGTTGGAGACGAAGGAGAGGCAGGTTCTTCCCTAGGTGGAGAATAAACCAAAGAATGAGGCTCCTCAAGCGGGTAAAGAGTAGGGATGATTGTGCCCTCCACTTGCGGTCGAGGAGTGGGAAGGGTTAGGTCCTCCATGGGCAGCAGGAAGGAGGTTGGTGAAACTGGCAGTGCTGGTAAGGTCGAGGCATCCTCCAAGATGAGAGAGGTTGACAGAGAACTAACTAGAGAAAGAGGTTCATCCACATGTGATGGACTGATGGATGAACTCACCTCTTGAGGTTGGTTAGAAATGAAGGGCGAGACCGTATTGACTGTTCATATATTGTGTTCGTGAATATTGTCAGTCAAGGTCCGGACATTGCTTTGAGATGGTGGATGAATGGGGAATGGTTGTTTGAAGATGTCGATGCCCTGATTAGGTGGCACATTGGGATTGTCGAGGATGAGGTCACCCTTTTCAAGCATATCTTGGATTATGTTTTTAAGGGTTTTACAGTTGCCTGTGTCATGTCCCTTAACACGATGGTAGTTACAGAAGTCATTTTCCTTATACCACGCAGGGATGGCATGTGAGGGATCAAATTGTGGTGGTGGTCGGATTTGAGGGAGATTGAGAACCCCCTGTTTGATGAGTTTTTCTAGCACAGACGCGTATGATTCTCCAAGTGGAGTATACTGTCATTGTATGTATCTCTGTTGGAATAGGCGGGTGGCGCTCTGAGATGTGGATGGCTCAGGCTGGTTAGTTGAAGGCAAAGAGGAGGAAGATCTAACGACCACAGTGTTTGTTGAAGCTTTAGATTTAGGATTGGATGATGAAGGCTTAGAAGAGGGGTCATTGGTCTTAGAGTTGGGATTCTTGCTCCGCAACTTGACTTTATTCTCCTCGATGGCACGTAACTCAAGTTTACGGGCCATCGTGAAGGCTTCGTCAAAAGTACGAAAGGTCTAATCCCTCAAGGTGGAAGAAATATGTCTGGCGCAGGCTTGGGAGAAGAGTTCAATAAGTTCAGGTTGGGGTAAAGAAAAGGAAAGTTGATTGATAAGGCCCCTCCAGTGAGCAATGAAATCAGCAATGGATTCGTCCTCGAATTGGTGGATAGAATAGAGGTCTATGATTGAGACCTTCTTGGTGATGTTGATAGAGAAATGGTCGAGGAAGAGCTGGGCTAGCTAAGTGAAAGTGAAGAGGGAATGGCTAGCAAGGGAGCTGTACCAGTCAAGTGCATCACCTAAGAGAGACATAGGAAACATGCGTAAAAGCAACACATCGTCGTGGGCGATAAGGTAACAGGCATGTCTGAATGCCCGTAAGTGCTGTTGTGGGTCTTCCTTGCTTTGAAAATGAGAAAACTTAGGAAGTTCCCACTGGCTAGGATATGGTCAGATTGAGACGAAAGGATGGATAGGCTCGTTGCAAATTTATTCGTATGACAGAGTATTGCGTGAGCTAGAAACAGAGGTCTCTAGGCTAGACATCTTGTCCATCAGTATTTTGATGATATCTACTGATGGATTGGTGGGTGGAGCACCCCCTAGATTGTAAGGCACTTGAATAAGGCTAGAAGAGGCGTACGACGTAGTCGGTTGTACCAGTAAGGGTGCAACGTATGGATGACTAGTCGTAGGGATAGAAGAGGAGACTAAGGATGGTTGGGTAGAAGGCATGGCTAGGTTTGATGTTGCGACGGGAGGTTGGTTAGCGGTAACATGGGCTAATGGATAGGTAGCCACCCTAGTGTTGATAGGAGTAAGGGTAGGTGGAATAGAGACGACCAGATTCTGAAAGGGGGTAGAAAGTAGTTGAGTGGGCTGAGGTTGATAGGGGGCCGAAACCCCAGTGGAAGTGGGCCCCATGATAGAGGGAGAGGCCACACTCAGATGGTTGGTCAAAGGCTGGTCATTGGTCAAGGCAATAGCCTGGGTGTCTAAAGGTTGAACTACGGATGCTGTTGATATGGCTGTAGTTTTGAGAAGAGAGGTCGGCATTCCGTAGATTGGATTGCCTAAGGGGTCTCGCGTTCGGCTATTCACGAGATAGTGTTGTAAGGCTTTGATGTTGAGGTAGAAGAATCATGCAAAATCTTGGTCCCCTTCTAGGAAAATAGGCTTGTGGGTTGGGGATGGTCTAGTAGGAGTTCTTTCAGTCTCCGAGTGGAACTCCATTATAGGACTGGTTATGGACGGGGTAGACGAAAGTGGGTGGTGCCTCTCGTGATCGACTAGATCCTTGGCTTGGCTACGAGTTAGAACCATTCAAGGCAAGAAAGAACGTCCTCACAAACTCAAACAAGTAGATAAGAACTAAAAAGATGAAGAACACAAGCAGATCCTAAAACCCTGGGAGTAAATTATTAGGATTATAGTGGCTTATGCCTTAGAATGTGTAGAGGAAGATTGGCTCTTGAGTCGGGTCCTAGAAGAAGCAGTCTATGGATGGTTTTGGGTTAGTTATGGTGCTCAAGAAGTCTATTTTAGGTTTTGTACAAGGCCTGGTGCTAAGGAGCAAGCTCCCCTCACTTCACGAGTCCAGTGATAAGCTGGGCCCGCTTAGCCAAAATATACTTCCCCTATAGTTTAGACTCTGCTAGAGAACAGAGTGGGCTTTCTCCTTGGTGATGAAATCCAAGTAAGATCGCTGGGATGGGTAAGATATCCACTAGGGGATGAAATCCCAGTCGGGCCTTGTCTCAAGTAAGTTAAGATGTTTGTTTTGTGCAAGTGGTTTGGTCGTGTAACATCAAGTGATCTCGATTAATTCAATATGCATTTGTTAATTAATAAATGTGGTCTAAGAAATGCAAGCACAAGCAGAAATGAAAGTGCAATGTGTTTTAAGTCCAAGTCGAAATGTTTTGTTCGTATGAGGATGAAATGGAGAAAGAGTCGAAGAATATGAGTTTTGACTAGTCTAGAAGTGCAAGAAAGAAAAGAAAAGTTCTTTTTATTCCTGCTTATAATGTTGCTTAGAAGAGACGAAAGAGGCGAAAAGGAAGGAAGCTAATGCACCCTATATGAACAAAAGAAAGAAAGAACCCAAGGAAGGCCCTAGGGTCCCACCGGGTGTGCCAGAATGTTTCTACGCTAAATCGCTTTCTACATTCAGAAGATAGAAATGAGAAACTAAGAGATGGTCTAGGGTTAGAAGATACCTGGATGTAGTCGTGCGCACCAAAATCAGACGTTGGAAGGTACTCCTATTTGGCTATGGAGGAATGACACTTGCGAAGAAAAAGAGACTAAACACGAAAAAATGTTAGACGAGGAGACGGTGGGCTGTCAAGCAAACGCTTGATCCCTGAAGTATAAAGACTTCCTTAAGGGATATCAACCCACTAATTAAAAATAGAATATTTGACGAAAGCAGAAATAATGAAAAGACAGAATGAAAGAAATAAAAAGATGAAAAGCAGAATGCGTACCTGATATGCAACAAACTATTCTACATAGTCACCGGTGTTGGTCTCTATGCCAGCGTCAGTCAGGGGAAGATGCCGACGTCAGTTAAAGTGCCAGTGTCGGTCAGGGTAATGACCGGCGTCGGTCAGGGCAATAGTTTTGGATGGTCTGGTCGGGTCTGGACAGGGTCTTAGGATTTGCATAAAGGTTTGATAGTTTTTGTCTAAGGGTTTAGGTAGCCGATTTAGGAGTCAGAGGGATTGGTTTGAGAGTTTGTAAAGGGATCTGGGCAGAGTTATAGACTGACAGAGGGTGGATAGAGGTGATACGAGTGGAAGTAAGGTCTGGGCTATAGTTTTGGACAGTCTGGTCAGGTTTGGACAGGGTCTTAGGATTTGCAGAAAGGTCTGGATAATGATATTAAATAAAAATAGTAACCAGAGAGTAGAATAAAAACACAGAGAAAAAACTTACCTGTTATGCACCGAAGATAAAAGTCGAAGACATGATTAGTGTTGTCACTGTGTCGCAGAAGTTCAGTGTAGCAGAATGCCTGTACTAGAGAGATAGAACGTGAGAGATCGATTACAGATTGGTTAGATGCAAGAATTGATTGATCACAAGAGATGGTTGATTGGAATTGATTACTTGTTCAAATGAAGAGGTTGATTGATATGAAGGATGGTTTGATAACCAATCGGGAAACCGATTGGCAACTGAATAACGAAGTACCGAATAACAGATAATGGATCCTGCGTTCAGGTTGAGAACACAGTGTTAAGGATGACCGACGCCAGCAGGACTGTCGACATTGGCCGATTAAGTGATTGACATCGGTGACGTCGGCTGGGTAGTGATTGTCGTCGGCAGATGCAGAATGGGGACAAAGGCTAGTTTTAGCTCTCTACTCATTTTTACATGCTGCCAGGGTTAAGGCTTGTGGGAAAATGGTCGACAGGGGTTAAATAGGTGTGGGAGAATAGAATGGGGGGTAAGGGGAGGATGACAAGGTTTAGACACAATTATAGTGTCTACACATGCTTTAGACACATAACTAAATAGACCCATATGACCACTTTCTTATAACACCTTCACACATGAAAATATTGATGTCATCAATCTACACACTCCAAAAACTTTGCCAAGATGACTAAGATTACCTAGACCTTCATAAACCTTACTCAAATGGATTATTTTCAGTTACATAAGTACACCAATAAATTCTTACACCCTTTAGGCCCTCTATATCAAGAACACATCATCAACAACATCCATAACAAGACAAAAACCTATAGGATCTCATGCAAACTATGTGATTACTAAGGTACACTTTGTCATTGAGGACCATGAATACATATCATCTCATGGAAAATCTTGGCCACCTTGGAGACATTATTGACAACACCTCAACACTATGAAATAATATCAAAAAATCATTCACATCCATCTACATCATCACATTCCCATGCATTATTAATTTTCTACGACATTTTATACATAACATAAAAAAATAAAATCATTCAATGTTAACCAACATTCATACTAATTATCTATAAAAAAACTAACTATTCATTTCAATGACTAAATTAATGAAAAAATAGAAAGAGTACACATTCATAAATATCAATCACATATCATAATCATATTAAAAGCATGAGACATATTTTATAACCTAAAAATGAATCATTATATATCAAAAAATGAATTTTAATGTGCACATATGAATCTCTTCTCAATAATACATCATCATGTGCATCAAAAATCTATATTAAAAACTTTGTCATCAATTCTCTCCATGACCCTCTATTAGAGGAATCTGAGGAGGTGATATCTAAAAGTATCTCTAAGGTGTACATTGTTTTAGACCTATGTTATGATATGAATGTTATCCTAGTAACTATTGTGATGAAAATTTAGTCCTTGTTGATGATCTTAACCTATGGATAGACTAATTCATATAAGAACTCACTCTCTAATCTACTAGCACAACTTGATCATATAAACCCTTGTAATACTAGGCCTATCATACTACCCTAAGTAACTCTACATATACCTAGGCTAACCCATAGGTAGTCATAATCAATCATGAAGTGTCTCTCTTATTATGAAGTATATATAATTTTACATCCCTCATAGATATAATCCAATCTCTCTTATGCACCTCCATTAATCAATCTACCTCAACATATAACCAAACTATCTTTGTAGACCTCATTGCTATTTTCATACCCTATTATCCTTTATCAACCTTGAAACTAGTTATATCACTATCCTTAGCTACATTATTTCGCCATGGGCTACTAGTCAAATAATCATCCTCTATTGATTGCACTAGCCCTGATGACCCTACTCCATCTCCCCTATAATAATGACAACTAGTGCCCTAGAAACTATGGATTAAATCCATGTTGTGAAGTTTTTGGGTAGTTAGCTTTTTGTTGTGGATTTTATTGAAGAGTTAGATGGATTAGATATTAGCCTCCTCTTTTCCCTTAGGTTTCCCCTTTGAATTTTTGGTTAAGTATCAACTTCTTCTATTGGTGCCATGTGGCACCCCACACTCATTATTCACAAAAGATTTATCAACTCCCCTAGGAGTAGCACTATCTCACCATATGGTGGTAGGACAGAACCACTATGTAGGTATAGCTAAATGGAAGTGAGGTTTCAATGTCGCTTCACAACATTCCTTAGCAGTGAAGAAAGTTCTTTTAGTAGAAAAAGAGGTGCCAATTATTTTTTAAATCAATGAGACCCATGGGGTAGCTTTATCTTCAAAACGAATTCCATTATGCCATACATGGTCATGGCACTTATCTAAGGTAGGGCTATTTTTCTAATATCTTTGAGATATACCATTGGTTGAGGTAAATGGGCCTCGTTTCTAGTAAGAATTCTAAAATCAATTTAGAGAGACACATATCACTACATCACTTCCTCTAAGCATCAAAGGAATCATAAGGCATTAGGATTATGCCATATCTAGTATTTGTGGATCATATACACTTATGAACCAAAGCTCCCCTTTTTGTTACAATGACCTAATTATGAACATGAGTACTAGGCTCTATTTGTTATTTCTTTTTGTCTTGAAAACTCCACTAGTCCAGGTCATCATGTCTATATATTTAGGGTTTATTTATTTTTTAAAGGGCTAAAAGTTAGTTAATAGTGGTTTATTTTCATGATTGTTACTAGAGATCAACCATTATAATAGTTTTAGTTTTTTAATATAAATAGTAGTAGTTGTTTTTTCTCATTCTAAGACCTTAGTAAGTACCCCTCATGGGAAGGATTGAATAATATATATTGTGCCTTTGGGCCTTTGTATTTTTTCTTTGCTTCATAATGAAGAGGACATGGTGTTCTGTATTAAATTATATGGAATCAATTATTGTCTTTTATTTCTATTCTTTACCTCTATAGTAATGGATTTTACTATATTGTATACTTTAAAACATGCATATGCTCTTTAAGTTATCTATAATGTTTTAAAGGGTTCAAAATATATTGTAGAATATTAGGAGTGGATACATTAAAAATTCTTTGCACATTACCTTAGATAGTTTTATTTTTCTTTACATTTCTTCTTCCCCTTTTCCTCTCCAATTATTTGAAGAGCTAGCTTATAAAATCCCAGAGGTCACTTCATACATAGAATTTTTAGTCCCACATCTATAAAGCTTCGGATAGGAGGTTGTTTGCTAAAAATGAAAGTATTAGGCATCAAAATTTTATTTTTTTGGAATACCTGATGGGACTTATCTACCCATAAATTCCTAACTAGAAGTCAAATTTTATTAGCTAGAGGCCCATCATAAGGTCACTAGTAGTGTAGAATCCTAGCTTACTACTACCATCTCTGGTGGCTATAACTTGCCAAAGAACCATAGGGTCTAGTAAAACATAACAACCATACAAGATGGAAATCTAAGGACCACCAAGGAACTTTGTATCATGGAATAGTGGTGCTCACTCATCCCTCTAGTAGCCTCAAATACATGGGACCCTATTACTGCTAACACCTTGAAGGCACACCCTAAATTCATAGGGAAGGATTTCAAGAGTATGGAAGAACATCTTTAGGATGTTTCCAATGTATGTAATATGCATCATGTCATAGAGAAGAATTTAGCCTTAAGGCTATTAGCCATCTCTTTCAAAGGATGACCTCTTGACTAGTATTGCTCCTTCCTACCCAACTCTATCACCACTTGGGATAAACTTTGTAACATATTCTTTGACCGATTCAATAATAAAAGAGAATAGTCATCTCTCTTATAGTAGTTAATCACTATTAAAAGGTCCCCACAAGAGGCTATCATCTATTTTAATACTAGGTTCCATAAGACCTAATAAAGAATATTGGTAGTGTCTCAACGACCCATGGGTATGGCCATTGTCTTTTACCTTAAAGCTTTCAAATCAAACATAGTTGTTATGATTCAATCCATTGGAGGCCAGACGCTATCAAATGCATATAAATTAGTTGTTAGAGTGGAGAATAATTTGATATATTCTAGGAAACTCTCTCCATGATCATCAATTCCCACGTTCCTAGAACTATCAATGTCACTTCAAGAGGAAGTCCTAAGCACCTCACAAGAATCTCCTCCCACCCATGTATATCCTATTGCTCAAACAAGTGCATCCACTTCATTGACACTAGTTTTGGAGATGAATTACATGAAGATCATTCTACAAAACTTCTCAAATGATATTATAAACCTCAAAAGGTAGCAAGATATACCTATGAATCCCCCTTTCCAAAATTACCAAGGAAAAAGAGAATTGTATCAGCATAACTAGTACCAATGAGGGTAGAGGTTGAATCATTATGCATAAACTAAAAATTAAATCATATCAATTCCTACTCTTCTTAAAATGAATCCATCAAACTTATAGAGATAATTGGTCGTTGGCTAAAACAACTTGGTAGATGACTCAAATTCATGGTGATTTCCATTTAATGATGCACATACACCTTAAAATTGACCAAGAGATAATTTACAACAAAAGGTTAACAAGTATCAAAGACAAGGGATCACACCTAATTTAACTCCTTACGAATACCAATCTCCAAGCATTGAAAATGTTGTCTTGATGGTTCAAATGCAAGGAATGTCCATTAAGAAAGAAGAGGAGATAGCCTTAGAGCATGCACTTTTCTATTAGGTGGAAGGTGAAGATGTAGTTTATGAAAATGAGATCCCTATGTTGAAATCCCCATAAATCTAATTAGACTACTAAAATCAATCCAAGAAGAAACTAGCTGAGGGCCAAAAGGATTTCCCAAGGCCTAAGGTGACTTTCACAAAAAAAATAGGACCCCAACCATCCATCACCCCCAACATATCAAAAATGGGGTGAAATAGTTAAAAATAGGATAAGGGACCTTGAAGCCTGACCTTAAGGGTCATTAAATGCGGTAGAATAACTGAAGAATGCCTAAACCAATGTTTCTCTATGGGATGTCCTATCTATCTTTGAGTAGAAGCCTCTAATTCATGAGGAATTAGAAGACCAAGAGAAACCTACACAAGGTAACCCAACTACAAAGCTATCACAAATCAAGAGAAGAGAAGCCAATGGGAATACACAACCCCATGCACCATCTATGTTCATCAACTCTAAAACAGAGGTAAGTAAAATAAAACCCACCCAATTTTATTTAACTCTCATTATGGGGAATAATTTGTTGCATAATTATATGATTTATTTGGTACCAACACCACAATGATGTCCAAATATATTTTGGACACACTACAACTTTAATATGAACCTTTGGATAAAGGGGTAATACAATTAGACTGGAATAGAGCTCAGACCATAGGAGTTATTAAGGCTCTTCCCCTAACTTTTTATTCTTGTCCTAGTATTGTAGTACCCCAACAAATTGTGGTAATAAACATTCTACTAGTCTTTGGGTTATGTTTATCAAGATATTTCACAACCAAGATAGGTAGATACTTATCCTTGGATTGATCTCACTTTATCCTCAAGACCAAATATGGATAAAAAATGAAGGTGTTATTGAATTTGATGAATTTAGAGCACATAGTTGATGATGATATGATGAATTTTGAATTGACACACACTTATTTCTCAAAAAAAGAGATGTGTTACTTAGAAATTCTTGATAAATAAGGATTGGAAGACAATAGGAGCTCAAGGGATGAGGTCCTCATTAATTAATTCATCAAGAATGATCTATTCA
The DNA here is from genome assembly GCA_037957365.1 of Torreya grandis. Taxonomy (NCBI): domain Eukaryota; kingdom Viridiplantae; phylum Streptophyta; class Pinopsida; order Cupressales; family Taxaceae; genus Torreya; species Torreya grandis. Next base: position 567,316 of record JARHVA010006075.1, on the reverse strand, counting down.
CAAACTTTGATGCCATTAGCCTCAGGACTTATTTAATCCATGATGAAGATCATCCATCCCTAAAGTCATGAAGAAAAGGGAGGATCAGCAAGGAACCTAAAAATGAGTCCAAATTTTGGACTCTAAATTTCAACGGTGTAAAATTCAAAACTGGCTCTGGAGATGGTATCTAATTGGTGTCTCCATTTAGAAAAGAGACACTTAGGGCCTTCTACTTCTAGTTTGTCTACATAAATAATAAATCTAAGTATGAAGCTATGTTTCATGGACTTAGCCTTGTTGAGCATATATGTGTGAAGTAGTTAAAGGTGGTAAAGATTTTGAACTAGTAGTAAAGCAAGTAAGAGGATTTATGGCTAGAAATAATATTTACATGAGGTCTTACCACCATCAAATATAGGATTTAATTGAAATGTTTGAAGCATTTAATATTCAAATCATTCCCAAGTCCATGAACATGGAGATAGACAAAATGGCAGTAATTGGCTCCCAGTTTGATTTGGTAACCAATTTGTTGACCAGCGAATAAGTGGTGTGAGTGATTATCAGACCTGTTATTCTAAATAATGATCAAAACTAGTAATTATCTGAGAGTGATGCCCAAATTTCCATGTTTCTTTAATATTCATGCAATTTTGTAGAGAAATTATATCCAAATATTGAATAATCCTATGGAGATCAAATCATATAATTGAATTCCAATAAAATTCCAAAGGGAATGATCACTCTTAAGAATCTATTTGATTTTGATAATGTAGAGAATGACAACAAGAAGTTTGTCGTGAAAAAAGTGACTACTCTAAGCTTGATGTGGGAGATGGAATAAAATTAAAGGTAGGGAAAGAATTTTTCCAAAAGGCTAAGGATCAATTGGTGTCCTTATACAAAAATTATGAAGGGGTTATGGCTTGGACTTATGATTACCTGAAGGGGTGTGAATGTGAGGTGATCTAGCACACCATAGATCTGGTTGAAGGAGCCAATCTAGTCTACCAAAATAAAATGATGATAAAACCAAAAATTGAGTTTCTCATAGCTCAATAATTGAGTAAATTAATTGATTCAAGGATTATATACCCAATCAAGCATTCAACTTGGGTATCTAACCTAGTTTTGGTCAAAAATAAAATGTCAAAATTAGACTATGCATAGACTTTAGAGACTTAAACAAATCATCTCTAAAAGATGATTATCCCCTTCCTTCAATGAAATAGATCCTTTAAAAGTAGTGGGTGCATAAATTTTCTCTCTACTTTATGGGTTCTCAAGTTATAATTAGGTATGGGTTAATGAGGAGGATCAACATTAAACCACTTTCACTACAAAGTTGGGAAACTTCACATATGTGAAAATGCCTTTCATCCTCTCTAATATATGATCTACTGTCCATTAGGCCATGTATATATATTTTCAAGGCCCAATAAATAAAATAATCCTCATCTATTTGGATAATCTTATAGTATTATCCCAAAAAAGAAGATAATGTTGATCATTTGGAGAAGATATTTCAAAGGTGTCAAGGGTTTAAGGTATCCTTCAACCCAAAAAATTGCATCTTAGGAATCCCAGAAAGCAAGCTACTAGGATATATGGTATCCAAAGAATGCATATCTATTAATTTGGATAGAGTGAAGGCCTTTAAGGACTTAACCTTACTAGTTAATAAGAAGGGAGTCTAGATTTCCTAGGGAATATCAACTTCACTAGCCAATTCATATCTAACTTCATGGGGCTAGTAAGGCCAATTACATTAATGTTGAAGAAAGATCAAGCTTTCAAATGGATTATTGAAAGAAGAATAGAATTTTAAAATATTAAGGAAGCAATGTCCACCACTCTTGTGTTAGTCAATCCTGAATTCTCTAAATATTTTATCATATATGTTTATGGGAGTAAATATAACTTGGCAGTCATGTTAACTCAGAAAGAAGACAAAGGGATAGGTGAGAATCCTATTTCATTCTATTCAAGAACCCTATTTGGATATGAGACAAAGTATAATTTTTTTGAAAAGTAGGCTTTCACCATCGTTAAAGGTCTTAAGAACTTTAGACACCTAGTGGTGGGAATCAAAGTGATGATATATGTGGTGCATTCTAGCATAATAGAATACATCATGGAGGTAAAAATCACCAAGAAGAGAGATAATTAGATCACTAAGATCCTAGAATATGACATTGAATTTAGATCAACCTAGGTGATATGAAGGAGAGGACTTTGTGAGTATTTGGCTCGATGTGTGGATGCCTTGATAGATGAGCAAGATACACCAAAAATAGTTTTAAAGAGTCAATACAAAACTATCAGGTCCTAGATTATTAATACAACCCACTTTATGGAAACCATACAATATATGGATGGTCTCCCTATGTTCAAAATAATATTTTATAGGTTGTAAGGCATTAGTTATACATTAGCCCAGGAAGTCCTTTTCAAAAGGAACTTTGATATAGTATTACTCAGATGTGTTGGCAACCACCAAACCAACAAAATCCTACAAGATATGAATTTTACCCTTTTTGGTAAACATTTCTTAGTGAAAATGACTACAATTAAAATCATGAATGATGGTTAGTATTGGCTGACCCTTTTTTTCAAATTGTTATCAAGTGGTGAAAAAATGTTAGTAATTCTAGTTTTTCATAAGCAAGTGAAAGAATTTATCCATGCCACTGAACATGATTATGACTGATGAGCCTTTCACATAGTAAGGCTTGGATTTCATTAGGATGATCAATCCCATGTCTAGCATAGGACATAAGTGGATACTCATGGCCATGGACTAATTCACAAGATGGACTAAAGCATCTCCTTTAAAAGAAGTAAATGAAATTATGATCCTCAACTTCTTGAAATAATTTATTATAAGGTTTGGCCCTCCTAAAACAATCATTTGTTATAATGTAAATTCCTTTATCAGTTCAAAAAATTTGTAATTTGTGCTCAAGAATTATATTTTCCTTAAGACTTAATCCAACTACTACCTATAAGGGAATGGGTTGGCTGAATTGAATAATAAGAATCTCATAAGGTTAATTAAAAGAATGGGCACTAAATGATAGAGGGAATGGTATAAACATCTAATAATAGCTCTATGAGAAAATTGAATCACTTTAAAGTAGATTCTAAAAACATCCCCATATTAATTAGTATAAGAGAAAGAAGTGGTCATGCCTATTTCAATGTAGATTCTCACTTTACAATTGTTAAAAGCTTCTGATATAGTGGAAAATAGAGCTATGGAGGTTAGTTAGTGGAATTTCTCAATCTTAAAGAATCAAGAGAACAAGATAATGGAACTATGATTAGCTGACAGTAGGTGGTTAAGAGGAGGTTTGATAAAAGGCATTCAACCTAGGCTTTGAGCCATGACACTTGGTTTTGAAATACAACAAAAGGGCCTCAAATCCAAGTTAGCACACAAAGTATGATTCCCTATGGAGAGGAACTTTTCACATCATCAGTAGTAGGAATGGAAATGCATTTTAATTAGAGGATGAATAAGGCCATGTCTTAGAGATTCCAGTTAATGGAATCCACTAGAAGCACTTTAACTAATTGATCAGCTTTGCTTTGTAAATAGTTAGTTTCCCCTTTTGCTACTATTTCCCTTCACTAATAAGTGTCATTGGCACAAGTTGATATTGTCCCATTACCAAGTGTCCTCCACTTGGATCTCCTCATTTTGAATCTTCTCTAATAGATAGTTATCTACCCCACTACCCCTATAATTAATGTTAAACCCCAATAATTACCTAATCTCTAGTAAGGATCGCCATAAATATTTTCTTCAAATGTGTGTGCCACCCTTCTCATTTATGAGCACTAAACTTAAAAAGTTAAATGTTGATTATGGTAGGAGTGTTAGCTTATAAATACCCATATCTTGATTAAATGAAACATTTGAACACCCTAAGAGTTTTCGAGAGCACTGAGCTAAGTAGAGAGTCTTCAGTAAGGAATTCTGTGTGGAATTATGAGTAAAAGCTAGTATCTAGTGTTTTACCAAAGTAAAGAGAGGGTTAATTGAGAATAATTATAAGATATAACCTTATATGTACTCATCTAGTGGTGGACATCCTAGAAGACAAATATCTCATGATCCAAGTAGTTGCAGAGAGCTTCCCTCTAAATTTATAGGGAGAAAATCATATTCTTCTACCCCTGCACAACCTAAACTAACATTACCAAAAATGAATAATGTCTCAAAGGGATGTTTTATGGACCCCAAAATGGTCCTCAAATTTGTAGATGGGATCTTTGATCCCAAACTGACAAAAAATATGAAGAATATAAGGGAGGGTGCCCATGCCCACATGCTCACAAAAGTTCAAAATAATGACTTTGAGACATTCAAATTTAGAATATAATGCTCTACCCTGGCACAATATATGGTCCCTCTCATACACCCATGCCTAGATATTATTTCTCTATGCATAGAAAGGTATATGTTAGCCATGGCATTATCACAAGCCACCACGTGAATGTGGAGATTAGTGCCAAAGAAGTGAGGGAGATGCTTCAGCTCCTTAAAAACCCTAACATAGGAATTTGTGATGTCAAGAGATTATAGAACATATAAGAAACTCATGTCTAGAAGCTAAAGTTATTGAACTTATCTCTCTATAAAAACTACATGGAGGCACTGCCTCTACCCATCTCTCTCTCGAGCTTTGTGACATAAGATATGAAAGATGCCCTCTCTATGATGGAATTCATCTTTGAATTAGACTCAAACACTAATGTCTATGATTTCTAGTTGGATGAAATATTCCACTTAAAGATGGTGAGTAGGGAAAAGGCCTACAAAATGGACTTTGTATATGTCATTACTGATACCATTCATAATTAGCTAAAAACATTTTGGGCTCAAAATACCTTCAGGTATTCTTATTTCATTCTCCACATGATCCTTTACCAAAGTAACAAGTTATTTTCAACTTAATTTACCATCAAATCAATTGATTTTGGAACATATCTAAATATAGTGATCCCCATCTCTATATAAACCCACATCCTTTTGGCCATGTAAGATTACCATGAGTTTACAAAGCACTTCCTATCTCTAGTCTTGATCAACCTCAGTTAGGAGGCCATTACCTTATGGATGATAGAACACCAAAGAGAATAGATCACTGGCTACAAAATTAATTGAAACTCATTCTTCAAATCACACTTTACCTTCATTAGGGTCCATGGATTCAAGAAAGATCCATTCTAGCTCTTATGCATGCTCATAGATAGGACTTTAGCCCTAGAGTTAGCCCACCATCTTGATGTGGTGGATTCAATATATGGCATAAGATAAAATAAGATGGCCCTATATGATGTCCCCTTTTCAAGAGGAGGTATTATAGTTATGAGGTGATCATAGGAGCATTTGCTTACACTCAAATTGGTAGATCTTAGATTCGATCAAACTAATGATCAATGGAATTATGACCTAACCAACCACATAGTCATTCTTAAGACTGACACCCACTTCAGTCATGAAACCTATCTATACTTCAAAGATTGGAAGACATTGATGGAAGATGGCATTAAAAACTATGTTGATCTATCATAGATCCCTTCAGACACCCACCAATCATGGGAGTCTTTCTATAAACTAGTTTTAGAGTTTGATCTTGTGAAGTTCATGACCAAGGGTTTAAGAGCACAACTCATTTAGAGGGTCTGAAGCAAGGTAAAAATGGAAGCCTTTTATAATATAGGCTAGAAATCAACTAGAAGGAACTTAATTTTGAGTAGTTGGAGACTGATGAGAAATTTAAAAAAATCTAGGATGAGTATCATGAGGAATATGCTCAAGCAGAAGAAAAGGTTTTAGTGAAAGAAGAAGATTCTGCTTAAAAAAAAAGGAGGAACTTTTGGTAATTCAAAGGCCTTCATCTTGTCCCCCTCCTCTATATATAGCAACCCAATAGTAGGAGTACGCTGCTTTAGGGCCAACCTGAAGTAGGGGTATCTCACCCTAGCTCCACATAACTACCGTATGTTTCCACTAAATAGGTATGTTTTTCTCACCATCTCCTTTCTACTTCTTATTCATTCTCTACTTCTTTTCCTTCCACCATTTCCACCACCATTGTGTTGCTTTCCAGTCCTTTGCCTTCATCCACCATAACTACATCCATCAAGGTGCAATCACCCACCATCCCTCTTCGTAGCTTCTTTCCCTTCTCACCTTCCATATTGACCATTCACCTACTCATCCCTAAGGGAGAAACATCTTCTAATTAATAGAAGTAAGTTAACATTCCCTTTGAATTTCCATAGGTACCCCTTTATGGGGGAAATCATTTAATCACAAGAATAGTTCCACTAGCAGTTAGAGACTATGAGGAAATCTTGATAAACCTAAGTAAAAAAAAAGAGGAAAAGCAGATAAGTCCTCGATAGTACCACACATGCAATCATTATTTTACCCCACATAATAATCTCAAATGATTGTGCACATAACACCAATAGTAATCAAACCCCAAGATTAGAGGCAACTAGGAGATTACTCAATCCATGCCATTACCCTGAGCCTTAGTCAGGAGAGGCCATATGATAAGGTCAAACTGATAGAAGAGACCTAGAAGTTCATAAAAATAGACTACCTCAATGCAAGCCATCGACTGGAGAAGAAGGAGCCAGAGCTCAAAATATTTAAAGCCACAATCGATCAACTAAATCCAAAGGCTAAATCCAAAGACATAAAACTCATGAAGATGAGATCCGACTTATAGAGATACATCACCTCTAAGAGATTTTTATTAGAATTTAGCTAAAGAACCCAACTACAAATCCAAGTAGAATATTTGAAGGCCAAGGTGAATGGACATAAAATGGAGAAAGAGGCCACAAAGAGTAAGCTTTAGTGAAAGGAAATAGAGCTCATGCAGGCTCAAAAGAATCTCTCAAACTCTATGAGCATGCAACAATAGATGTAAAAATAAATGAAGAAATAAATGCAATAAGAGTCCCAAGCTAAGGAGTAGGAGATTTAGTAGCAAAATAATGACCTCATCATCTACTCCCAAATAGTAGACATCCTCCCAATGATCTAATAATTATATGTTTCATATTGAGAGATGATAAATAACATGGCATCACACTTGAATCCAACACATGGATTCAATATGGACTCATAGTAGTTAATCACAAAAGTAAGCACATTTATGGATTAGGTCCTCATCTTCATATGCCCCAAGGTTCAAGACTTGTAACTCCCATTCTAAAAGCTATGTAGCATAATGGATGATACGATATAGGTAGTAGGGGTGGCTAATAGAAGATAGATGGTAGTCAAGGTCAATGAATTCTTGATTTGTAGTAAGGTGACATTGAAATGCAAGGCATATTTAAATACATTATAGTAAGTGGTTTGGGACATGAAGGGACACATTGAATAGCTAGTCCAATTAGGACTCCCATCCCTGTTCTTCACTAATAACATAGTCCTTCTAGAAGATAAGATAAAAGAGCTATTGGAGAGAAATAGAGTGACCAAACCATTTTTATGACCCTATATTAATAGATAAACATATTTGAAGTGGAGACTATTCTATATCCTCTTGCTCAGCTCAAATTTTAGATGCTGGCAATTGTATAGGGTATGAGTAGCTTCTCTTTCAAGGACATAATTGATCTAGACAAAGCCTTGGAGGCTCTAAAAAATAAAGCTTAGATTATAGATGAAAATTAGGCACCTTTGAGTAGTACTCTTTAGAAGTTATAAGTTTTATGGGCCTTGCTTTTTACAATTTTACTTTGATTAGTTTGCATTACTAGAGATTTTGGGTTCTCCCATCTGTAGGCAAATTCCCCTACAATTTGTCAGAATTGTGGATCAAATCCACATGTTGAAGTATTTGGGCAATTGTATTTTCATCATGGACATGCTTTAAGTGTTGGGTGGATTAGATATCGACCTCAAATTTTCCCCTAGGTTCCTTTTTTAATTTGTGTCTAAGTGTCAACTCCTTCTGCTAGTGCCATGTGTCACTCTCATACTCATTCTTCAAAAAAAAATTCTTAACTCCACCAAGAGCAATTACAACTTATCACATGGTGGTAAGTGGGGCCTACTATGCGTTTATAACTAAATGGAATAAAGGCTTCCAAGTGGCATCATAGGATCCTTGACAGTGAAGGGAGTTCCTTTAGATGAAAAATATGTGCCATTGTTTATTTTAAACCAATGGAATCCATGAGGTAGCTCTATATTCAAAAGGCATTCCCTTATGCCACACATCATCATGGCACTTATCTAAGGTACAATTATTTCTATCAGAGCTTTGAGTTGTGCCATAAACTAAGGGAGATGGGCCCCATTTATAGTAAGAATTCCAAAAATAGTTCAAAGAGAGACACATGTTATTACAACACTTCCTCTAAGGGTCAAGGGAATCATAAGGAATTAAAGATGCACCATATATAGGATTTGAGGACCATCTACAGTTATGAATCAAATCTCCCCTTTCTATTACAATGACCTCCTCACAAACATGAGTGTCAGGCTACAAGTGTCAATTATTTTTATCTTGAAAACTCCATCAAGCTATGCTGTCGTGCCTATATATTTAGGGTTTCTTTTTTGTAAAGGGATGGCAGTTAGTTAATAGTGGGTTATTTTAATGATTATTACCATATATCAACCATTGTAATAGATTTAGTTTTTGAATAGAAATAGTAGAATTTGTTGTTTTTCATTCTAAAACCTTAGTAGGTGCCCCTCATAGGAAAGATTGAATAGTCTATATTGTGCCTTTGGGCCTTTGTATTTTTTTCTCTACCCAGCAATGAAGAGGACATGATGTTCTATGTTAAATTATGTGGAATCAATTGGTGTTTTTTATTTCTATTCTTTCCTTTTATAGTATTGGCCTTTGTTTATATTGTAGACTTTAAACCATGCATATTCTCTTTAAATTATATGTAATTTTTTAAAGGGTTCAAACTATATTATGCAATATTAGGAGTGGATACATTAAGAATTATGGTGCATCACCTTAGATAGTTTTATTTTTCTTTACATTTCTCTCTTTCTTTTTTCCTCCCTAATTATTTGAATATCTAGCTTCTCAAATCTTAAAGGTCACTTTATAGATAGTATTTTCGATCCCACATCTATAAAGCTTCCCATAGGATGTTGTTTGCCAAGAACGAAAGTATTAGGCATTAATATAACCATCCCCACCATCCATACCATCCCAACCATCTCACATATCTTTTCTAATTTTTGAAAATGGCCCTACTAATTCTAAAACCACCCTTGTATCTCCACCATATCCATCTCATCCCTCTCCCTATCCATCACTATCAATATATATGATGTGTACATCTCCACCATCTCCTCCATCATCTATTTTTATTATGTAATCTCCATATCTTATATCATCTATAACTAGTCTATAAACCTTCCTCATCATCCTCTAATGCCCACCCCTCTAAGGTCATACCCTAAAAATCTTATGAATCCAATCTTGAAGAGTCATGGACCTCTTATGTGGCATAATCAGTCTCACTGGCTACATTTAATCCTACCACACTTTGTATGAAGTTTTGTTACTTACATCAATTCAATCCAATCTCTTGTGAAATGAAAAAATATGTATATGAATTTAAATAGCCTTTTATACCCTTGTATTTATCACTAGACCTGACTTTCAGTGCTCTCTCAATTCTTGGGAAAAAATGTGATGTGTTGTTGAAATATATATTTGAATCTAAATTGTCTCAATACCTATCTGGTATATACCATTTAATACTATAATCATGTTGTCCCATAATGTAACATGGTGTCCTCACATAATCCAAATACAGAAAGATTGCCACCCATAATGGGTCAACCTTCATATAAGGTCTCCATGTGATCTCTTATTGAGTCAACTCATCCACATCCCTCCTATAATATGTTAAATCACCTAAGTGTCACCTATGGTTTCCCTCTATCACATTCAATATATAATTAAATGGCTCTTTATCCTCCCTCACCCATAATTGTCTAACTAGATGCTAAAGATACATGTGCTCCCACATCTACACCTAAAATAATGTCGAAGGCCAAATACCCTTAACATCTTTGTATGCCAATCTGTGCAATTTTTTTTACAAATGTGAAAACACACATGACCCCCATGAAAACATAGTGGAAAACTCCAACATGTCAACCATAACATTTGCTAACCCATCTGGAAATAACCTCTCAATATTGTTAGGTAATAATATGCTACTAACAAAATCCATTAAAACTAGAGAAAGTAGATCAATATTCCCTCCTTCCATATATGCATCCAATTCAATACATGTACCTATCATCAAAATCATATCATCATCAAATAATCTCTCCAATGATACCGTATGTGTAGTCTCCCTCTTAGAAACCATCATATCCTATATCAGGATACATAAAACCTTCCAAACATCATCTAGTGTGATTTTAATTTATCCTATATGTAAATGAAAGTTACTCATTTCCAAGTGCCATTTCCATAAATATCCCCTTGTCAGTATGGATCTCTAGCATCTCAACTATATACTACAGCCTAAAATCCTCAAGTATCTCAACCTCAAAATCCATGAAGCCACTCCTCAAATCCAATACCATAGATCACCTCTCTTGTGAAATAAGGGTTAATAATATTTGTGAAAAAACACCCAAAGTGATGCATACTTAGTCAAATTTTAATATAAAAATACACAAAAAACATCATCAGTCTTCCCTAACATATTCAAAAACATCATTAACAAATATCCAAGGTCACCCAAGGGTGATCTTTAGAGGTTGATATCTACAAGGAGAGATAAAACTAAGTAGAAATCACCTAGGCATGAGAGACATGGAGGAAGTTCAATGCTAGGCCACATATGAGAGTTCATGAGATTATAACATTCTACTTTTACTAGATTGATAGATGTAGTAGAGATAAAAATCTAGTTTAAGAATACCATGAATTTGTGTAGAACCTATTGTTACTCATAGAGAATTAGAGTCCACCTAGCTACTCATTTTACAATAGGTTTAACAATATCACAGTGGGAGAATGAGGAGGTTAAGAGTGATATACATCTTGATAACATCACATATGAGTAGTTTCATCTTCTATTTAAAAATAAATATCTTACTAGACGTACTTGTAGTGGTAGATTATTCATGAGTTTCACACTCTTCAAATATGTGGAGGTATAATTTATAAGTATAATATCCTATTTATTAAACATTTATATTATGTTGTGTAATACTTAGAAATTAGAAAAATATCTATAAACTAATAATGATTGTTAATTCTTATTCTAAAATCAACATAAACCTCTGATATTTTATTAAAATTGAAAATCACATAATAAATCATGATTTTTAATTTAAAAACTAATATAACATTCACTCTTGAGCTTTTAAAGACATAAGAGATCTACTCTAGGAAATCTTGATCTGTGGTGACCCTCTATGGAAGAATTTTGACCTTGTGTTTTTATCATCTACCCTAAGCTCAAGAGTGACTATGAGAACCCTCTTAGTGATTCATGGATCTATAAACCTTTGTTTTTAATCAAGGATAAAAACCACTATGTCCCTCTTCATGAGGACAAGATGACCCTGAACTAATCCAACAAGCTGATAGATAGACTCTAAAATCTAAGGTCCTAAATATGTGAGGGCCTCCTATGGAATAAGTTGTGGATGTATAAATGTATCTTGATACTCCATCCATATCTCTCACTCTATGTATCTCAACTCTATCCACTAAGGTCAACCACTAAATCTTATGGAGCTATGTATCCCTAATGCCTAATAGATGATTATCTAGCCTCATGTTCCATATTGAGTTAAACAAAGGAGTGATTAGAAATGGTTACCAAAAAATGAAGATAAAATAAATACCAAAGATATTGGTGTTGTAATTTTGTCTCTAATACAAAATTTAAACTCCCAAAATTGACCAATCACATAAGCCTAATTAAGATAAAAATAAGGTAAACAATTTTTTCCTAAATATAGATATAAAAATAGGTTAAGACTCATACATTCATGATGATGCATTAAGGAATAATTTTAAAAACATAAAGGCCAAAAAATAAATTTAGGTCAATGGAATAATCATTATGCTCAAGGATAAATCAAGTCCCATTATGTTCCCAATAAAAAACAACCTAACATTAACTTCTGGATTATATTCATGTTCAAGGACATAAATTGGATATATAATAAATATAATTCTAATTAAATAATGAATTCATATGGTGTCAAATCAATAATCTCAAATTTCCATGGGTTAAGAATTAATGGTAATAACTAATAATTAAAAATAATTAATATCAAACCAATAACATATCAATCAACTTATTTTAAATTTATTTAATTAAAAATCATAAAATAATCAAAAGCAATGGTCAAAGGACTTAATGTCCTAGCCATTTGATTACATGGATCTAGGCCCTTGATTACTTGGTGCCCTAACTTTTACCTATAAATGTTGAACAAGCTTTATAAAAAGAGAATGAATCCATTGGATAACCATTTGATTTTTCTTCCATTTATACTTAGGTAATATTCTTTACAATTATTTTTTATTTTTTGTTTGTAAATTGATAGGAAATAGGAAAGAGTGTGACCATGCCATTACTTTGATCTCCCACTTCTTCAAATGCTTCCCTTCCATGGGATCCTTTGTGCATGGAATCATTGTTCTATAAAGGCTTTCTATCCCATGAAAGCCTTTGTGTTATATTTAAAACCTCTTTATTTTAATAAATAGTGTTACATCAAACAAAAAGACCTATGTGATTCTTCATAAGTTATGAGTTATATTGTTGCACTGAATTTCATTATGTTCTCTATGTTTTAAGTTATATTCATTGTGTTTTATTTTTATGCACTACGTTTTATTTATAGGCACTATGTTCATATGAGGGTTTAACATTAACATTTCTATGTATACTAATCTAAGGGTTTACTAAAATATTTTTCAAACATACGAGGAAGTTTTTTTAATGTTTACATTCCTTAGTAGTGTATTTCTCCTTTTAATTTTTTTGTATTTTTACATGATACTTAAAAGCTTCACAGATGTTTGTTGTTATAAACTTTAATCCTCTTTTTTCCAATAGAGGTATATGTATGGGTGTGCAAATATACATACACTTGTACATATTCATATGTACATATATAGTGTTATAGTTTTTTTTATGATGGCTCTAGGCTGAATATAATATATTTACTTTTTAAAGTTTGAGCAAAGGATCAAAACCAAGTATTCATTATTTCAAACCCAAAAGTAATGAACTTAAACCCTATGCTAAATATTTATAATCATATATTTTAAATAAATGGCTAGGTCAAGACTCCCAAACTACATGTTTAAGGTTTTTGGGTGGATGCAATAATTATACCACCAAACCCATGAGTTGGGGGATGTTATTTTCATCCCTACTTGGCTGAAATTGGAGAGGCGAGGAAGGAAAATCTACAGTTGAAATTTCACATTATTCATGCCTTAATATAGATTGAAACAAGCTATGGTGGGGTGGTGGCTAGCCTAACCACCTCCCTAAAAATTACCTTTTTCACTAAAACTTATTACAATGTATTTTAAATGACACTTTAGCCAGCCCACCGGCCCTCAACACCACCCCACCCCCACCCCTCTCCCTCCCCCCCCGCCACCCACACCCCCGCCCCCCCCCCCCCCCCCCCCCCCACCCCGCCCCACACACACACACACACACATATTTTGAGTTTTTTAAATCTTTTAAATTAATGATTTCTTCAGGGGTTATTTCCCATCATGTACATTTTACTCTTTCTAGTAAATTTATACATTTTTTGGTTTATAAATTCTTATGTAGAATATCTATTTCAATTAAATAGACATGTTTCTTTGTTTTCATGTTTCAATTTTTTTTTTTGAATCTTCACTATTTTAACAAGTTATCTTTCTAATTGTGCAAGAAACTTCACTATAGGGAGGGAAACCATTCTTCTAAGGGAATCCACTTTTCATACTATTTTATATTATATCTAAGACCCAAATGTGGCATTTTCACTCTAGCAAATATTACCTCTGAGGAACAATTAGTCTTATATTTTTATTATAATAACTACTCATACATTCATTTGTAAATTAATCATTTTATTTACAAACTTAAAATTTTAAATACAAAAAGCTTATGTTTTTTTCAATTAAGCATGGACAAATAGCTTAAGAACTCATTTAAATAAACAATGTAAGGATGCAAAACCATTTTCAATTTTATAAAATCACAATGAAATTAACTTAATTTTTTCAAGCTATCTTTATTTAGAAGTAAATAAGATATGGTAGAAGCAACATCATTATTTATTTCCATGTAATAAAATTTTCATGTACGAGTCATTCATAATAACTCATAGATGATTCAATCTTCATTTTTATCATAAGGAAGAGAAATATAAGTAAAAGAAGTACTCAAAATACTTTATATTTCTTGAGAAGAACAACACACACACACACACACACACACACACACACACACACACACACACACACACACACACACACACACACATGAACATTTAACATAGTCAATCCATGATAGAAATGTATAAGCTTTTGAGTACCATTTAAAATATAGAATCAAAATTTTAAACATGAAACTTATGCACTTACTTATCTTTGAAAAAATAAACATTGTCAATAAGAAGCATAATTTCGTCATCCAACAAACCACACTTCAAGTTAATTTCTCAAAGTTTATATAAGTTTTTTCATCATTCTTAACTTGGTAGGTAGAAATGGAGATGTTCATCTCCTATCCATATGTTTCCATTAGGTATTTATGGTTGTCATCAACCCCCAATCCTAAGATGTGATCCCAAATAGACCAAAACATAGACATAAGGATGAAAACATATAGAAGAACTTAAAATTTTAAGACTTTAATTTTTCCAAAGAAATTCACAAAAGATTAGAACCAAGTGTGGGTTACTAAGTAACTTGGAGAAAATATATGAGGGAAAAGGAACAATGTGGTAGAGAACACAACTGTTATGTAGGGTTCCCATTTTTGTAAAGACAATTTCACACATTTTCATAACTTTGGAAAACAAGTGACACATATACTAATAAAGATACCCATATTCTTAGAAGAATAAAACACATACACTACAGAAGGTTATTTACACACATAGCACAACAATTTTACTCACATTCATATGCAATGACATAGTACAACCTAACTCAACTCCTTCAACTTCAAGATCAATATCTCCTTTTATTGTATTTAATTTTTATTTATAGTCCATTCTAATAAACTCTCTAATTATTTTTTCAGTTTGAATAATGAAAAATTTATTGTAGAATTTATACAAAAAAGGGAGAGGTTGATGCCTTTTGTAGCCAATCAAGGAGGGGCATATGTGAACTATAGGTTTGCATCTCTATTTATGCCTAGAGAAAACTTTAAGATATCAATAATGGATATGAGATATTCATAAAATCCCCCCTGGCTCACATATTGAAGGCACCATATTCCTAACCAATAATAGTGCAAAGGAGTTATTTTAGTATTTTTTTAAACTTTGTCTCTATAGAAAAATCTAAAAATACATGTCTTGGTAAAGATTCCATTAAGGTTCAATTACATGGAATAATAAATTCAAATTAATTTTTTATCAAGGTGTTACATGGTCCATATTCGAAGGTCTATGAAATTAATAAGAATGGTTTTTAACTAATGATGTAGTGTAAGTATCCAAGGGTGAAATAACAACATTCACACTACTAGATACAAGGCCTATAAGTCATGTTTGTGATAGGTGTAGTTTTTGGGTCAATGTTCAAATCTTATCCCCCATTTTTCCTTGAACGCCTATCACCTACATAATTATTTCACCTATCAAAACAATTATGTGATTTATAGTATAATAATGATACAACATGAGATCTCATGGTGTAGCCACACAAGTTTACAAATTATTTCAAGGTCACATAAACCATAACAAATATATTCAATATTTCCCATATACATAATATGAATCACATTTCCAATTCTTAGTTATACCTACCATGATTACATAGCAAAACACATGATGCATACATGTTTATAGGACTAGAATCCAATCACACAAAATACATGAATATCCATTCATGAAAGTAAATGAATCATCTAATCATGTCAATAGTAGAATAAATCAATGAGAAATATTTTAAATATATTAGTAATGAAATAATCCAAAAATCATCAAAATATTCATAGATAAACCATACAAGACTAAATCAAGTCGATCATAACAACATATCTATAATCAACATAATATGATAATAAAATAACATAGTTTAATCATAGAATATAGACATAAAAGTGAAATAATCATGTGATTATACATCAAATAATAACATATTATAAGATCAAATATATCCAACATGAACAATACAACAATCATATGATAGTAGAGGGTAAAACACAAATTTTAAGCTAAAGTTGGTGTGACAAAAGATCTTAATTTTGGTTTTATTTTTTTAGTAATCCAAAAACCCATAATGGAAAACCAAGTACCCTTTCTTGACTCCACTTATATGATGGATTTATTTATTATTTTTGAACCATATTTGTGTCGCTAAAAGCGATTCTCACCACCTTTTACTTACAGATGCCCCTTCTTCCTATGGTGTTTATTTTGGGTTACATAATATTTTACATCTTTAGTGTTCTTTCCACTAGAATTGCATGTGGAAGCTAATGGAAACCTACATTTGGATATATTTTCTATACCATCAATCTAAGTCTTATACTTAAAAAAAATTGGTTCCATAAAAAAACATGACAAATTTAAACCAATTAGATATGGGGTATATATTATAATCCAAGAGGTAGGCCACAATAGTTCCCATTTAGATCTAACACTACAAGTTTGCATCTATATTGTTGTCACATTTAAACACTTATTAATTTGTAGAATCCCATCACTTTGAAGAGGAAGTTCTAATCACTCATCCTCAAGACACTATTTCAAATTTCTAGCCTCCTCCATTTAAGGATACATTGTTTGATGTTTGAATTTGTATCATTTGATAAAATAAAACTACTACTTATAAATTTGGACATAAGACTACTTTTCCAATAAAGGTCATGTATGTTTCAAAAATCATTTTTAAAACATAGTTTTCATGTTTCTAATATAAATATGTGATAAGATAATTTTTTGTTTAGAATCATGGAAGAAATGATGAGACATAGTCAAATAAGGTATTTTATTACTCATGTAATTCATTATATAATATTGTATATTCCTCTACTTAATTTATTCATGTACTTATCTTTCTTTAGAAACTTCATCTTTTGTAGAAGCTACTTATTCACTTGTTCTTCTCCTAGAATATTTCACCTTTACTAGAAGATTTGTTTTTATTTTTTATTGAAAACACTTCATTTGTTAAAAATTTCTTATAATATATAAATACATACTATACTAGAATGTAAAATAGGCATATATTAACAATCTCTTATAAATACATACTATATTAGAATGTAAAACCGTGACTTTGTATGGAACTCTAACCCATGGTTCTTTAACCATTTCGGCCTTTTCTTATGCTATTGGAACCCTTTCTTCTCACTAGATTCAACTCTACTCAATGCCATCCTGATGTGGCTTTGACTTCATTTTCTCCCTTTGGTGATGAGAAATGAGCATTTCATAAAACTTTAGGTGGATAAAGTCAGTTCTTTCATGAAAATTGATGTTGCCTCTTGGAGCCTCAATTTGGTCTATGTTTGTACCTTTATCAACCTTTCTAAGCTACTCTCTTTTTCGGTAAAGTTGTTTTCCTCTTGAGGCTCATGGACTCAACATCTCAATTATGAAGGCCTTCCCTTCTACTACTTCCATTGTCACCTCCCTGGTCATCAAATAGTTGGGTGCCCTTCCAAAAACCATAAGCATCCTTAGCTTTCTTGGAAGAGGAAAGATGGGGACCTTGACTCGAGTTTCAAATGGAATAATCATGATAAGTTTTACCACCCTCCTTTCTCTCACATGGTGGGTTTGACTAAAGCTATTGTGGGATCTCATGGGACTGAACCCTTTGTTCTCCCTACCATCTCCCCTCAGCATATGAAGGACCCCCCTTCCCCATGCCAGACCATTCCCTTCATAGAAGACCCCCTGTAGGATAATCTAACCTCTTGACCACTTCCTCCTCAAGGGGAATCTTCTTGGGTTCCCCCTTCTAGGTCTTCTAATTGTCATGCAGATGTTGGTGTCTCTTCAAAAAATAAAGGCTATAGATCAAAGGTATAAATACTAAGGGAAAAAGATCACTCTTTCATTATAAATAGTTCTCAATGGACCCTAAAAGACCTTCTCTCTAGAAGAGGGTCACAGGTAGCATAAGCCTTTGTGGAGGATAGTTAGCAAGTCTTGGCTCAAGTGTTATGCTTTTCAGCCCCAACTTTTGGGGAAATTGGGTATTTTTCTGTTGTCTTTCAGTTTTAGTGGCTTTCTATGGTTTTGGTTAAAATTAGTGGATTCCATTTCTCCTCTCCTTCGAAGCCAATGTTCTTTATACTTTTTGTCCCTTTTTAACCTTTCATTTTGTGGAGGGAAATAGGCCCCCAGTTGTGTCCCATACCGATTCATAACTCCAATCAAAAGTGATTTACCCTATCAAATAAAATTAAAAAAAAAACTCTTATATTCTCTTTCTTTGTTGCAATTTTGCTTGTGTCACTTTACTAAGAAAAATGACTAAGTAATCATAGTTATGGATTATGGTCCAATCAAGTTTCATATGTATGTATCTACACTTTTCATCAACTAACAATTCATAAGACATGATCCTCAATGATGACTATTGATGCAAAATCAATGGTATTTTGATAGAAACAAGTGCAATGTCCTATAGAATGTATGGATTGGGAAGTCAACTTTATCCTCAATAAAATGGAGATATTTAAATTGTGAAAAAACATTGAAGAAAATATGAATTGTGAGAAATGTGTACTCAAAATGAATAATAATATATTATGGAGGAAATTGAGGAATGAAATTAATTGTTTGTGTGTGTGTGTGTGTGTGTGTGTGTGTGTGTGAGAGAGAGAGAGAGAGAGAGAGAGAGAGAGATGGATGGATGGATGGATGTTGGTTAACCATTATAATACTTTTAATAATATATTCATAAAAATGAACAAGTAAATTTTCAAAAGATAGATTAAACTGCTGAAAAAGAAGATACTGGAAATTTTCCATATCTACTTTTTTTTTTTTTTTAAATATATTTTACTATGAAAGAACAAATTTTCTTTAAAGAATAAAAATATAACACATTACAATATACATTCGGACTTTTTATATTATCAAACCTTTACTCCATATACTTTCCAAATTACTCTACAAAATCTATTAAAATTAAGATCCCCTTTCCATAAGATCACTTCTTTAGATTTTTTTCCTTCAATATTTTTTATTGAAGTGGATTGGAATTTTTTTAGAACATATAGTTAGACTAAGGCGCCCTCTTCCAACACCTAACAGACATATTAGTATAAAGCTTCAATTTGGAGCAGCCAACGATGTTTTACTTTGTGGGTGACGGAATCCATTCGCTATGTTACTGTGATCGTCCAAGACACTGCTTTTAGCAGTTATCGCACACTTTGTCTCCTACGTGGTCTACATGTTTCTTGTTATCCTCGCAAAGCACATATTCAGTCTGTTTCTGAGGCCTGGATTAGACACGTAGAATCCACGACATCCTACATTTCATGTGTGAAACAGCCATGGAACTGCTGCTCTAAGAGCAAAAGCAACCAAACCAGTAGGCATTGTGGCCTTATTATAGTTCAATGAGACCAAATAGCCTTGTACCTTACTCTTGCAACAAAATAACATTCTCACCAATCTTGGCACCCTTACGAAAGGTTTAAATTCTTGCTTGTTAGCAACATTTTTCTGTCCAGGATTTTACTATTGGAATCCTTTAGGATATCATATATTACAAAAAATAATAACATATGAAGCTTACAAAGTAAAGTAGTCAATTGGTATTCACAACTCAAATTTCACGTAGATGAAAAGATCTGGATCAAAATACAAGTATGAACAAAAAACAAGTCTGACCTAAACATGACACTCAAAGACAAACAACAATAATAACCACACATAATGGCATTTGAGGGAGGGGCTGGAGGATCATCATTGGGAGCCAGAGTCGCCCATACACAGGGCTCCATGGATGGAGGATCTGGAGCCACATAGCCATCTAAGGGATTTGTGGTGCATCAAAGAACCACTGCCTATAGGGGAGCCTCTACGAGAGGGAGTTATGTCAAATTTGTCATGCGATGGTGACAAACCCCACCCTCATGGATGAAAGTGAAGGGAGAAGTGACCATGGCTGCATGAACGACTTTAGTGCCTCTTGGGAAGATGTGGTGGTGGTCTTTGAGGCGGTCCATCTGGTGGCACACAACTGATAGTGCAAGGGGCACTCCCCTAGTGGTCCAATAAATCCTAGAGGTGGTGGACTTCCATTGCAACCTTATCTGTTTGGGCTTGAATTTGTGTATAGGTCAAAGATATAACAAAAAACCTTATCATTAAGTGGAAAAAGACGAGCAAACATCAATGTTGAAAACAACCTTATTTGTGGCCTTCCATTATTGGAAATGAATGATGGATCTGAAAAAAAATTCATAAAAATGTAATATAAGTTGGCCAATTCGTTGAGTCCTCGAAAAGATCAAGCCGCTAATAAAAGGGCTTAGGGTGATAAGGTTGGATTAGGTTATGTATCCATTTTCAAGCAGACTGGACTCATGTGTAGAACCAAAATAAGTGTTTAAAAGACATAGACCAATGACATGCAAGACACTTGGGTGGAGCGATGCTTATGTTCAAGAGAGTCACTTCCCGAGTAGGAGGCCTTCATAGACTAGGCACCACAAAAAGTGGGTGGGCTTAGGTTCGATCATGATGCACCAAATTATATCTAGTCTAGATAGGCAAATTATGGGAGAGGATTTAAGCTCCTAGAACCTATTAAGCTTGTATAGCACAAAAGAGAAGGGGTTCATGAATTGATATAAAAGACCCAAAGAATAATCCTTGAAATGGGTGTCACAATTCCAACACCAAACTTTCCACCATGCTCAAGGAGGTTGTAATCCAAGCTTATGAAGCATGACATTAAGAAGAACCTCTTAGATATGAAGCACAAAAGGTAAGTTAGCATTATTCCATTCTAATTTAGCTTTCAAGTCAGGCCAAAGAATCTAGTCTCTTACATAAACAAAATCACTAATGATAAGGATACCTTTCCAAAAAAGCTTGAGGGCTTTGATTCTTAGTAATTCAGCCAACAAAACATTAGTGCTCATCATAATAGGAGACCACCAGATACTGTGATCAATAAAAGATAAACCTATACAAAAACCATCCACAATCCATTTCATGTGAGACTTGGCAATTTTGAAGGCTTTCCATATGCTTTTGGCAATGAAGGAACCTTATATTTTGATAGGAGTTGTAGTGATGAGAATGGAGTGAAAACATATATTCTTCCAACTAAGTTTACCATAAAGGGCCCTAGAAGCGATATAGAACCTTAGTAGGATTTTTCAAGCCTCATTACCTTGAATGGTGTGAACCACCCATTTAGCACATAAAGTTGCACTCTCCTTATAAAGATCAACAATTCCCATACCTCTTTTGTCATGAGGGAGGCAACAAATATCCTAGGCAACAAGATGGAATCCCTTGGCATGTTTGGAGTTAGACCAAAGAAAATCATTAAGGCTTTTGTCTAAACTGTCATTAGTGAGTACAAATGGATCCCAACAAGAGGAATAATAAACATGGGTGGCCGCTAGAATCTTGGAACAAATTTGAACTTCTCTTCTAAAGATAATGGTTTAGTAATCTAGTAATCTACCTTCTTTTCCATTCTTTTAATGACATACTACCATAGCTCGGTTAATGAATTGTCAAAGGAAAAAGGGATGAAAAAATATTTAAACTATTCTCTATGTGCAATCCATTTCCAATTATAATATAGAAGCCCATCAGGCATAAGCATAATACTTTATCTCAAACATTACATCTTATTCCACTGTAAACTTGACCCTGAGGCCAAATAAAATATATCAATGCATTTCATAGCTTTCAAGAAGGTTTGCTCTTATTATACAAGCATGATAAAGGTATCATCTGCAAAGTACCCATTAATCAGTTGAGAAGAGAGGTTATGCAAATAAATACCATGAACCAGACCCTGTTCAACTTTGGAGGTAAGGATATATCATACATATTTCATGGAAAGAACATATAAAACTAGAGGTAGAGGATATCCCTACCCAACGGAGTGTTGTAAGTCAATTTTATCATATTTGAATCCATTGATGTTGAGGTAGGTTACAACATTTTACAACAAAGCTCAAATAGACAAAATGAAGCATTGGACAAAACCTAGAGCCTTTAACATGGCCAGAATAAAAGGCCAGTCAATCCTATCATAGTTTTTTTTTCAAATTAGAGCTTGAGAAAAATGGTTATCTAATGAGAAACTCTGGCCCATTTCATTCCTTCCCAAATGGTAATAATATTATCTAAAGTATATTTCCCTCTAATGAAATTGGTTTGCTCAAGTCAAACAATGATAGGAAGAATAAAATGGAGCTAATTGGTGAAAGAGTTGATGAGGATTTTATATGACATTCAACAAGGTAATGGATTACCAACTAGTAAGAAGATCTGGATCGCTCTTTTTGGATATGAATTTAATATGACTTTGATTAATCAAATCTATCAAATAATATTTTTGAATGGTTTCTTTGTAAACCTAAAGTACATCGGGCCCAACAAACTCCCATGTGGATTTATAAAATTCACATGGAAAACTATCGAGGCTTGAGGCTTTGTCATTACTCATGCATTGGAGAGCCTCTCTGAGGTCTTGAAAGGTCAAGGGAGAGTCACATAGTGGTTATTCAACTGATTTAACCTTACAAGGAACCATATCAAGGAATTTCTATAAATCCTGAGCTCTTTTTATCATAATCTCCTAGGCTTGGAACAATAGTTTGTAGTGATCCATTAAGGTCGAAGAGATGTTGAGAAGGAAAGTGAGCCTAGCTTGGGATGACATGATGGCCTTGATCTGATCATGAGCCTATTTAGATTTGAGGAATTTGAAGAAGTCTTTGGAAGGCTTATAGCTAACCTTGAGCCAATGTAGTTTGGCACATATATGCACCCCTTTGGCAACATGGCTTTCTTCCACCTTAATGTGGTTTTTGAGCAAGATAGAAAGATTATGCAAAGTAGTGTTACAAGGATTGAGTTCAAGGAGAGAGGAAAACCTTTGAAATTATTTAAGCATAGCATCCTCATTATATTTTATGACACACGTAACTTGTTTTCATAGTGGCATAGGAAAGTGGTGTTGCATAGAATAGCCTCATTCCACCACTCAATTCAGCTAGCAACATAAGGAGGGTGAGGGGTTAAGTTCCATATTTGGTCAATATGAGGAATGGTGGTAGTGTGGCCTAGAAGAGTAGTATTGAGGATGTAATAATTACATAACACCTAGTATTATCCCATGACCCTTTCCACTATATAGGAGATAGGAGTGTGATCTAAAAGAACCAGGTCTGAATGGATAGTGATAGGTTGGCCATTAATGTTTGAGAAAGAGAAAATATTTTTCTAACAACATATAACAATCAATTTTTTTTAGCACATGGCGATCCTTAGCACAATAATTAGACCACATAAACCAAGACATGTTTTTAATTGAGTGCCATCAGAGGAGAGGGTCAATAAGACCACATTTATTCTAAAAAAGTACTATGCTTCACATTCTCTGATGCACCACTTCATAGGCAAGGTACCAAATTTATCCTTAGAACTCTCAACCATATTAAAATCCCCAAGAATAAACCATGTGGTAGGGGGGAATTATCAACCAAGGAGAACCAAAGCATAGATTTTTCAGGACTATCATTAGGGGCATAAATGTTGAAAATGCCAAAAGAATGACCATCAATGTCTAAAATTAGCCATATATCCCAGTGTGATGGGTCCTCCTCCATAGCAATAATGAAAGGGGGAAAACTTAGGTGAAACCAATGTGTTGGTGCCACCATGTCCATCTTCATGCAAATTAGAAAAATAAATGGCATCATGCCAAATACAATGTAGCGAATTTTGCAAAAGAAAACCTAAAACTTTAACCTCTTGTAGACAAACAAAATCTAGAGAACATATATGTTGATAGGCAGTATGCACAAATTATTTTCTAGAGGACTTTGTAAGACCTTAGATATTCCATGATAAACTGTTCATTGGGACAGATCATCCATGTGGAATTCCGCCTGTCCATCCTCAAAATCTGCTAGCATAACAAAACTATTACATTGGTTTGGGCTAGAAAAATCACTCGACATGATGAAGTGGCATTTATGCCCATGGTCATGTTAGGGAGAGTTATAACCACTATGTGGTAGGTTGCATGAGCACCTCAAGAATGAGCTGCTCATTAAGGATATCCTAGTGGTAGGGACCAAGTAACCTTGGGAATTTCTTGAAAGTATGATGTGTTGAGCCTAAGGGACTAGAATAACAAGGGAGGTAGATTAGGTATCTCCTAAGAAGGGTTGTTGATTGGAGAGGAGGTGGTAGGGGATGAGGGTTTCAACCATAGCTGATGCTTGGAGTGGATCATGGTCCAACAATCCCCGTTATTCACCACCTTGGGCTTCTCAGGGTGTGAAGGGTTTAAGGATGGATTTGAATGTGCCATAAGGGGGTAATCTTTGATATGATGGTAAGACAACTGACAATGAAAGGAAGTGTTAGTCAAGTTGAAGTACACAACTTTTTATGACCAATAGGTGTCACCTACCTAGATATCAATAAATTCTTTTAGGTCTTTGAAAAGGTCCACCTAAACACAAACTCATTTGTTGAGGGGAAGATAACCACTTCGACTGCTCATGGCAAATAACATGTCCAATGGGCATGATAGTTTGCTCCATAAAGGCCCATAGGTGCATCGACAATTGAGGAAATTTAATCCATATAGGAATTTGAATCGAGGCTAGGTTTGTGACCTTCAAATCATGAGTCTAGTTGGATAAAACAATGAGCATGGTTTGAAGAACCCAACAACTTGATTTTCCAAGGAGGGCTTGGAATTCAGACGACTACTTAAAGGTAAGCAAGAAAAAGCCTTTGGTAAGGTTTCTAACACAAACCAAATGGATGCCTGTTGGCTCCCAATGGTGGCGAATGCAATTCTAGAGAGACTCATCTGAGGGGACTTGGCCAACAAAGTAAGCAATAAGAGAAAAACATTCAAACCATTTGCATGCATTGTCAATAACATCACCAACAAGACATACTTCTAGCTAAAAAGGAAGGGTGGAGGGAGTACCTCATCGAAGACCTTCGGGACAATCTTTCAAGCTCTCTTGGGTGCTAGTTCTCTCGTCTCTTGCAACAACATTTACAGGTAAGAATAGGGAAGTCATTATATAGTGGTGGCCCACCCACATGGCGAAGCAGCAAACACAATAAATGGGCAGGACCCCTAGAATGTCCCACTTAAGCGGTATGCAAAGAGGGAAAGATAACACACAAGGGAAGAGAAGTTGACCATGGGAAAGCCTAGCAAAATTCTATTTTTTGTGAATTCCATTGTCCAAGTTTTTCACTTATGTTTCTCAGATCTTCCAGGTCTTCAACTAGTGACCCTTTTTTTTGACATGGCCATTTCCAACTCTACAACTTTACTGCAACTCTTAGGATGTTTTCTTCGAATTCGATTGGCTTTTATCCATGTCACCAAGATCGTTTTCAATAAAATTCAGATACATATCTATCTTTGAAGGCTGCTTATCAATAGTAAAGGAGGGTACACAAGTTACTGATAAGCTATGTACACCGTCCACTGTTTCAATGACTTGAATTGGATCAGGTGGAAATCCATCTATGGAGTGTTTTCGAGGTAATCTTCCACCACCACTATCTATAAAATTATATAGCTGGGTTTTGTTCGTGGCAGATATTGATGGTTGTCGATGAATTCCCCAAATCCTCTTGTACAGTCAATTATATTGCCTGGAAAAACATAAGACCACGATTACCATATATATATATATATATATATATATATATATATATATATATATATATATATATCTGTGAAGGAGAGGCTGTGTATTAGTTTGTTACATATATAGATACAACAAGACAGACGAACAAGAAGCAACTGGCATAAGATTCTTAGAGTTGGTACCAACTACAAAACCCTAAGAAATGGATTTTCTAAAGGGAGAGTTTAAAAGATATTTTTTTAGTCTCAAAACGCAGAGGTGTTAAACTGTAATTATTTTTTTACTAAATTTGGTGTTTATGATTTTTCGAGATTCAGCTGAGTAGTTTTGAATGAATTTTTATAATCACCTTCACTTTTATAACATCGGTGTTTCTGCAATATTTTTAGCAGTATTTTTGAATTCAGCTGAATGGTTTGAAAACAATCTTTATGACCCATACTCCATGAGTAATAGTGCAATACTCTGTGTGAACTCATTTTACAGATCTCCCACAAGGCGTTGATCAAAATTATCCTATCTTATTGTGAAAACAATATTGCAATTCCTAACGAAAAAAGAATATATACCATACCTTCTCCAGCTGGGCAGATTCCCCTTGTAAACCCTTCTGGCAGAGAATCTTTAAACTGTTTAAGCATGAACTGTGCATTAAAAATTCACTGCTTCACACAGTGAAAGTCAAAATGACGCCAGCAGATGTCACGCTAACAAACCACATATCTTAGTAAAGGAAATTAAATGGAATCGTTGTAACTTCAATAGAAGTTCTGCTAATCCAGTGCACATATTCCATAACATGTTTCTCTCTTACACTCACAAAAAGTTTTTAGCTTTTTCGTGTTATCTAACAATTAGGTTAATATGCATTTGAAATTCATACCTCTGGGAGTGAATTTTGTCGCATAATACAACTATCAGAGAAGAAAGGGTGTTTTTGCATGTCAACTCTGAGGTAATTGTCCTGAATATCTTGGTTATACAATGCAAAGGCACCACCTTCTTCTTGTTTTACAGGATTAAGATTCATCTGGTTCTTTTCTAAGCTTCTCCCAGAGTGGGAATCATCAAGTTGAAAACAGTCTATATCAGCATAATAGTTGTTTATGAATTGGTTCGTATAATTAATCTCCTCTGATCTTTGGGCATCTCGGTAAATTTGTTGTAGTAGTTCTCCTTCATCGGCAGCAGATGAATTTGCTTGCTGGAAGCATCTAGCAAGCATTCTGGGTTCGGAAAGTGTCAGACTCTCAACTTCCAATGCTACTTGAGATGAAGACAGGTGACATCGAAATGCAGAATTCATCTCAACCTGCAAAACCCAATACAAAAAGAATTGAACAAACCTATCACTAACGCTAACTCACAAGTATAAAGGAAAAATCATATCGAAGAAATCTTACGATCTTACTTTGGGATGGCTTGTAGATTCATTGGGTGACTGGTAAATATTGCAGCTATCGGTTTCATCAGCCACCAAATTTAACCATCTGTTTGCGGCTGCATTGTCCGCATTTATATCATTTATCTCTTCAGAAGTAGTTTCCGATGGGATTCCCGAATTTGCTTGACCATCGTCTTCCGTTGTTACCGGCGATAACCTTTGTCCGGACAGTGCAGGGATGTTGTCATTATACAAATTGCCAATATTGTCAACTGGTGTAGCATACTGTTCTCTATTTTGGGGTCCTGGTCCATTTTTCTTGAAGATTCGACACAGAGCATAAGCATCCTACATTCCATAACAAATTAAATTAATTTATTATGTAACGCTATTATAAATACAAAGGTTAGGTTTGCACATTATGAGAAACGGAAGGGATTCAAACCTGCAAAGATGGTGAACCTTGGCATTCCTTTTCGTCAAGACGATATTCGTTCATAACCCAGTTTGTTCGAGACCCATGAGGAGCACGGCCTGTGTAAAACACAAGAGTCTTCTTCATTCCAATCACACGCATATGAGAGCTAACCTTGCGGTCTTTTCCTGTAGCCTTCCAGTAGCCTGCTTCTGTAGCTCTGTTTGTTCGTGAACCGTTTGGATACTTCCTGTCCCTGCGACTGAAAAAATACCATTCCAGATCTCTTCCTGGCAAAAAACATTTCTCTGCGAATTACAGGAAAAAAATATCATCTACCAGACATTTGACACCAAACATGTCCACTAAAATTTAACATGGTAAAGGAACGAGAAACAACAAATGGAAGGTGTATGGTTGGACTCCTAGGAAATTGGGAATAAAATAAAATAAAAATAAATCCTACCAGGCAAGTCCCAGGGCTCGCATTTGTAAAGATCAACCTCAGGAATAACCTCAAGTTCAATTATCTGGCTATGAACTTTTCTTTTCAAATAATAACCAACCAATTCCACATCCGTGGGATGAAATCTGAACCCTGGAGGCAATGTCATCGGTGCCATCGTTCTACCAAATTCTACCTCTTTACCCTGCAAACACTCGACGAATTAACTACACCGCCAACAAATTCTCCAAATAATAGGGCCAAATCGTTGGATTGATCTATTCAACCACTTGGTTTCACAATTCAGAAACCTGAAAATGATTATTCTGTTCTGGGATCAAAACATAACAAGCAAACATTTTTTTATAAAATCTAGTTAATTCTCTGAAACATACTTCAAGCAAATGAACAGCTTACCGGTAGTCCCTAAAAAAGAAGCTTGGTAAATGAATTGCTACTCTAGACCATATCCGGCTGGAAAGAATGCGCTAAACAGCTCAGAAAGGAGCAGAGTATTGGACGATTTATTCCTTTGTGTGAGTCGACTGAAAAAAGATTCCCGCGAATGATGGTGAGTGTGATTAAAGTATAAACTCGGCCTTTACGCCTCCAAGTGAAAGCAGCGTTAGCATTCCCTTTAATTTCCGAAAGTTCCATGAGAGAATTATACGTGGCGTCGCACAGTTTTGAAGTGTGAAAGAGGCTCCGCAAGAGGCGTTGTGGATAACGGAACCACCGACTAAAAAGCTACAAGATATATTTTAACTAGTGGCTGAGTTGCGGTCAGCGAAGTACACCAACATTTTCTACGTTGTTTGGAACTCGAGAGACCTCTTCAGTGCTAGACAACTTTTTCTAGATCCTCTACGTTTATCAGAGTAGGGTTAACGTAAATATGCTTTGCGACTTGCTGAAGAAGATAATGAGTCGATGACAAAGTGAGACTGAAATTTTTATTTTTTTATTATATATATATATATATATATATATATATATATATATTTGAATTTAAAATTGTAAAAATAAATAAATATGCTTAATATTCAATTTAAGATAGAGAAGTATTTTTAGAAATTTGTTGTTTTTTTTTTCTAAAATTTTAAATTGTAAAGAAGAAAAAAGGGAAGATTAATTAAGAATATATAATTATTTGTAATTATTGAAGGGCTACTTTAATTATCATATCACCTTTAATGGCATAATTTTGATAGTATATTGAGTTTAATGTTGCTTGGTCAAACCTTTAAATAATGTAGGATTAAGTTTTGTTTTGTTTTGTTTGTTTGTTTTTTTTTTTTTTTTAAATATATATTTATATATATATAATAAAATTATAAATAAGAAAAGAGGAAAGATTGATAAAAACATATATTTATTTGCAATTATTAAAGGGTTATTTTAATTATTCTATCAATTTTAATGGCATAATCTTGATAGTATATGGAGTTTTAATGTTACTCTGTACCAAGCTTTCGAATAATGTGGAATATTTTTTTATAGATATAAAGATTTAGAGTTCTAGAAATTATTTTAAGATGCAGACATTAGGTATATTTATATTATTGGAATGTTTTAGAAAGATGATTATTAATAAAATAATAATTCATAAAAAGTTATATAATGAAGTAACCAATTGATATGCATGACTCATGTTTGTTGCCAAAGGAAAATACCAGCTCAAAACAAACAATATTAAGCATAAATATCAGTCAATTCATGGCAACATAAAAAATACAAAATTATAATAATCACATTAAGAGACTAGGCACAAGGTGACACATTAGGAGGAGGAGGTGAGGAATCATCCTTGGGTAGAAAAGCATTCCAAGATGAAAGTTTCGTTGAGGGAGGATCTAGAGCCAACCATCCATCCATTGTGTATAGAGGAACCAAATAAACAATAATGTCCCACCCATCAGGAGGTTGTACCATAGTACCAAAAGGGTCAAAGCAAGCTGTTGAACCCTGTCAAGAAGGACAAGCAATAAATTTTCCACATGGCGGTGGCAAAGTCCTATCCCTTCGTTGAGGGGGAAGAAGAATTCACTGAGGCTATGACATCAAATTTGTCAACATTTGGGTACTAGAGGTGGCAAGAACACAATCGAAGGGGACGCTTTTCAAGGTACATGGAGCACTCCCCTAGTGATCAAGTAGCTCTTGTAAATACCTAACCTCCACAAAAAAATTCTCTACTTGGAATTGAATCTACATGTAGGTTAAAGATAATAAAAACACCTTGTCGTTAATAGAGAATTGACAAAACGATTCCTCATTGTTAAATAAAGTGAAATTTATAGCTTTCCATAATTGAAACATAATTTTAACTCTCAATGAATTCCATAAAAAAGATATAGAAGATTGCCAATTAGCAGTATCCCCAAGAAGGGCTAAAACCATGATAGAGATTCATGATTGTAGGGCTAATAAATATTATCTATTCAATACCAAGAAGATTGGGCTTTGGGGCATGTCCAGAAGATGTGCTTGAAAGATGTGATAGGCTCTACACTTGAGTTGAGCAATTCCAAGGTGATAAATATGTTCCCAAAGAGAAAGGCCTTGATAAACTAAGATCCAAAATAAATGAGCTAACTTGGGTTCAAAATTAGCCTTCCAAATTTGACTGAGCTGGGCAGGCCACATTTTGGGTGAGGAATTAAGATTCCAACACCTATTGAGCTTGTTGAGGGCAGAAGAGAAGGGGACCATCACCCAATAAAGGAGGCATAGAAAAGATTTTTTGAAATGAATATCAAAAGTCCACCTCCAATATTACCACCATAGGTGTGGAAGTTGCAGACCTAGTTTTGGAGAATGACATCTGCGATTAACATTTGAATCTAGAGAATAACTTGTAAGTCAGAATTATTTAAATTGAATACCACTTTTAGAAAGGTTCAGTCATGAGCGAAAATAAAATCATTTATAGTTTGAATTCTTTTTTTAAGGAGACTCAAATATTTTATACCAAGCATTTCAGCTAACAAGAGGATAGTATTGGTCATGATAGGTGACCATGAGGGATTTTGATCATTGAAAGAGAGACCACTATGAAATCCAGCACTAATCCATTTTAGATGCGGTTTAACTGCCTCAAAATATTTACAGATGCTTTTTCCCCCATAAATAAGCCTTCAATTTTGATAAGATCATAAAAAATCAATAGAGTGTGGAATCTAATGTTTTTCCAACTAGATTTATCATAAGGAGATTTAGATGAAATACAATGACATAAGAGGATTTTCTAGGACTCATTACCTTTAATGGCTCAAACCACCCATTCAATGCATCGTAAAATGTGCTACTTATAGATATCAATAATTCCCATACACCATTTATCACGAGGAAGACAATAAAATATCCTAAACAACTTTGTGGAACTCTCGCATTTGTTTGGAATTAGACCAAAGAAATTATTTAATAATCTTAGTTTGTCATAAGAGTCTTAAAAGAGGGCCCAAAATGAGGAATGATAAACACAAGTAATGACCAAAATCTTAGTGCACACCTGGAATTTCCCTGCTAGAGAGATATGTTTGGTGACCCAATATTTCAACTTTTTCTCCACCCTATTTATGACATATACCCCATCTCCAAAGGAGAACTATAAAATTCAAAGGGAATGCCAAAAACATTGGTTTTCTCCCATATGTGAATCTATTTCCACTTGTATTAGTGTAGCTAATTTGGCATGGGCATCATATTCTATCCAAAGCAATAAATTTTACTCCACTGTAAGCTAGACCTAGAAGCTAGGTGAAAACTATCTAGACACTACATAGCCTCCTTGAACAATTTTTATTACTCTTCAAGTGTTAGGAAAGTACCATATGTAAAGTGACCATTGAGAGGACCGGTAAGGAAGAACAATGACCTAGACAAGATACCAGTTAGCTCATTGAGCCAACAAATATCCTAGACCTTCAATAAATGATACATATAATGTTGGAGCAAGGGGGAAACCTTGACATATGGAGTGATAGACAGTAGGTATATTTTATTTCAAATAGTAAGATATTTCATAATTTTTTTAAAAGAGGTTTTTTTTTTTTTCAATTTTTCAAGTTAGAGATGAAGAGAGGGATGGATGCATGGACTAAATTTGTGGCTATATGAATTAAATTAATTTTTTTAACTGTAAAATACATTCATTTTTCAATAACATGTTTCAAAATTAAGGTGAAATTTAGGGTAGACTGTAAAAAACTATAAAGGATTATAATAAACATATTAATTATATTTTATGTTTCTTTCTTCTATTTAAAAAATTATTAACATTTGAAGGGCAATGTTAAATAAATAATCATCATCAAAAAAATTCATGACAGGGAAGGTTGACTATCAAATTTAATCTCTAGAGGGATGAACAATAAAACATAGTTACCCATAACTAGTTAACCATTATGTTAATATGAAGACTACTTCCATTGTACAACATTAGGTAAAGAAAATTTAATTTGTATTCATTCAATAATATTTCAAATTGGAACAATTTATTTAATAAAAATGAAATTGAGCATGAAATATTTTTTATGTCCCCATTGAGATACTATTTTTATCCATTATAATTTTGGTTTAAAGTTTCATTCTACAATAACTGTGAGATTAACATAATTTGTTTCATTGTAAATATATTAGAAACATCCCAGTGTGCCATAATATGTTGCAATCATGTTTTTATCTATTCCTAAGTCTATATTATAAATGAATTTAAATTTTCCCCAAGATTACAACATTCTAAAGATGTTTTATGTGGGTTGAATTCAATAAAGGGAAGAAAGATAAGCATGTCACATATCTTTTATTTATGTATGTTAACCTAGGTAAATGCATAAATATTATAGAATTACATTGTAAATAATTTTTTTGACAAAATATTTTCTTTGTATTGTTTTGGATAATTTTTACAAAGAGAGGTGAAAGCTTTAAAAAGCTTCATGGTTGGTTATGGGGACAAATCAACTTTCCCAAGTAACCAACTCTTATTTAAAAAATTAAAGTAAATAATAACTAAAAACATAAAAATAAAAGACTTTGAATCATAAACCTAACAAACTCCCCTTGATCAAAAGGGTATTTAAGATGAAATGACTAGATCAATGATTGTGAAGTCATCAAATAAACTATGTCTCAACTTTAACTACTGTATTTTTAAAATTGGGACTAACCAAAAGTGATGCCTCTCCATACTAAAGCCTTCCCCTATGATTTGTGACATAAAATATTGATGAACATGATCAAGGCCTATTCATCCCCTGTGATCATCATACCATACTATAGTATAAAATGATCAGGCACGTCCAACTACATTGATCCACACAAGGTCTCACATACGAATCCATCCAAGTGATAACTCATACAGAATATGACACATATTTTCCTAACACCCAATAAAAAGCTTCACAAGTGGTTATGGGGCAAACCAACTTTCCCAAGTAACCAACTTTCCCAAGTAACCAACTTTTATTTAACAAAACAAAGTGAATAATAACTAAAACATGAAAATAAAATACTTTGGATCATAAACCTAAGAAAATCCCCTTGATCCAAAGGGGTATAGAAGATGAAAAAAATGGAGAAATGACTGTGAAGTCATCAAAGAAACTTTATCACAACTATACCTAGTGTATTGTACAACTTGGGAATGACCAAAACTGATGTTGCTCCATTCTAAAACCTTTCCCTATGACTTGTGACATAAAATATTGATGAATACGATCAAGGCCTATTCATCCCCTATGATTATCATAACATACTATAGTATAACATGACCAGACATGTCCAACTACATTGACCCAGACAAGGTCCCACACAGGAACCCATCTAAGTGACAAGCTATAATATATATGGCACATTTTATTGATTCCCAATAAACATTGAAGACCTTTAATCAACACTTTTGGTACTAGTAACCCCTTTCAATTCATACTATCACTAAAGACTGATCAAAGTCTAACTAATGCCTAAATATTCTCCACGTATTAGGTGAGAGGTGAGAATTTGTGCATCGAGAGAAACATAATAAAACTAACATTATCTACTCCAAGTCATGAATATTAGATATAAAAATCCAAAAATGGAACTAAAAGTAAGAACATAAGACAAAATTTTCCATTCAAGCATTCAACCCAAAATCTGAGTGAATTGCTAACTGGAGAGGGTAATCATCCTCTAGCATCTGACAGATCCTCTAACCTCCAATTTACACATAGATGGTTTAAATCAAAAATATCCTAGGAGATGTAATAAATGGTGTGTTTTCTAACATCACAACCAAGAGGTGGCATTGTGAGAATTTTCATGTCGAAGCTGTTAGTTTCCATAAAAACTGTACCTTTATACATAAATTTATTTACATATGTTTCAAAAATCATATAAGGAATCTAAAAAACATAAAATAATCATTTTGTTGTGTCTGGAATGTGTGAAACTCATATTTTCATGAGTCACATGACCACCTTTGCATAAAATAATGAGTAATCAAAAATTTGTCTCAAGAAGCCATAACTACGCCCTTATATCATCATAGTCCCTTTAACTAAAAAATAGTTGGAGCGTTTTGACCCTGTAACTTATCTTTCTGACAAAAATTTGTTTGCCAACTCAACTACAATCAATCTAAATATTGATTCCCAAGATAATTTATTTAACTTATATGTGTATATATTTTCCAAAGAAAAAATAATAATCTGTGTATGTAAAATATAATTTACATTTCTTTCTTTGCATTTAAAAATAAATTTCCACTTCACTTGTCTTCTACGGGACCCATAGAAATTATTTTTCCAAAAATAGTCTGAAGCTTTAAATTTATTATAATGACTTTCAAAAAATCTTTTATTGTGCCATTATTTGAGAAAGCTCCATGCGTGGAACCCTCACATTTTTGGCATTAAACCAAAGAAATTATTTAATAATCTTAGTCAGTTTGTCATAAGAGTCTTTAAAGAGGGCCCACATGAGGAATGATAAAATGAGTAGTGACCCAGATCTTAGTGCACACCTAGAATTTCCCTACTAGACAGACATGTTTGGTGACCCAATATTTCAACTTTTTCTCCACCCTATTTATGACATATTGCCCCATATCCATAGGAGAACTATAAAATTCAAATCGAATGCCAGAAACATTGATTTTCCCCCATATGTGAATCCATTTCCACTTGTATTGGTGTAGTTAATTTGGCATGGGCATCATATTCTGTCTAAAGTAATAAAATTTACTCCAATGCAAGCTAGACCTAGAATCTAGGTGACAACTATCTAGACACTGCATAGCATCCTTGAACAATTTTTATTACTCTTCAAGTGTGAGGAAAGTACCATCTATAAAGTTACCATTGATGAGTTAAGATGATCGGTCGAGAAGAAAAATGACATAAACGAGACACCAGTTAGCTCAATGAGCCAACAAATATCCTAGACCTTCAATAAATAATACATATAATGTTGGAGCAAGGGGGAAACCTTGACATATGCAGTGATAAACATTAGGTATATTTGATTTTAAATAGTAAGATATTTTTTAATTTTTTTATAAGAGGTTTTTTTTTTCAATTCTTCAAGTTAGAGATAAAGAGAGGGATGGATACATGGACTAAACTTGATGGCTATATGAATTAAATTACTTTTTTTTAACTGTAAAATACATTCATTTTTTCAATAAAATGTTTCAAAATTAAGGTGAAATTTAGATTAGATTGTAAAAAACTATAAAAAATTATAATAAATATATAAATTATATTTAATGTTTCTTTCTTCTAGTAAATATATTATTAGCATTTGAAGGGTAATGTTAAATAAATAATCGTCATAAAAAAAATTCATGCTATTCGACCAAAAAATTCATGACATGGAAGGTTGACTATAAAATTTAATCTCTAGAGGGATGAACAATAAAACATACTTATCCATAACTAGTCAACCATTATGTTAATATAAGACTACTTCCATTGTACAACATTAGGTGAAGAAAGTTTATTAATTTCTTTAATAAAAATGAAACTGAGTATGAAATATTTTGTACATGCCTGTTGAGATACTATTTTTATCCATTATAATTTTGGTTTAATGTTTCATTCTAAAATAAATGTGAGGTTGACATAATTTTTTTCATTGTAAATATATCAGAAACATCCCAGTGTGCCATAAATGTTGCAATCATGTTTTTATCTATTCCTAAGCCTATATTTTAAATGAATTTAAATTTTCCTCAAGATTACAATATTCTTAAGATAATTTATGCAGGTTGAATTTAATAAAGGGAAGAAAGACGAGCATGTCACATATCTTTTATTTAAGTATGTTGACTTGGGTAAATGCATAAATATTATAGAATTACATTGTAAATAATTTTTTTGTCAAAATATTTTCTTTGTATTATTTTGGATAATTTTTACAAAGATAGGTGAAATCTTTAAAGAGCTTCACGGGTGGTTATGGGGGCAAACCAAATTTCCCAAGCAACCAAATTTTATTTAACAAAACAAAGTAAATAATAACTAAAACATAAAAATAAAAGACTTTGGATCATGAACCTAAAAAACTCCCCTTGATCCAAAAGGGTATAGAAGATGAAAGAACTAGATCAATGATTATGAAGTCATCAAATAAACTTTTATGCAACTGTTATTGGTGTATTGTATAACTTGGGACTAACCAAAAGTGATGCCTCTCCGTACTAAAGCCTTTCCCTATGATTTTTGACATAAAAAGACTGATGAATATGATCAAAACCTATTCATCCCCTATGACCATCATACTGTATTGTAGTATAAAATAATCAAGCATGTCCAACTACGTTGACCCACACAAGGTCTCACATAGGAATCCATTAAAGTGATAACCCATACTCGATATGGCACATCTTCTTAATGCCCAATAAAAAGCTTCATGGGTGGTTACGAGGACAAACTAACGTTCCTAAGTAAGCAAATTTTATTTAAAAAAATAAAGTAAATAATAACTAAAACATGAAAATAAAATACTTTTAATATTAAACCTAACAAACTCCCCTTGATCTAAATGGGTAGATGAAATAAATGGAGAAATGATTGTGAAGTCATCAAAGAAACTCTATCATAACTATAAACAATGTACTGTACAACCTAAGACTGACCAGAAATGATGCCACTCCATACTAAAGCCTTCCCCTATGAGTTGTGACATAAAATATTGATGAACATGATCAAGGCCTATTCATTCCCTGTGATTGTCATAATATACTTTAGTATAACATGACTAGGCATGTCCAACTACATTGACCCACCCAAGGTCCCATATAGGAACCCATTTAAATGACAACCCCTACTTTGTATATCACATCTTACTAATGCCCAATAAATGCTAAAGACTTTTTCACAACACTATTGGTACTAGTAACGTCTATCAATTCATACTGTCACTAAAGACTGATCAAAGTCTAACCAATGCCTAATTCTTTTCCACATATCAGGTGAGAGGTGAGAAGCTGTACATCAAGAAAAACAAAATCAAACTAACATTATCTACTCTAGGTCATGAATATTAGATATAAAAAGCCAAAAATGGAACTAAAAGTAAGAACATAAGCCAAAATGTTTTATTCAAGCATTCAACCCAAAATCCAAGTGAATAGCTAACTAGAGAGGGTAATTATCCTCCAACCTCCAATTTCCACTTAGATGGTTTCAATCAACAATATCTTATAACATGTAATGGATGGCATGTTTGTTGACATCACAAGCAAGAGGTGGCATTATGAGAATTTTCATGTTGAAGGTGTCAATTTCCATTTAAAAATGTACCTTTATTAATAAATTTCATTACATATGTTTCAAAAATCATATAAAGAATCTACAAAACACAAAATAAATCATATTTTTGTGTCTAGAATGTATGAAAACTTATATTTTGACTGGTCACATGACCACCTTTGCATAAAATAATGAGTAATCAAAAATTTGTCTTAAGAAGCCATAACTACACCCTTATATCATCATAGTCCCTTTAACCAAAAAATAGTTGGAGGGTTTTGACCCTACAACTTATCTTTCTAACAAAACTTTGTTTCCCAACTGCACTACAATCAATCTAAATATTAAGTTCCAAGATAATTTATTTAACATACATGTGAATAGATTTTCCCAAAAAAAATAATAATCTGTGCATGTAAAATATAATTTACATTTATTTCTTTGCATGTAAAAATAAATTTTCACTTCACTAGTCTTCCGTGGGACCCATATAAAAATATTTTTTTTCCAAAAACATTCTGAAGCTTTAAATTTATTTAAACTGTTTTCCAAAAATCTTTTATTGCATTATTATCTGAGAAAGCTCCATGTGTAGAACCCTCGCATTTGTTTGGCATTATAACAAAAAAGCTTATTTAAGAATCTTAGTCATTTTGTCATAAGAATCTTAAAAGAGGGCCCAACATGAGGAATGATAAACATGAGTAGTGACTAAAATCTTAGTGCACACCTAGAATTTGCCTGCAAGAGAGACATGTTTGGTTACCCAATATTTTAACTTTTTCTCCACCCTATTTATGACATATTACCCCATCTCCACTGGGGAAATATCAAAGTCAAAAGGAATTCCAAAAACATTGATTTGTTCCCATATGTGAATCCATTTCCACTTGTATTGGTGTAGCTAATTTGGCATG
This sequence comes from Torreya grandis, assembly GCA_037957365.1. Lineage (NCBI taxonomy): Eukaryota > Viridiplantae > Streptophyta > Pinopsida > Cupressales > Taxaceae > Torreya > Torreya grandis. Next base: position 528,333 of record JARHVA010006075.1, on the reverse strand, counting down.
GGCATCATATTCTTTCTAAAACAATAAATTTTACTCCACTACAAGCTGGACCTAGAAGCTAGGCAAAAACTATCTAGAAACTATATAGCCTCCTTGAACAATTTTTATTACTCTTCAAGTGTGAGGAAAGTACCATCTGTAAAGTGGCCATTGATGAGTTGACAGGATTGGTCAAAAGAACAATGACCTAAATGAGACACTAGTCAGCTCAATGAGCCATCAAATATTCAATACCTTCAATAAATAATACATATAATGTTGGAACAAGGGGGTAACCTTGACAAATGGAGTGATAGACATTAGGTATATTTGAATTCAAATAGTAAGATATTTTTATAATTTTTTTATAAGAGGTTTTTTTTTTTCAAATTTTCAAGTTACAGAGGAAGAGAGGGATGGATGCATAGACTAAATTTGATGCCTATATGAATTAAATTACTTTTTTTAACTGTAAAATATAGTCAATCTTTCAATAAAATGTTTCAAAATTAAGGTTAAATTTATGGTAGACTGTAAAAAACTATAAAGGATTATAATAAATATATAAATTATATTTAGTGTTTCTTTCTTCTAGTAAAAATATTATTATTATTTGAAGGGTAATGTTGAATAAATAATTTTCATTAAAAAAAATCATGCTAGTCGACCAAAAAATTCGTGACAGGGAAAGTTGGACTATCAAATTTAATCTCTAGAGGGATGAAGAATAAAACATATTTATCCATACTAGTCAACCATTATGTTAATATGAAGACTACTTCAATGTACAACATTAGGTGAAGAAACTTTAATTTGTAGTCATTCAATCATATTTAAAATTGGAACAATTTCTTTAATAAAAATGAAATTGAGTATGAAATATTTTTTATGTCTCTGATGAGATATTATTTTTATCCATTATAATTTTGGTTTAAAGTTTCATTCTAAAATAAATGTGAGGTTAACATAATTTGTTTCATTGTAAATATATCAGAAACATCCCAGTGTGCCATAATATGTTGCAATCAAGGTTTTATCTATTCCTAAGTCTATATTATAAATGAATTTAAATTTGCCCTGAGATTACAAAATTCTTAAAATGTTTTATGTGGGTTGAATTTAATAAAGGGAAGAAAGATAAGCATGTTGCATATTTTTTATTTATGTATGTTGACCTTAGTAAATGCATAAATATTATAGAATTACATTATAAATAAATAGTTTGAAAAAATATTTTCTTTGTATTGTTTTGGATAATTTTTACAAAGTGAGGTGAAAGCTTTAAAAATCTTCATGGGTGGTTACGGGGACAAACCAACTTCCCCAAGTAACGAAATTTTATTTAACAAAATAAAGTGAATAATAACTAAAACATAAAGATAAAAGATTTTGGATCATAAACCTAACAAACTCCATTTGATCCAAATGGGTATAGAAGATGACAAAAATGGAGAAATGACTATGAAGTCATCAAAGAAACTCTATTGTAACTACAAGTAGTGTACTATACAACTTGGGATTGACCAAAATTGATGTCGCTCCATAATAAAGCCTTCCCTTATGAGTTGTGACATAAAATATTGATGAACACAATCAAGGCCGATTCATCCCTTGTGATCATCATAACGTACTATAGTATAACACGACCAGACATGTCCAACTACATTGACCCACACAAGGTCCCACATAAGAACCCATCCAAGTGACAACTTGTACTCTGTATGGCACATCTTACTAATTCCTAATAAACATTGAAGACTTTTTCTAAACATTTTTTTGTGGTAGTAAACCCTATAAATTCATATCATCACTAAAGACTGATCAAAGTCTAACCAATGCCTAAATCTTCTCCACATATCTAGTGAGAGGTGAGAAGTTGTGCATCGAGAGAAACAAAATCAAATAACATTGTCTACTCCAAGTCATGAATATTAGATTCAAAAAGCCAAAAATGGAACTCAAAGTAAGAACATAAGCCAAAATTTTCCATTCAAGCATTCAACTCAAAATAGGAGTGAATAGTTAAATAGAGAGAGTAATTTTCCTCCAACCTCCAATTTCCACTTAGATGGTTCAATCAAAAATATCCTAGGACATGTAATGGATGGCATGTTTTTTGAAATCACAAGAAAGAGGTGGCTGTTTGTGAGAATTTTCATGTTGAAGGGTGTCGGTTTTCCCCCGAAAATGCACCTTTATACATAAATTTCATTACATATGTTTGAAAAATCATATTAAAAAAACTACAAAACACAAAATAAATCATTTTTTTTTGTGTCTAGAATGTGTGAAAACTTATATTTTGACATGTCACATGACCGCCTTTGCATAAAATAATGAATAATCAAAAATTTGTTTCAAGAATCCATAACTATACCCTTATATCATTGTAGTCCCTTTCACCAAAAAATAGTTGGAGGGTTTTGACCCTGTAACTTATCTTTTTGACATAAATTTGTTTTCCAACTCCACAAAAAATCAATCTAAATATTGATTTCCAAGATAATTTATTTTACTTACATGTTCACATATTTTCCAAAAAAAAATAATAATCTATACATGTAAAATATAATTTACTTTGCTTTCTTTGCATGTAAAAATAAATTTTCACTTCACTTGTCTTCTATGGGACCCATAGAAAAATATTATTTTTTCCAAAAATAATTCTGAAGCTTTAAATTTATTAAAATGATTTTCCAAAAATGTTTTACTACACCATTATCTGAGAAAGATCCATGAAGATGATGTAAAATTTTCTTCTATTATTTTTACTACAAGGTCATCATACAAAATTACCTTGCAACTCAAAACTTTGGCCTCTTTTTGAATTCTCACCATAAAAAAAAATTAGACCACCATACAGTCTGCATTTAAGTAGAGTTGCCATTGTATAGTTTGCATTTGGGTAGAACCGCCACCATACAGGTGGTAAAAACCTAATTAAATATATTTTTTACTTTGTCTGTGCTAAAAAATATCACTAAATCATTTTTTCATTGTCGTACCACTAGAAAATAATCACAAAAAAATAAAATTTATACTAGTTGTTTAGAAAATGATTGAATCAAAATAATTGTAAGCCATTTTAATCTGCTTCACCATTTTCATTGACCTAGTACAGGAGGAAGTCCTACAAACTATTTTGAAAATCCCCAACCACCATATATATTTTCTCCTTTTTTAATGTTGATCAGTCATAAAAATTAGAATTTTATTATTATTATTATTATTATTAGTTATTATTATTATTATTATTATTATTATTATTATTATTATTATTATTATTATTATTATTATTATTATGGCATGCCTTACAAATTAACCTAGAGAGTCGTATGAATCACTAGAATCATTCAAATAAAAATATAATTTAGAGTCTGTATAATCTCAAATATTGGCATGAAAAAAATAATATTTGAATTAATTAACTAGATTATGAATAAATCATACTCATATTACCAACTATCTCTCCTTCTTCAATTTAAATTCCATGTTCACAATGATTTGATACCACTATTGGAAATATCACAAAATCACATTGTATATAAAATGCTTGACAAAATATTTTATTTATATTATTTTAGATAATTTTTTACAGAGAAAGGTGAAAGATTTAATAAGCTTCATGAGTGGTTATGGAGATAAACCAACTTTCCCAAATAACCAACTTTTATTTAACAAAATAAAGTAAATACTAATTAAAACATGACAATAAAAGACTTTGGATCATAAACCCAACAGTGTATCCTTTCCTTTTATAAAAACTCTTTATCCCCTTCTAGAAATTTCTTTTATCTTTATGGCCCCACAAATATTTTAAGTATTTGAAAATATCCCTAGGGGATATAGTAGAGAAAGGAGTAAAGATTTATCAAAAAGAGAGGAGTGAAGAATATGCTTAGATGAGATAAATTAATTTGGTGAAATATTTAATAAGCACCTTCATTAAGCTAACTTAGTTTTATTATAGCCTATAATTAGTTTATCCCATATATTTAAGGTTACAATAAGATAAGTATATGCACCTTCATGTCATCTAATATATTTCCACTTTTATATAGGTCAATCGCATATGTTTATTATGTGACCAATAGAAAAAGGAAGCATAATCTCGTTCAAGACATATGTACCCCATTCTTATTTATATTTCCTAATTATTTGTTATATCATGTTATTATTATAATATTATTTATATCTATTCCTCACCTCTATCCTATCATTTCATGTGAGTTATGCCTTAGTTTATGTGACCTCTACTTCAACTCTCATTTGATCTAGGGTAGGTCAAATTCTTATATGACATCATATAATTTCTAATCTAACTCCATTATGTAGGATTGACTTTTGTGAAATTTTATGGAAATATTTGTTAAGCATCATAGAGCACTTTTAACCCTGCTAGTGCATCTATAAGGGTTAAAAAATAAATGAATTATTGTAAAGATGATATAGTTTTTTGATAACATTTTTGGAAAGATTCATATTGAAAATGATTATATATTGTACCATAAAAATTGCATTTTAAGGAGATGTCCTTTTTTTTTTCACAATTTTTATGTTTTTAATAGTTGGTAAGTGTATATGTACCTATATACCTATGTACATGTGTACCTTTAGACATGCTTATATGCATGCCCACATACATGCATACATACATATATATAATATAGTTATCACCCTAGTCCACTATATGCCAAGGGGTTCTACTAGTTTAGTCTTCAATGGGTTTTGTATTTTAGCCTCCAAGGGCTTCCTCTTGCACTCACATGAAATTTTAGACCTCCTTTTGCTTCAAAGGTGACATATTTTGATCTGGGAGGCCTACAAGGGTTTTTTTTTTTTTTTTGGAATTATTATTTTGATTTTGAAATAGTGAAGCAATTTTTTTGGCATTTAAATTAGAAATTTATTTTTGTTGGTACAACATTTTTTGTAGTGAAATCTTGTGGGAGACCCCATTCATGCATTTTCTTGGGCTCGCATCTTGTGTTTTGTTTGATATTCATTTCCTATTTTTTTTAAATTATATGATTTTTAAAATCGAATCCATTGGCATTCTTAGATTTGAATTATATTTTATTGGTCATGATAAGATACTATCAGGTATTGTGATCATTGAAAGAGAGACCACTACAAAAGCCATTACTAACCCATTTTAAATGAGGCTTAACTATCTCATATGATTTATAGATGATTTTTCCCATAAATTAGCCTTTAATTTTGATAAGAGAAAAATTAATCAATAGAGTGTGGAATCTAATGTTTTTCCAATTGGATCTATTGGAAAAAGATTTAGATGAAATATAATGATAGGAGGATTTTATATAAATCATTACCTTTAATGGCTCTAACCACCCATTTGGCACATAGTGCGATTCTCTTCTTATAGATGTCAATAATTCCCATACCACCTTTCTCATGAGGAAGATAAAAAATATCTTAAGAATATATATGGAATCCTTATGTTTATTTGGCATTAGAACAAAGAAAGTATTTAAGAATCTTATCTAATTTTTCATAGGAGGATTTAGAGGGGGCCGAACATGAGGAATAGTAAAACTGAGTAGTGACCAAAATCTTAGTACACAACTATAATTTCCATGCTAAAGAGATAGGTTTGGGTATCCAATATTCCACATTTTTCTCCACCCTATTTATGATATATTACCACCTTCCTCTTTATATTTTATAATGGTTTCTATATCATATTATTATTATGATCTTATTATAGCGCGCACACACATTCTTCCTCTTTATATTTTACAATGGTTTTTATATCATATTATTATTTTGATATTACTAACATATATTCCTTGTATCCATCTCATCATTTCATGTGACCTATACCTTAGTTTATGTGAGTTATGCTTCAATTCTCATTCAACCCTAGCTAGGTCTAATTTCAATCAATTTAAAAATTCCAAGGAAATGAGCAGGAATATTCAAATTATGATTTCCTCCATAGACAAATACAATTTATTTATATACTTAATTTTATGTAAAAAAATATTTTGATCTATATTTTGTAATTTTTTTATGTCTTTAGAGAAAAAATAATTAGTCATACTTTCTTTTTCAAAATAGCATATGAAATTGATGCTTTTTTTCATTTGAAGTTATATGTCTAGGGTTTGATAGGTTTAGTAGGACATGAAAATACATGCTTTAAATTAATGTTTTGAGATTTTTTTAGTCCTTAGTAGACTAATTATCCAATTATAAGACTAAAATTTTAAGGCAATCCGATTTATGCATATCTAGTATGCATACAAAATATATGAAGTAAATCTACTTTATTTTAGTTCAAGGGTACATTTTTGTTGTAAGATATGAATATGGTTTAAAGGAATATCAAATTTACCATGTAAATTCTAACAAAAAGATTATGTAAAATACTTCCAAGATATATATGTCCATAACTTTGATATAAAAATATATTTACAAACCTATTAGTTAGTTCACCTTTCTAAGAATACTCTAAACCATGTACAACCATAAAAGCATAATGGTAACACTATTGTTTTTAATTTCATATTCATAAATTCTTGCCTCTAATATTTTAGCTAATAAAAATTTCACCACCTATTTAATACATTTTATGTTTTATATATAGAGATAATATATATATATATATAATATATATATATATATATATATATATATATATATATATTATATATATATATATCAATGAAGAGATACCTTATTCCATGCAATCTAAAAAAATATATGAAATGTAATACAAAGATAGTATTATTTATTTATCAAATGATAAATTACACACTTCGATCAAATTTGGAATAAAATCCCTCATATATACACACACACACACACATGCACTCAACCTAAAGACCTATAAAATACCACAATGTTACCATTTGTCCACACATGAATTTTATTCAACACTTTAGCCCATTAAATATATCTACACATGGATATCTCCTTACTGACATAGTTTAAAGGCTTCACTTTGGAATCTTCATTCATGGATTATGCAAATTAATTTGTCAAGTGTGGATTATATTTGTGCAGGCATAGGTTTTAAATAATTAAATTAACACTATCACCTACCCAATATTAACACAAATATTAAATTATCATATTGCATTGTAGTGCACCATAATACATCATGCTTGTAACATATTGTGTTTGTAATACATTGCACCTATAAAACATAACACTAGTAAGACATTGCTCCCTTAACACATTGTACTCATAAATCATCATAGGAACTAGCTTGTTTCATAAATATTAATGCACACAATCATCTTGTAATTGTAAGGGTTTACAGGTAGACTATGTATGAGATAATTTATTTGAAAGGTTTTCTCAAGATCCTATAAAACATGACACTTTACACGACTCATTATCAAAAAGATCACAAATTTCACTTCACTTATCTATATAAAAAACTGAGTTGAATAGGAAAAACAAGTTTTATTTAGTTTAAATCCTTCATGGTATAAGATATGTGCATCACATATAAGGCATGGGAGTAAAAAAAAACATGCACAAAGATGCATAAAGAAATTATAAATACCTACGTACAAATAATTAAAGATGTTTATTTTAACACAGTGTTTTTAGTTGATACAATAATAATTATGAACTTAGATTCTCTTATATCATACATAATATGTTAAAAATATGTGTGAGCATGGGGATCACATGCTAGGGTCTATGTGATAGGACCACTTTTCTCTTGGCATGAAAGATTAATTATGAACTTAAATAATCTTATATCATACATAATATGGAAAAAAATGTTACATGGGGTTCACACACAAGGTCTATGTGGTAGGACCACATTTCTATTGGCATGCCCTTACACCATTCACAATTCACATCCATTTTTTAATTCATGGACCTTAAAAATTGGGTCATAAACCCTCCTCCTCCTCCAATGGCCCTTGTCATTACTAATTACACTAACTCCTATTCCACTTATGTCAAAATCATCTAGATTCACTATGAAATCCGTTCTTCTTCACTGGAACACTACCCACTAAGATCGTTATATAATTCTCCTTGTTCACACCTATTTACTTCCTCTATGTGGCATAAATATTTAGATTTTGTGCACATTATATTATCTTCCTCATGGAAATTATTCCTTGTATCTACCAATGACCAATTTACTTTGGTGTGAGATCTATCATTCCTTCTCCTTTAACGGATTCACAATATAAGTATGTCCATATTTTTTCACATGAATAGTACTCACTCTTCTATCATATATCATAAGCATTATCATATTACTATAAGTTTCCAAAAAAATATGTGATGCATCCATCAGTAGGACATCATACAAAACATTGTATTTATATATGCTAATCTAATTCATTTTTTACTTCTTTTTTATAATGTTATCTTGACCCTCTGCCAACCATTATACTAATTAAGGTCTTAGATATCTATTGCACACCAAACCCAACATCATCATCATCTTCTTAGATATAAAATTTTCTATGATTCCACTATCTACCATAAATTTATATCATATACCTCTGTTATCACCCTTTGTTCTAAAAAATATGTCTTATCTAACTCAAATCCTCACTATTTTTGTGCTACCTCATACCCAATGACTTATATGGACTCTATATCATCTAGTATGGCTTGTGTGTTACACCAATCCCTTTCTTCTCACCATCAATATAATCTTGGATTGTGTATCTTAGTTCATTAATAAACCACATCATCTTATCTTCATTCACCTCACTATGAATAGCTTGGATAGTCCATCTTATATAACAATTTCATGTTATCCTTAATGTCTAGCTCATTTTTGGTAGGTTTTTCAATATATTCAATAGATCCTTGTGATTATCTTGGTGAAAAAATTTACATTCAAATTGAAACCATTCTCTCCCAACATGAAATATTAAAATTTTCGTTATAATTTTTTCTATAATATGTATCTCCTTCCCCCATAAAATAATGTGTCCCATCGACATAGTTAATGTAAATTTTAACCTATTGTCAATTTGAGTTGTACCCTTTGAGGAGGTATTTCATGTCTCCTCACTCAATTGACGCTCTAAGGGTATGGGTGTATTATGACTAGAGAGAACCTCCAAATATGGATGGCTCCCTTGATGATACACCTACTCAAATTAGAAGGAAAAGGGAAAGAGAAAGATGAAAAGTAAATAGAAAAAAAGATGATGTACTAAATTTTATGTCTCCTCCTTTTGACCATGATTTTATCACAAAGTTAAGACAAGGTTGAATATCATCACACAACTTCAAACAAATCTCTAGCATAAGTGTTTCAATATGGAGGTTGTAGCTAATACATAAACTAAGAGGTACAATCAAGAGGCCTGGGATGAGGCACTAATAAAGTTATTCCACACTTAAACAATTGAATAACCACTTGATACACACCATATGACCTAAAATAAAATAACCTATTATAATGGAAAAAAAATATTCTAAACTTACAAAGGCCATAAATTTTGATCTGTAGCTTTGTTTGAGCCCATCTTCACGCTAAAATAACCATCTCAATAATTTCAATGTAACCATATGTGACCATGTGAGGGTCCAAAAATTGAAGTTTAATTTTATTTTTTGAGTTGCTTTCTAAATTTAGAAAATCGTCTATTTTTGTAACCAGACTTGAAATTTAGTTTAAATTTGTTTGATATGTTAAGTTTAGCGTTTAGTTTATTTTTGGTGATTTTTAGAGCTACGTGCATTTACATGCAAAAGTTACTTAAAATAACATTTGATGAAAATAGTAGGGAAAGTTTTACTTATTTTTAGATTTCTTAATTTTTAATATCAAATCCAATTCTAAGTTAAGGCTTATTTATGCATTATTTGTAATTATTTGAATGATTCAATATGAATCAATACTAGTTATTATTTAGAATCTTGGCTTATTGGATTATTATTTGGCTTGATAGTGTTTAGGTTCATTATATTCACAAAGAGATGAGAATGAAGATGACAAATGCAAGGTGATTAAACATAAACACTATCATTCATCAATAATTCAACATGAACACATTAGATGTGATATTAATTAACTTCAAAAGCAACAACAAGCATCAAGTTTAGCATGTCTTTACTATAAAAAAAAATCACACCTTGACGAGGCTGTTAAAGCCTCATCACTTAAGTGATAGCATGGAGACACATTTAGGATATGGGTGGCCTAATCAATGAGGTGAATATCTAGATAAGGTTAGCTACCTTGATGTCATCACCCTGAACTACTACTAGACCTACTACCTGCAACGGAAAGGGTAAGAAAACTGAAAGTAAACTAAACTATGGAGTTGATGAAATAAATTCACACCCTCCACTTGACCATAATTCACTAATAACAAGAATTAGGTCTGAATCTAATCACATTACTCAACAAGGACCTTAAATCATGAGTGTTTCAACATGGAGGACATAGATAATGTATTGAATCAAAAATATAATCAAGAGGTCTACGAAAGACACTAACGACTAAAATCCACTTCGAAACTATGAAAATTTACCCAAACTCACCATGTTGACTTGTAATAAGACAATATATTTTCAAATAGTTATGAGAGTACAAATGAAAGAGAGTTAAGGAACTAATACTAGAATTCATCAACAATCACACAATTACACTAATTTCAAGCATTTGAGAAGGTAAAAATCAAATTTATTCAACATTAAAAGCCATAGTACAAGTGTTTAATTGAGTAGGGATTTGATATATTCATGCAAAGGATCCATAGAAATCCATTAAAGGAAACATATATAGGAGAACATGGAATATGGATGGAGATGAGGAGAGAGAGAGAGAGAGAGAGAGAGAGAGAGAGAGAGAGAGAGAGAGAGAGAGAGAGAGCGAGAGAGAGAGAGAGAGAGAGAGAGAGAGAGAGAGAGAGAGAGAGAGAAGAGAGAGAGAGAGAGAGAGAAGAGAGGAGAATGAGGAGAGAGAGAGAGAGAGAGAGAGAGATGAGAGCTAGAGAGAGAGAGAGAGATCAATGACAAGTGTCATCTCTGAGAAAATAAGTTACAATCAATAAAAATGTTAAAGATAATTCTTAAGAACTCCTTCAACATGTTTAAAATTGATGTGATATTACTCATCAAGGGTGGCATGGAATGACTCTTCATATTCTATGATGACTCATCAAGCTCATTTGAAATTACCAATTCTTGTTCTAGAAGGTGTTACAAGTTCATGTTGCCATCTTAAGAAAATTAAATTTTTTTATCATCTTTGTGGAGCCAAGGATTAAGGATCAAGATTCCTCAAAATGATAAAGAACTGACATTTGATAGAATAAACTACTTGATTCAAATGAAGACTACAAGAACAATTCTATCTTATCATCCTAGGATTAGTTATTTGATTTAGTAATACATCTTAGAAACCTTATATTAAATCAGTCTATCCCTTTTCAATCTCAAAAACATCCTCAATATTGATATACAAATGCATTAGGCTCTATAAGAACCCTTGATAACATGTTTACTTACCCTTGGGTGTCTTGAAACCAATTGATGGTGTTGATTTCATTGGAAACCTTATTCATGTTAGGGTGTGGAGCTAAAAACTTCACCAAGGAGCATTCATTATCAGGTTCGGGTCTACACAGACACCGGTGTCTGTCAGGAGCAACCGACATCGGTCACAGGCACTTGCAGAGACGCCGACGTCAACAAAAGGTCGGCTGACGGCGGTCACAGACAAGCAGCAGGAACCGACGTCGGTTACCTGCGTGTTCAGAAAGCTATTTTCGTGGATAGAAGCGAGTGTTTGCATGATAAGTTTGAGTTGTGGACTCAAGCTCGCATCTCTATTATTAGCATTACTATTTCTAGAGCCCTTGTTTAAGTGGTTTAACTGTTTGTTGGAAGTACATGCTCAAGTCTCCTAATTCTATATGAAGAATTAGATCTTCCTAGCTTATTGTATTTGTAGAAGAATTGGTGTGTGAAGAACAGTACAGAATTGAATCAATCCAGGCTTGTTGGAGTTGATTTTTCTTGAGAGAGATAGCTCTTGAGGAATAGAGATCTATTGAGAGATCTATACATCTAGGAGAGGTGTGGAAGAAAGAATCTTTCTTCAATTGTATTCCTTTTGTAAAGAGTTTGTTAATACAAGTTTTCAAGGTGTTTTCTTGTATCTCTTGTTCTTGATATTATCATTCTAATTACTTGTCAATCTGATTTAATTCCGCGTTTATTGCTGTCACAATTGTAATCTATTGTTGGTTTGATCCCCCAACAAGTGGTATCAGAGCCTTGGTTACAGGTTCAGAGCTTGATAATTGGTATCAAAGTTCAGGTTCACTAACAGGTGGTTCAGATCTGTGTAGTGTGTATTGATTACAGGTTCTCACAGGAGTTTCTGCAGGAATTTATATTTGAGTGGGAGAAGCAATGGTAGTTGAAAGTAAATTGAGAATGGAAAAGTTCAATGGCAAAAATTACCAACACTGGAGAATGCAGATAGAGGACTATCTGTATCAGAAAGATCTCTACTTACCGTTAGGAGGTATTGCAAAGAAGCCCAAAGACATGGAGGATGAAGAATGGGAAGTTCTTGATAGAAAGGCTCTGGGTTCTATAAGACTGAGCCTAGTATCCACTATGATATCCAATTTATCACAGGCAAAGTCTACAGTAGAGTTGATGACTACGTTAGCAAATTTGTATGAAAAACCCTCAGCTTCCAATAAGGTATATCTTATGAAGCAGTTATTTAATTTGCATATGAATGAAGGTGGATCTGTTTCTACTCATCTGAATGATTTCAATGGTATTGTGAATCAATTAAGTTCAGTGAATATCATGTTTGATGATGAGATAAAAGCTCTTTTGATATTATGTTCTTTGCCTGAAAGCTGGCATGGCTTAGTAATGGCAGTAAGTAATACTGCATCTGCATCAAATATTTTGAAAGTAGAGGATGTTGTTAGTGTTATCTTGAATGAGGAAATACGCAGGAAAAGCACAGAAGAGGCATCTAGGAACGCTTTAAGTTTTGAGAGTAGGGGAAGGTAGAAAGAGAAGAGCAAGAAAGGCAGAGCAAGATCCAAATCAAAGGGGAAAGGCAGATCTAAATCCAGAAATGGCAGAAGGCCACAATGCTAGAATTGTGGAAAGATGGGGCACATAAGCAGAGATTGTTGGTCAAAGCCTAAGGAGGACAACTAGCACGAAGGAAAGGAAGAAGCCAAGATTGCAGGTATTGCACAGGATGCTTTAATTTTCTCTCTGCATAATAATATAGAATCTTGGGTATTAGATTCTGGTGCATCTTTTCATGCTACTCCTAACAGGGAATATTTCAGTGACTATATCCATGGAGATTTTGGAATAGTGTATCTAGGGGATGATGAGCCTTGTAAAATAATTGGCAAAGGTAAAGTGCAGCTGAAGATGCAGAATAGCAACACATGGGTGTTGAGAGATGTGATGCATGTTCCTAGCTTGAAGAGAAATTTGATTTCTGCAGGAAAGTTAGGGGATGAGGGTTGTACAGTAACTCTCACAGTAGAATCTTGGAAGGTGACCAAGGGTGCACTTATTATGGCCAGAGGTAAGAGAGAATGTACTCTCTATTTGTGTAATTGTGTTACTAACAAATCTCCTTCTGTATTATCTACTTCAGATGTGGACGCTAAATTATGGCACTCAAGGCTTGGCCACATGAGTGAGAAGGGGATGTCAATTCTTAAGTCTAAAGGTATGCTTTCAGATTTAAAAGGCATAGATCTAGAGTTTTGTGAGCACTGTGTATTTGGAAAACAGAAAAGGGTTAGTTTTCTCAAAACTGGGTCTACTAAGAAGAGGCACAAGTTGGAGCTTGTTCACACAGACATGTGGGGACTGGCTCAGGTTGCTTCCATTAGAGGATCTCAGTACTATGTATCTTTCATAGATGATGCCACAAGGAAGGTATGGATCTATTGTATTAGAAAGAAATCTGATGTATTTGATACTTTTAAAGTTTGGAAAGCTATGGTTGAGAATGAAACAAGTAAAAGATTAAAGTGCCTGAGATTAGACAATGGCGGTGAGTTCTGCAGTCATAAGTTTAGAGATTATTGTTACATGCATGGAATCCGTAGGCAAAGGACGGTTCCAAGGACACCTCAACAGAATGGTATTGCTGAAAGGATGAATAGGACAATAATGGAGCGTGCAAGATGTATGAGATTGCATGCCGGTTTGCCCTTACAATTTTGGGCACAAGCTGTTGACACTGCAGTATACTTGATTAACAGAGGACCCTCTACAGCACTGGATGATGGTATTCTAGAAGAGGCATGGACAGGTAAAAAGGTTGATCTCTCATATCTCAAAGTTTTTGGTTGTGAAGCCTTTGTGCATATAGATAAGGAAAATAGAAAGAAGCTTGATGCTAAGTCTATGAGATGCACGTTTATTGGCTATGGCTCAGATGATTTTGGTTACAGATTGTGGAATCTAGAAACTAACAAGGTAATCAGGAGCCGTGATGTTGTTTTCAATGAAAGAGTGATGTATTGTGATCAGCTAAGGAAGTTGAATCAATCTGAGCAGAGCAATGGTGAATTGGATGAGGTGAAAGTCCAAGATGAGCTCACGGGAAAAAGAAATAATCACTTATAGTAAAACACAGAGACTGACATCGGCAGGTTAGGAATCGGTGTCGACAGGACAGAAACAGGCGTCGGCCATACAGAGACCGACGTCGACCGTACAGGTACCGAGGTCGGTCAGCTAGAATCGACGTCGGCCAGTAATAGGTCTGGAGGTGACTGAGGTCGGTCACTGTCAGAGAATTTGGGTGGACAGTGTGTTGTGGACGAGTCTAGACACCCATCAGGAGGTCAGAAAGGGTGAGTAAGCCTCCAATTAGATATTCTCCTTCTTTATTTTATTTATTGCTAACTGATGGTGGAGAACCAGAGAGTTTTGAAGAAGCAATATAGGTGGAGTCCAAGAGTGAGTGGGAGCGTGGCATGGTTGAGGAGTTGGAGTCCTGAAGAGAAAACCAAACATGGGATTTGGTTGAATTGCCAGTTGGTAAGAGAACACTTAAGAACAGATGGACCTACAGGTTGAAAGAAGGTGAGAATGGACAGATGAGATACAAGGCCAGATTAGTGGTAAAAGGATTTGCACAAAAGCCAGGTATTGACTTTGGTGAGATTTGTTCTCCTATTGTTAAAATGACCTCAATAAGGGTTGTATTGTCTTTGGTTGCTTTTGAGGATTTGCATCTTGAGCAGCTAGATGTTAAGACAACGTTTCTTCATGGAGATTTGGATGAGGAAATATATATGGAACTGCCAGAAGGATTTGAGGTCAAGGGTAAGGAGAAGTTTGTGTGCAGGTTGAAGAAAAGCTTGTATGGCCTCAAGCAAGCTCCTAGGCAATGGTACTTAAAATTTGACAGGTTTATGACTGAGCATGGCTACAGTAGGTGTCAATCAGACCATTGTGTGTATTTCAAGAGATTTGATAATGGTAGATATATTATTCTATTGTTGTATGTAGATGACATGCTGGTTGCAGGGTCTCACATGCATGATATCTCAGAGCTTAAGGTAAAATTAGCTCAAACGTTTGCTATGAAGGATTTGGGAGCAGCAAAGAAAATCCTTGGCATTAGCATTAAGAGAGACAGGAAAAATCACAGGTTGATATTGTCTCAAGAAGATTATGTGGACAAGGTGTTGAAACGGTTCAATATGCAGGATGCTAAACCAGTAAGCACACCTTTGGCTGGACATTTTAAGTTGAGTAAAGAACAATGTCCTAATTCATATGATGAGGTAGAGTACATGAGTAAGGTTCCATATTCTTCCACAGTAGGGAGTTTGATGTATGCAATGGTGTGTACTAGACCGAATATTGCCCAAGCAGTGGGAGTGGTAAGTAAGTATATGGCCAATCCAGGTAAGGAACATTGGAAAGCAGTTCAGTGGATCCTTAGATATCTGAGAGGAACCAGCAGTAGGCACTTGTGCTATGGAGGTTCAGATACTTCTCTACATGGCTATGTAGATTCAGATATGGCAGGTGATTTGGATGGCAGGAGGAGCACTAAAGGTTATGTTTTTACTGTAGGTGGAATGTCGGTTAGCTGGATATCTAAGTTGCAGAAGGTTGTTGCCTTGTCAACTACAGAAGCAGAATATATTGCAGCCACAGAAGCTAGCAAGGAAATGATATGGATGACACGGTTCATGGATGAGCTTGGTAGGGAGCATGAGAGTTGCAGATTGTATAGTGACAGTCAGAGTGCAATCCATTTGGCTAAGAATTCAGCCTTTCATTCAAGAACAAATCACATACAGCTAAGGTATCACTTCATACGACAGGTATTGGAAGATGGTGAGTTGAAGCTGGAGAAAATCCATACAGATAGGAATCCTGATGATATGCTAACAAAGCCAGTTACAAAGGAGAAGTTGAATCTTCATTCAACTTCTGTTGGTCTTCATGATTGAGTTGAAGATGGAAGAGCTAGAAGATGTTGTTGTACAGGTACTGGTGCAGCTGTTTATCTCCAAGTGGGAGATTGTTAGGGTGTGGAGCTAAAAACTTCACCAAGGAGCATTCATTATCAGGTTTGGGTCTACACAGACACCGGCGTCGGTCAGGAGCGACCGACATTGGTCACAGGCAGTTGCAGAGATGCCAATGTCGGCAGAAGGTCGACCGACGGTAGTCACAGACAAGCAGCAGGAACCGACGTCAGTTACCTTCATGTCCAAAAAGCTATTTCCATGGACAGAAGCGAGTGTTTGCATGATAAGTTTGAGTTGTGGACTCAAGCTCGCATCTCTATTATTAGCATTACTATTTTTAGAGCCCTTGTTTAAGTGGTTTAACTATTTATTGGAAGTACATGCTCAAGTCTCCTAATTCTATATGAAGAATTAGATCTTCCTAGCTTATTGTATTTGTAGAAGAATTGGTGTGTGAAGAACAGTACAGAATTGAATCAATCCAGGCTTGTTGGAGTTGATTGTTCTTGAGAGAGATAGCTCTTGAGGAATAGAGATCTATTGAGAGATCTATACATCTAGGAGAGGTGTGGAAGAAATAAGCTTTCTTCAATTGTATTCCTTTTGTAAAGAGTTTGTTAATACAAGTTTTCAGGGTGTTTTCTTGTATCTCTTGTTCTTACTATTATCATTCTAATTACTTGTCAATCTGATTTAATTCCACGTTTATTGCTGTCACAATTGTAATCTATTGTTGGTTTGATCCCCCAACAATTCATGAGTCCTTATAATAATATCTACTTACCTTATAAAGTTAATATATGGTACCAAGGAATGATATTAGGTTTCAAGTAGTCAAACCTCATGAGAAACCTTCAAAAATGGCATTTTTAGGCTTGTCGTAGTCATTCTTAGGCCAAATTCAGTATCATAGTACCTCATATGTGTGAATAAATGAATCTAATTTTTTTTTAATGGTGTATATAGATCATTAAATAAGTTTATCGATCATTTCATTCCATTTGAAGCACTTAGGAAGTCAATCTCCTCCATGGGGTCTCTTCAGAGGGTTTAAGCAAGGTTTAGGAGTGTGCTACCTTTGTAACAATAGTTTATAAATTTATGGGCCTTAATGTCTAAAAAAACACCAATAATTTCATCTAGTAAACCCCCTCCACATTTCCTAATAATTTTAGGGTCCAATGCACCTTCTCCTTGTACTTCACACATGAAGAAAGTTGACTTTCTTGGTTGTCTAGGCTTGTTGAGAAGCTCATGAGAGTGTTTTCACCCAAAATGTCACTCAAATGTTAATTTTTTTCTTATAAATAGTTATATAGGTATGATATACCCTTAATGGAATATTCCAACACTTCTCCAATCCATTTTACCTCTTAAATGTCTTCAACTCTGATTTGAGCACCCACGAGGGTTTGAGAGCTAGTTTGACATTCTAGCCTTAGTTATCTTTCACTGAGTTTATCTCCTTTGTACACAAGTTAAAAAAATTATATAAGATTATAAAATGACCCCAAAAAACTCTCTTAATCATATATACATGATTCATAATACAAAACATATGCATGTTCTCTTCGCACTGAGCATAGACCTATAGGTGGTGATTTAAGCTTTTCTAGTAGGTGTTTGAAATGGAGCTCCTTTTGAGTTAATATAGTATTTTAAATGGTAAATAGTAAATATAAACACCTTACTCACAATATATTTTAATATCTTATATAATTCATGGTTTTAAGCAGTCATCAATACTCCTTTCATCAGTTCACCTAAAATCTGCATGTATATGTTTATAGGTTGTTGACTACAAACCTGAAGGTAAACCCTTAAAATTAGTTCTTTGGTGCTCTTGAATTATGATAGAGGATTTATAAATATTATTTTGAACCTATAAATATATTTTAACCATTTTTTCACACTAGACCTGGTAAACTCCCTCATTTTTGCTTGTTATAGGCTTTTATGTAGTCAATTAGGCCTCTTTGCTATAGGTGGTCATCTAGAATTCTCTAAAATATTTTAACGATCTTGGATTGATCCGTTTGAATGAAACATACACTCACATATCCATTTTAATCTCATAATTTTATAAAACCCTTAAATAGCCAATGTAAACAAACTTTTTTGCTCTTTATTTGTTGATAGGATTATAGGCAGTAAGTTAAGCCAAAACTCTTCATTTTCTTAGGTTTTTCCCTTTTGGCCCTAATTGATTAATGATGGAATTATTAAATAAATATAAAATAATATTTAATACCATTTAATATTTATACCATGGGTTTAATTCACCTTAAAAATATTCTTAAGACCTTCACAGTCTTTTCCTTAGACTCACATAGTCTATCTTAAGCACACAGTCCATTGAGACAAAGTGAAATGAAGTCTAAAGGGTATTTCATTTATGTTTGGTTTCTTATATAGGTAATTTATAATATTTATAAGATGTATTTTAAGTCATTTAGTATAAAAGGATGTTAATTTATTGTATAAACATGATTATGTTGTTTGCATTACTTGCTTGCATACTTGGTACCCATTACATCCCATTTATTCACCATTAGCTTGAGAAACCTGACCTCATGGATAATTATAGTTATATAATAGATATGGGAACATAATATAATGATTTTAAAATTCCATATATGTTTCCATTACATCCATTTAGGTACAAATGTTGACCTATAGGTCTATAGACTTGTAGGTTAACATAATATATCTTCACCTTGTTTTGAAAAGATGCTTTGAGGTCTTTCATGTATCCATCAGTTCGAGAAGTGTCTAAACTAGATACAAGGGTTATTTTTATTATCTTAACTCTCCTATTAGATCATTAATTTCTCATTTTAAATCCAAACACTTATTTTTCATATCATAGACCTATGATCACTCTCATACTTTCAACTTGTTGAGGAGTACCAAGGCTCACATCTCTCATAGTCTGATATATGGGTAAGTGCAAAAAATTGGCAGGCGGGGGCGGGGGGGCGCAGGGCGCGGGACGGGCACGCGGGGTTGTGGGTGTGGGGGTGGGGGGTGTGTGGGGGGGAGAAATGCCCTAATTGTGGACATAATTTTTCTAAAATTTTAGAAATGTGAACTTATGTAGATAATTTGAGATGGCTACACTCAAAATTTGAAGATGGTATAAAAACATGAATTGTATAATTTTGAAAAATGGTTAAGTATAAATAGGTCAAGAATCTAAAATTTGAATAGGACATCCTATTTTTTCAATAAAATATAGTATATAGATTTCTATGCCATCCACCATTTTTTGAGCATCATTACATATTGTTTCAAACCCTTTGGTGAATATTTAGATAAGATCTACTAGTGTGTTATACATTTTATTTTATATTTTTTTAATTAATTTTGAAATTAAGTAGATCTTGAAAACCAATAAATAAATGGATAGCCATCTGTGTGGCCCCTCTAAATACCTCAAAAAAAAAGAAAATTGAATTTGATTTTGAATGTGTGTAAATTTAGGCCTAGTTTGTTACCATATAATTTGTTTTCCATTTGGATCAACAAAAACCAAATTACATAAAAATGAATAGGCATGTATATGTGCAACATGTAGTGGCCTAAAAAATGTGTAGTTAGAAATAAATATAGTTTAAACCCTTAAAATATCCTAAAATTTATAAAAATCATATATTTGAAAAGAGGACAATGTACCCATCATGATGGTAATATTTTTTTGAATTTTGATGTTTAAATCCATAGCATATTTGGCAATTGAAATTGAAATTTGATGGTTTTTTTCAAAGCTCTCAATCTCAACTAGAGATGCATAGTCACAAGCCTCTGGATCAAAAATCCAAGCCATTTCTGAGCCTATAGGCTTAGTTTTTAATTCAAATTCAAATAACACATATGCATTATATAACTTACGCATTATTTTAAAATAACACAAAACAACAAATTTTATGTTTCTTATAGGGGAAAGCTCCCATTAGCCATAACATCACATTAGAATTCAATATTTTTACCCATTTCAAGGTCTTAACTACTTATAACTAAGGTTTTGAGGTCTAACACATTATACATTCTACAATATAACCAATTTTATCATGAGAGGTCATAAAATGCATTTTTTTATCTTATGATCAAAACTTAACCTTTAGAGTACCAATCGTTGTGTATTAAAGTATAAATAATTGACTCGTAATTGTCAAGATGTGATTGATTTTAACTTTTAATTTTATAGAATAAATGTTAAACAAGTATTAGATATTACATGTTAAACTTTTGGTACACTTTAATATTTATATATACCAATATGTTTTGTCAATAGAACACATGTTAACAAAATCATTGTTCAACAATTGGAACATGCACAGTGATTGGGACCTTTCCCCTAGTAGGGTAAGGATATACCTTACTACCTTACTTGCCTAAAATCTTATCTTACCCTTTTGTGTTTTTTGATATCTTTAACTAGACTCATTTATTTATAAATTTTGAATTAATTTGTTTAAGTGGAAAACATGTTGAATTGGACTATGTAGTATATATAATATTGTGTAAGTAGAAATAATAATTGAGCCCTTAGTGTAATAGTACATCTCTTGGATATCTATTTCAAGAATGTTATCTAATGGATCCCAATACTTGTGCATCATGCCTTGGATTGTCCCAAAAACATTCTTAAAATGTGTTGAATAAAGTCCCTTAAGTTTCTTCTAAGGTCACTAAGTGCATCTAATTCAATAGGTGCATTTTGAGATCCCAATTGAAAGTCTAATAAGAGTCTTCTATTTTTAAAATTATTCAAGAATTCCATAATATATTCAAATACATTATTCAAAATTTTCCTAAAATTAAGGTCTCTTGTGAAAATATGGTTAATCCTTTATTCTGTGCACCTCCTTCATCTACCCCTCCATCACACATGGGAAAACCATCAACCACTCCATCCATTCCCACCTCATCTCAAGAGTGTGTCTTTGACATGGGACTAGTCCTATCCACACCATGGATGCAACAATTACAAGTTCAAAAATAAACTAGACAACACTTGGTGTTTATCAATATTATAGAGTTATATACCTTGTTACATGTAATTGGGTTGGTAAAATAGGAGAGTAGGATGATGGGTATAAGGTATGTACATGTTTTTCTTAAATATTTTAGTCAAGTTGGGTACATGTTTTTTTTTGGTATAAGATGTGGTTTTAAACTCAATATTTACTTGAAATGGTCTCATGTATCCATTAGTGATGATGTGTTTTTAAGATGTTGTTTTAAGATGTGGTGCCTATAGTGATGAATGTATATATTAGAAAATATCTAAATACACTAGGGAATTTATTCAAAAACATTAAGGGATGTCTATGCTTTATAAATATAGGGTGGTATGGACTTGGCATTAACCAAGCATGACATATGTATGAGTTACCCCAGCTCAAACTCTATTGATATTATTCAAGATACATTAAAGGTGAAAATGTCCCATAAATCTGAGACTTGCTTCCCCTCAAGGATGATGCTGAGTAGAGGGACCCAATAATTGTTCATGTGGATGATGAACTACTCACCTCATATAGATAGTTGATTAGAATTGAATACTAGTGTGCACCCCGTCACTCAAGGTTTCAAGATTAAATATATTTTGTACATATATCTTCAATCATCTTGTTCATATGTCATTGTAATGAGCTTAAATTTTATGGTGTGGACTACAAGAAAGTAGTAAATCTCAAAATTCTCACTCCAGCTTGGGATTTGAGGTTGAGGAGTCCATTATTTAACTATGTTCTCTCCTATGTGCATGACTTGAAATATGAATGTACTTTGGGATTTAGAGTTAATTCAAGGCAGAGGGACCTAAATAATTTTAATACATACATAGAAAATTCATAATGTTCAGTGATTGATCAATTCAGATCAGACCTTAAAGGGCTCTACATGATAATTTTGATATAGTAGTGGCAATTCAGAGGCTCACGTCATGTGAATTATTTACTAGACATAAGCTTATTAGATTAATATCAATCTTTAAACATTATTTGATTGTATGTATGTATGATAAAGTTGTGAATAGTCATTAGCTGGATTGGTTGGACGTGATGGAACATGTCTAGGTATCAAAGATGTGCATATTTGGCAACTCTAACACTTCTCCAGGTGTACTAGACCTACATACATTTAAATATTTGATTAGATTGGGTGTTTTAAGGCTCTAAAAAATCTAATGTTTCTAATACAAGTGACAGTTAGCTATTTAACATAATTATATGTGTGTAATAGATACACACATGGTGATGTATCTAATTAGATCAAACCTCATAGGGATTTGATAGCTCTTTAATGCTTCTAAGACTTGACACCTCTAACAGTGCTAACACTTTCTAGCATATACAAGATACACATGGTGATATGTAATTATATTTGGCTTCCTGAAGAACTATCAACTCTGAAACATCCAGGACTTGATACATCTCTAATAGTTTTAACACCTTCAGGTGTACGAGGTACACATGTGGCACAACGAGGTTCAATTATAAGAGAAATTAAATTAAGGAGGCATGGGAGGCCAATTTGAACACCTTCTTGACATAACTATAATAACATGATATATGATTTGGGACAAAATTAAGTATGATTCTATCTATCATGAATTGAACCAATTAGTCAATTATGTTTTGCTAAAATTTGTCTATTTCAAATCTAAGGAAAAATAGAGAAGAAGGATAGGGATAAGTGATTATAATGAACCCAAATTGGTTTGTAAACTATATCCAGACATTATGATCACTCTTCTTTGGCTAGGGAGGATTACGTGTAAGTAAGAAAGCACTACCAAAAAAAAATTATTAGTAGATAAATGAGTGGGCTACCAAACTATGCACTTATTCCAGGAAGTGTCAAACTTCCTTAGAGATGATAGTCCACTTTTGAGAGAGAAACGAGTAATAAATAAACAAGAGAGAGGAAAAGAGAGAGTAAAATAGAGATAATGTTACCATTATTTGCAACCTGAGTGCAGTAAAAAATAACATAGTGTAGGTGGTATATTCAATTTGTGTTTTGGAAATTGCTTGGGTAGGTCTGAAAAGGGTTATGAAATCCATAGTTGTCAAAATTGGTTAGGTTTTCAAGGTTAGTGAGAAAGTGTGACCATTATCAGTTATGCTATCAAGGTCAATGAGGAAGGTGATCGATATCGGTTAGGTTGTCGATGTCGATAAGGGAAATAATTACTTAAGAGTTTGTAGAAGGCTTTTCTAGGTCTAAAAATGGTTTTGGTTAGGTCTGGAAGGTTGGGGGAGATTTGAGAGAGAGAGAAGTGTTTGGATGGATCTGATCAAAGGTTTAGTGTGTTAAAATAAGGGGAAATAAGTAGGGAAGATTTATAACTCCTTCATAGGGATTTGGTCAAGAATGTGTAAAGCAATAAATAGTAGATGTAAAGTGAGTTACAAAGTAACTACTTAAAGACTTAAAAAATAAGTGATGTACTTATATGCAGTGGTGGCTAAATGATAAGTTCTGAATGACTGACTCTTATTAGGTAGTCTAAACTGATGCCTTGAATAGAGACAACAAATGGGTGCTACTAGTTCTCAAGAGCTTGGTTCTAGATCTTGATTGACTTATGCAAGATAACGGTAAGCCAAGATGTCAAAATTTGAATGCAAAAACCCTATATGAAAATAATAATGAGTCTTCTTGATTTGTACTAACTTGAACATGAGTTTGGAGTTTGGCTTATATAACCAATGTTGGTGATCATATCAACGTTAGCCATGGATTGATCGGCACTGGTGGCATAAGAATAGGTAAAACTACTATTTTTAGCCTTTTTTTTTTGCTCCTCATGCAAAGTGTGTATCTATTAAAAAATGGTAGAAGTAGGAGGTTAAGAAGGATGTAGTAGGTTAGGAATTTATTTTTGGGGTGAGAACAAGTCTTGGGTAGTTAGGATAAGGGGACTAAGTTTTGAGGTGACTCATCAGGTAAAAATTAGGCTTAGCATGAGGTGCCTTGATAAGGTGGTAAAAGGGTTTTTTAATTAACTTAATCATATATTTTAAATTAATTAAATATATGAGGGGTAAAAGCATGGGTTAGGGAGGCTGATCATTATTATTGAAAAAAGGCTCAAGGGGGGTTTTGACATAAGGATTTATGCATGTGTGTGAAATAATTTTGGTGTCTACATTTTCCCATTTTTGTCTTGTAATTTTCACTAAAAATTGCAAGACAAAAATAGGAGTTAGATGCTCAAGGTATTAGATGAGGTATCCCCACTAAAAATGGGAATCAATGAAGGAGAAACCAAAATCAAGTATCGGTTTGATAAGAAGTGAATTGTGTGAGTGGAGGAGAATGCGGTATCACTACTTGTGTATATTCTATTATGAGCTATAATAGACAAAATCAAGAATAGATAAGGTTGAGGAGGATTCAGATAGAAATAATCAAAGCACAGCTTGTAAGTGATAGTTGATAAGGTCAAAACAATTAAAGTTGTAGATCCAATTGGTCCATGTGTCCCAAGTATCTAAGGTAAGAAGTGCCCCTAGGAAACACAAGAAATATTTTAGGTGACAATACAAGCTTGGTATCCATCAAAAACACCTAATATACATGCATGTGTACAATAACCAACTATAAAAAAATACCATAAGTGGTCTTGACAAATGATGCAAGGTTAGTGTAAAAAGGTCAATGGGTGAGGAGATATTCATGATCTCCAAGCAAAGTCATCATGGGTGGAGATGTAAGTGATCTTCAATGGTGGTTTTCATGGTTAGGGAGATATATTTGATCTCTAAGTTGGTATTCATGGTCAGGGAGATATATGTGATCTCCAAAATACCCCAAATTATGGGTAGAGTCTAAAGAGTTGTGGTTGTTTGTACAAATTCTAATGCAATGGTATTGATGTCAGTGATGTCACCAAATTTGGTAGTAAATATTGCCAACATTGACAACCTAGGGAAAGGTTGCCAATATAAGTGGGAAAAAGTGTCAACATCAATGGATTAGGTCAAGTATGTCGATGTTAGTGGGTGACCAAACCTGATAAAAAGGGGTTTGATGACCCATCAAACTCATTTTCAACATTTGATTGGAAATAAAAAGAGTTTTGAGAGTGATTGAGATAGTAGAGCTAGGAGGGGACCCAATGGGAGGTGTGTCATCATAAGAGATAGTTGTGCTAGCCCAAAGGAGATAGAGAGATGAGGTAAGATCCGCTATAATTAGATTTAAAACTTGAGTTGGTTATTTTGATTTTGTAGGCTAAATTTAAAGGTTGGGTAATAGAAATGTATTGAGGAGAGATAGGGAATGGGGAGGGGTAGGTTTAGGGGAATTTGGGAGGGATTTAGGATAGGGTTTAGGTTAAAATGAAATTTTAGGGAGATGAGTCATTTGGCCCTAGGGCCAAACCAATTGCTGACATTGGTGGGGTCCATTGATGTCAGCTGACATGGTGCTGATGGTGATAACTAGATGCTAATGTTGACTGACACCAAGCACTGATGTCATCATACAAAATCAACATCGATGACTATGAAGAACCCAAAATAGAAGAAAATGTCAAATTAGATCCTAAATTGAAGTAGTCAACTAATCTAATGGTCGAGCTAGCCTTAGAAGACCCTGTGTTAACTGAGTTCTACATACATAGCTCGATTGAGGTCCTTAGGCTAATGTAGTTCTCCTAGAGCCTAGGGAAAAAGATCTAAGGTATGGTTAAAAGTGTGTTAGGGGAAATGGGTTAAAAAGGTAGTTTTAGATAGGTTAGGGAACCTAGGGCTTAAAAGATAGGTCATAGGGTTAAAGGTTAGGGATATAAGCCATGAGGCATATATTTATGATAGGTAGTTAGGACTAGGGTGGAGAGAGAGGCAATGAATCCTAGGGTAGAGAGGGGAGAGTAGGTTATATAGTTAGGTCGGTATATGGCCAAGCTAACCTTAAAATACCCCATGTCGACTGAGTGTTGCCTACATAGCTGGATACAAGGCCTCAAGCCAATGTAGTTATCATAAATATAAGGGAAAAAGGTGGTTGTAGGTTATGTTAAAAAGTATGTGACTTGAGTTGTGTGTGTATGGATGTAGGTGAGGCTAGAGTTGACATTACAGGATCACCTACTGAGGTTACTGACACAGATGAGGAGGTATGTCACCTTGAATGAGTGGGATCACATGGAAGCTATAGGGTTAGGGGGAGTGTGATGAGATTGAAAAGTTGCATGAGACATGAGTATAATGATAGCATTGATCGAGAGGTGGGATCACACCACCAATACCTTCCATCTACCGATTGAAGAGTTAATAGTGACTCAGGAGGATGTATATAGGATTTTATAGTTACCACTCCAAGGTGAGGAGATCTTTTCATGTTCAAGAGAGGAACATGATATTCACATGGTGGCATTATTTTGAAAGCATGTTAGTGAGGTGACCCATCACTCAGTGAGCTTCACCTATGAGCCATTATACATTGTTGATGAGGAGCAACATCGACTGAGCATCCTCATGATGATATGGATTATTGTGCATGCATTACTAGATGTAGATGGTAGGAGATTTTTGATTGCATTGATAGGTGTGCTAACACAAATGGTTGAGTAGCAGACTATATTGTCAGGAATCTAGAACAACAAACATGCTCTGATACCACTTGTCAGGATGCGAAACACCGAAAGCATACAATTGATTACCAAACTTCAAGCAACTTAATATGCGGAAATAACCAGAATCAACAAGTAACTAGAATTCAGAATAACACAGCATATGAGAGACAATACACAACTTGTATTAACACTTTATACAGAAAAGAATACAATAAAGAAGATGCCACTTCTTCTCCACCACCTTACAGAGGTTTCCCACACCTCAAGTGAACAGTAATTCTTCTCCCCAAAGCTCTCCCTCTCACAGGTTCCAACACCCAACTCAAATACAGAGTTGGTGTTCACCTCCCGTGCTCCACGCACAACACAAGTGCTCCACGCACTCCACAAGCACTCCACGTGCTCCACAAGTACTCAAGGTACTTCAAGTAGATCTCCCATGAATCTGTAACAACCTGCAATTCAACAGACCATACTTATGGAAGGAACTCCCTTGCCTTCCTCTATGCTCTATCCGAGTACACACCTGTACTCCAAATAGATCCTGCCTGATACTGCTCCCTGTTGTGTTGTTGTCTATATGACCTTGCACACCTGCAAATCAAACAATGGTTCTGCTCACCTGTGAACCTCGACCTTGCACACACATACACCTGTAGATCAACGATCTTACTTACCATGTAGATCTCCTATATAGGCCATGCAACTGTGACCAAGATCCTACACTCCTGAAGAACCCAGGTGGCTCTCCAATCCAGCACCAACACACCTGGTACTGAGGCACTAGGAGGAACGCACCATTGCTCTACCTCACACATAGAAGGAGCTTATAATTATGCTCTCTTACTCCCTAGCACTCTTTTCCAATACAACCATGAGTCTATTATATAGATCTCATCAAACAATAATTAGACATCTAATTATAATAATTAGATCTGCAGCTCTCAGTCTAAAATTAGATCTCTTCATGCAAACACTTGGTTCGTTAGCTAACTGCCCGTAAATAGCTCGCAGTCGAACCACATAGGCGACCGACGTCGGTCCCTGTCTGCCTGGGGGTCACCGACGCCGGCCGATCTCTGACAGACGTCAGTTGCCTTCCTGCCCTATCCTACCAACGTCGGTTGGCCTAACCGATGCCGGTGTCTCTGACACTCAGCAACTCTCCTGCAACCTCCTCTCCTGTTTGCATCAGTGAAGCTTTTAGCTCCACAATCTTACCAATCTCCCACTTGGAGATAAACAGCTGCACTGTACCTATACCTATACTCTGTCTAATCTATTTCCTAGTTTGTATCCCTCTTCAAGCTCCCACCTAAAGACAACCCACCACACATCCCGTGGTGTACCACCTATCATCCGAGTACCCTGCCACATCCGAACCTACAACACCTGTAGTGAAGTCCTGACCCTGCATAGCAACACCTGCTGCCAGTCCCTCTCAGAAACCTGAGAACCCACTTCCCCGAATTGGCTCCTAACTCTGACACCTCCCACTGCATGGGAATACTTAGGTCTATACCAGACCTCATGTGATTTCGGACACGGTACCTGTCCAGCCCTCAGTGTGCTCCGACTCTGCATCCCGAACCTCGCCAACACCTGATTCACATCAGCTCCCACTCGAGACAAAATCAACCTGTGAACTCCATGCCTCCCATGTCAAAGAATTCCGCTGCTCCAAACTCCTCATAACATGCCACTAAACTAATCTTACCCTTAGCTCAGCAAAACCCTGTATGTACACCCCTGCTAGCTAGCATACTATCCACATACAGCAACAGAATGATGTTGCAATCATCATCCCCCTGGTAAGTCAAACCACAGTAGTTACCTGACACTGACTGAAGCCATGCTTCGTCCTCCACCTGTCAAAACCTGTACCACTATCCTGCAGCTACCTCAAGACCATATGACCTGGTCTTCCGTCTCACGTATTCGTTCTCTCTATTCTTCTACTAAGGAATCCATTCGTCTCTGTGCTTTCATCCAGCTGGCAAACCTACCAAAACTCCCGTCTGGTTCTGCATCATAATCCTGCCTAGCTCACACCTATTTCCTGGATCCTTCCTGCTATACAATCAGCAACAAGTATGAAGAAGAGGAACACGAATTTGAGGGCCTACTTACGCCTTCAGTCCTCCGTATGGGTGTTTGAGACTCCTTGACAGCATGCTGTCCACCCAAAATTTGTTATAGTGACCGACCTCGGTCACTCCACATTCTGCATCCGACCGATGTCGGTTCCATGCATCTGTACCTGACTACCAGCCTGCCAGCGTTGGTGTCCCTACTGCTGACATCGGTCCTCCTGACCGACATCGGTCTTACATACTACTGACGTCGGTCCCATGACCGACGTCGGTCTTACTCTGCCTGACATCACCGGCTTCGGTCTTCACATGACCGACATCGGCACCTGTCTGTTCGACGCCAGTTCCTCCTGACCGACATCGGTGTCTGTGTTCGCCTGTGAGTGATGACTTTTTACCCGCGAGCTTCTTTGAATCAAAACCCATGTCCAAACTGCTCTGCTCAGAAGTATCCAGCCTCATCCACTGAACTCTGTCCGCCATCTCCTCCAAGAACACCAAGGCCTTCTAGTTCTTAAGCCTATCAAATATATCTGTCTTCCGCTTAAGAACATGCATCTCCTTCCTGCTCATGTGACCAAGCCTACGAAGCCACATCTCCGTAATAGAAGAAGAATCAGTAATATAAACAAGTAGATAAAGTATACCTATTTTCTTACCACCAGCTAATTCAAGTGCTACCGCTGTGAGAGTTTTTGTGCATCTCTCATCACCCAATATTTTTGAAGAAATTAGCCATATCTCCAAACCTAGGACCTGCATGACCTTCATCAACACTTGTGTGTTGGCTGCCTGCAATTTCAGCTTCACTTCCCCTTTACCAATTCTTTGGCAAGGCTTACCAGCTCCTCTACCTGGGGCTGCATGGAAAGAGGCAACCGAATCTTTTATCCAAGATTCAACTTTATCCAAGAAACCTGCAAACACATCCTGTGTAACAACACCTGCTACATCTGTATCTTCAGTTTCTTCATGCTGATCTGTTACCAACCAGCAATGTTCTTTTACCTACTCTTTCTTTCCATCAGACCGTGAGTAACCGTCTGTGCTTTTCAACTCCTCCATTCTTAGCTTACTTTGATCTATCGTTGCTCTACTCCCACTCGATCAGAAACCCCTGAGAGTGCCCTGTAACCAAAACACAACTTGCTTCCTGCAACCTTAGCTCTGATACCACTTATCAGGAATCTAGAACAACAAACATGCTCTAATACCACTTGTCAGGATGTAAAACACCAAAAGCATACAATTGATTACCAAAATTCAAGCAACTTAATATGCGGAAATAACTAGAATCAACAAGTAACTAGAATTCAGAATAACACAGCATATGAGAGATAATACACAACTTGTATTAACACTTTATACAAAAAAGAATACAATAAAGAAGATGCCACTTCTTCTCCACCACCTTACAGAGGTTTCCCACACCTCAAGTGAACAGTAATTCTTCTCCCCAAAGCTCTCCCTCTCATAGGTCCCAACACCCAACTCAAATACAGAGTTGGTGTTCACCTCCCGTGCTCCACGCACAACACAAGTGCTCCACGCACTCCACAAGCACTCCACGTGCTCCACAAGTACTCAAGGTACTTCAAGTAGATCTCCCATGAATCTGCAACAACCTACAATTCAACAGACCATACTTATGGAAGGAACTCCCTTGCCTTCCTCTCTGCTCTATCCGAGTACACACCTGTACTCCAAGTAGATCTTGCTTGATACTGCTCCCTATTGTGTTGCTGTCTATATGACCTTGCACACCTGCAAATCAAACAATGGTTCTGCTCACTTGTGAACCTCGACCTTGCACACACATACACCTGCAGATCAACGATCTTACTTACCATGTAGATCTCCTATATAGGCCATGCAACTGTGACCAAGATCCTACACTCCTGAAGAACCCAGCTGGCTCTCCAATCCAGCACCAACACACCTGGTACTAAGGTACTAGGAGGAACGCACCATTGCTCTACCTCACACATAGAAGGAGCTTATAATTATGCTCTCTTACTCCCTAGCACTCTTTTCCAATACAACCATGAGTCTATTATATAGATCTCATCAAACAATAATTAGACATCTAATTACAATAATTAGATCCACAGCTCTCAGTCTAAAATTAGATCTCTTCATGCAAACACTTGGTTCGTTAGCTAACTGCCCATAAATAGCTCGCAGTCGAACCACACAGGCGACCGACGTCGGTCCCTATCTGCCTGGAGGTCGCCGATGCCAGCCGATCTCTGACCGATGTCGGTTGCCTTCCTGCCCTATCTTGCCGACGTCGGTTGGCCTGACCGACGCTGGTGTCTCTGACACTCAGCAACTCTCCTGCAACCTCCTCTCCTGTTTGCATCAGTGAAGCTTTTAGCTCCACAATCCTAACATATATTTACATGGGGACCAATATTTCTAGCATAGTTATATAGAGAGCTATGGGGATTGAGACTACGATGGTGTTATAGTTTATGTGTCAAGCATTTACTTCATTACTAGGAGTATGAACATATTATGGTGACATGACCATTAGGGCTCCCTACCATGATTTTACCTAGCTTCAAGGTGGGTTTCAGATGGTGGAGAGATGGGATGGCCTAGACCTAAGTAGATGGAATAATGCATGACATTGATTATTATAGGCACATGATAGATGGATTGATCCCTATAGATATTTTTTGAAAACCCTACTTGACATACTCTACATTCAGAAGATAGCTAGAGTAGTTGGTTGGCTTACATAGCTCATTAGGGGTTAAAGGGAGATGAGCTAGAGAGCTAGAGATTGTACCTGTGGCATGGGTCAGGAGGTAGTTTAGCCTGCTATAGGATGTACTACCTACCTTCCCTTGTTATAGGAGGGATGATATAGATTCACCCCTACCCTTACCACAAGAGATAGACATGCTAGATTTTGAGGAGCTACTAGCAGGGCTAGGTATAGTATATCCAAGGTGCACAATGGCATATGTGCTGAGTGGGCAGGTTTACATCCCATGGTTGAGGTCAAGAGGCCACTACTAGATTTATAGGGTTTTGTGAGAGAGAGATGTCACTGTACAGGTACGAGATGAAATAGTGTAGGCTTGAGATACAACTCAAGCATATGTATTAGTTTTATAGGGATAGGGGGTGACATTATAGGGCTAGGTCAGGGCACTATAGGGATAGGTTGGGCACTATAAGGCTAATTCAGGGTGTTATAGGGTTAGTTTATTACACTAACATCAAAGAGGGATAGTTTAAGAGTAGCAGATCAAGCTACCCCTCCTCCTCCATCATAGGGACTAGTATAGGTTGGGCCTTCAATAGGTGCAATGGGACCACTATAGACTATATCTCCAGTGAGGTATTCTACTTCCCTTGATGAGATTGCTTATTATGAGAGGGCCATCAAGGGGTTCTCATAGATTCAAAGGTACTTCAAGTTTAGAGAGCAAGAGAGATCATTATCACATGCCATAGCTTCTAGCTCACATAGATACAGATAGGTGGAGAGTGGCAATGACACTACTTCTTCACAACCATGTAGAGAGCCTTAAGGACTCTGAGTGTTAGAGTTTTTTTTTTTTTATATATATGTTATATATGCACTAGCCTATGAGCCAAATATGAGAGATGTATATTTTGAGATGAGAGATGACATTGTGATGATATATTGATGTACATGTATGTTGATCATATATATATGAGATGTATATTTATTATGATTTGGAGATGCATTTATTGTGATTTTGATGATAATGTTGATATAGATGATTATTACTATGTTGATGTTATGTTAATTTTATGTTAAGGTTGAGCATGTGAGTTTAGTTAGGCTAGCGTTTCCCATATATGTGATTGTATATGCATAGTTGATGTGTTAGCTTAATCTAAGCATTTTTTTCCTATTTGTGATGGTGTGTGCTTAAAATGAATAGGTTGGGTATGTTATTTTATTTCACTATTTTTCCATATTTGTGATGGTGTATGCTTAAAATAAATGGAGTAGGCTTGATATTCATCTTAGTAGAGAGATCGACATATTATTTGGATGGAAAAATAAAGAGGCAGAATGCTCATGTATTGGCAAAGACCATAATCATAACATAAATAGGCTCAAGAATATGAGCCTATTTCATGATTTGCATCATTAGACCATTTTATTTGTTACAAAAGCATCATGTTCACCTTGTGTTAAGTGAGTTCAAAGTCCCTTGAAATAGTATGAGGGAAAAAAGGGTAAATGAGTGAAAGTGTTTTGGTAGTGTAACCTTCAAAGTGGGAATAATATTCCCCTACCATGGGTGACTCGAGAGTGACTATAGGCAAGTCCATGACTTAAAGTTTTTTTTTGTGTGTGTAAGCAAATCATTGTAGGAAGCCTATAATGGGATTTTGTATGTGTTGAGGTCATATGAAGCTCATCAATATGAGAAGCTTTTTATTTATGTTTCCCTTTGAGAATAAAACTAGGCCTAGCCATCTTTCAATAGAGTGGTCTAAGTGTTTGTTTTTTAATTTAAATAGATATCCTTAAAGGGAGTAGTCTATTGATAGTAGAAAAGATAAGTTACGTAGTTGTCCTTCAAGGGAGTAGACTACATTGAGAAACATGACCTTAGAGATTAAAACTTGTCTATGCATCTCTTTTTTTTTTTCTTTTAGACATGGACAAGTCTATAGAGGCTTAGGATTTTTCCACTTTAACAAAACCATAGCACTTCATAAGTTAACTAATTGTGTAGGAATAAGGGTTAAGAAGAAGGGAAATGAATGTAATAGGGGTGCTCAAGGGATGAGCTCAAGTGAAACATGAGGTGAAGTGATGCTTGGTTAACAAAATAGTGGTCATGGGTGTAAGGCATTTAAAGGCTTGCGTTATAGCCTTCCTTTGAGAGAAGATAAGCGATAAGTTCTTGAGCCATACTTGTGAGTTGTGATGTAGAGTCCAAGCCAATTAGGAGAAAAATTACCCCATTTGCTTTTCTTTGTGTTCATCATGTGTTGATTTTATTTTAAGATGAGATCTCCAATATTGAAATCTCACTCTTTGAGGTTTTTATTGTAAGCGCATTTGATATGCTCTTGATAGATTTGGAGGTGGTTGAGTGCTATGAGATGGTGCTCATCAAGAAACTCAATTTGAGCCAAACATTCTTGTGAAAGTCATCATTAGTAAGTATGTCTTTTAGATAAATTCGAAGAGAAGGAATTTGAACCTCAAAACACAAAATAGCCTCCATCCCATACACCAAAGAAAAAGGTGTAGCACCCATAGGGGTTTGAATGCTAGTGAGGTAAGCCCAGAAAGCAAAGGGGATGTGTGTGTGCCAATCCTTGTCCATATCATTAACTACCTTCATGATATTTTTTGTTAATGTTTTGTTATAAGCTTCTGCCTATCCATTCGCTTGTGGATATTACATTGATGAGAAGCTTAATTTAATTCTAAATATATCACAAAGACATTGGATAGTCTTATTTTTGAAAGATTTTCCATTATCTATTATAATTTTATGGGGGACACCAAAATGATAGATGATGTGGTGGTTGATAAAATCAACAACTTTGTCAGTCTTAGTGGAGATGAAAGGAATAGCCTCAACCCACTTGGTGAGGTATTGAGTGGTAGTAATGATAGAACAGTGAAGGAGGGATGAATGAGGGTTAATCTCCCTCATTAGATCCAAGCCCCATTGGGAGAAGGGCCAAAAGTCTTTCATGACATGTAATGCATGACTCAAAACATGAAAGAGGTTAGCGTGTTATTGGCATTTGATGCAACATCAAACGTAATCAGCAGAATCTTGATGGACTGTTGGCCAATAATAGCCAAGTCGAAGGATATGCTTGGAAACTACATGACCATTGAAATATCCACCACAAATACTGTCATGGACTTCATTAATAAAGAAGGAAGTCTTATTAATAATGAGGCATCTAAAGAGGAGACCATCAAAACCTCACTTGTAGAGAAGTCCCCCTAACATAGTGTAATGAGTGGCACATTTTATGATGGTATGTCTCCTATTATTGGAGAGATCAGAAGGGGTAATATAAAAGAAAGGATAATCTGTGAGTTGATTGTACCATAAATCATATGGGTTGGATGTTACATTTTGATGAAGAGGATGTTAGTTGATGCATAAGAGGGTAATGTTAAGCGATACATGGTGACATAGATTTTTAAGGAAGAGGATGAAGAGGGTATGTGTGAAGCAAGTGAAGCCATTGTGTCAAAAAACTTGTTTGTAGATTGAGGAATAGTTTATAAGAGATAAGAGTCAAATGATCCCAATAGCATATCTGCATGATGTTTATACCACTATAGAATTTCATTTTTGCATAGGTAGGAACCATTAACCTGATTAACCACTAGCTAAAAATCACTAAAAATGGTTTTGGATTCGATACCCAAGAAGAGAGCCATTTGAATCCCTAAGATCAAAGCCTCATATTCAGCCATGCTATTAGTATATTCAAAATCTAGTTTAAATGATAAAGTCATAGGCTCACCATCTATAGTAATAAGAATGACCCTCACACCCCCACCATATTGACATTTAGATATGTTGAATAACATCATCATTTGATAAGAGATGTCATCAGTGGAGAGCATTGTGATGGATTCATCAGGAAATTTGAGGTTTGAAGGTTGGTTTTCAGGCAAAGGGGTGACAACTAACTACTTATTGATTGTTTACCCCTTAATAAACTTTTATTAATTAAACTCTAAGTCAAATTTATCAAGGATCATGAGCCACTAAGCTACACGTTGGTTTTGATATAGCTTGGGATGCATATATTTGAGGGGATCAGTATGGGTGACCATGTAGGTTTTATGATTTAGAAGATAATGGAAAAACTTGGAGGCTGAAAAGACCAATGCCAGGCAAAGCTTTTTGGTATTGGTATATCGAGTCTCATAATCAATAAGTGTGTAGCTCATATCGTAAACCACCTATTCTTGATTATTATTGTCTTGATGTGCAATCATAACACCTAGAGAATGGTTTATTGTAGAGATGTATAGGTAGCAGGGTTGATTTGTCTTAGGTGGAATAAGAACTAGTGGGGAAAGGAGATATTGTTTGAGTGCATTAAATGCTTCCTAGTAATCTATATTCTAATGGAAAGATACATCCTTTTTAAGGAGATGGTTAAAGGGTTGGAAATAATAAGATAACTGGGAGATGAATCGATGGATTGACTAATTTTTTCCTTGCAGTCTATGGAGTTGTTTGATATTAGTAGGGGGAGGCATATCTAGTATTACTCTAACCTTAGTAGGGTCAACCTCAATACCACATAGAGAAATAATAAAGCCTAAAATCTTACCAAAAAGGACACCAAAGACACATTTCTTTGGGTTTAGTCAAACATTATATTGGAGGAGATGAGTAAATATGATTTTGAGAATCATCAAGTGATCTTAATCAAGTTTAGACTTTTTGAGTCATCCACATAATATTCCATAATTTTATGTATGATATCATGGAAGATGTAAGTCATAGTCCATAGGTAGGTAGCACCAGCATTATTTAGACCAAAAGGCATGACCTAATAACATAAAGTCCCACATGGGTTAATGAAGGCTGTCTTGTGTTGATCCTTAGGAACAACTAGGATTTGATTATATCTAGATAACCAATCCTTAAATGATAGCATCAAATGTCTAGCTGTTAGATCAGCAATTTGGTCGATAGTTGGCAATGGGAAGTCATCTTTTAGACAAGCAAGGTTTAAGTCATAATAGTCAGTGTAAATGTAGATTCCCTTGATCACTTTTGTGATAGGAACAATATTGGAAATCCATTGTGGGTAGTCGATATGTTGGATAAAGTTAACATAAAGGAGGTGTTGGATCTCTTCTTTGACAAGGAGATAAATATGAGGATGCATCTTACGAAGCTTCTACTTAACAAGTTTAACATCTCGATTGGTGATAATGTTATGGGTGATGATAGAGGGGTAGATACTAGGCATGTCATTATAAGACCAAGTGAAGACTTTGTTATGGTCATTAAGAAATGTGACATAATCAACTTGCTCAGAGGAATCCAAAGATTGGCTGATCTTAAGGATGTGGGGGTTATCATGAGAGGGTAAACTAATGTCAATGGTTGATTAATTTAACATAGCTTATGTTTCAAGATGGGAGTGATTGTTGGATATAGGAATCATCTACAACCATATATGTGAGAATATCATCATCATCTTGACATTAGATAGTGTTAATAGTGGGAGAATCTTCATCAATTATTTTAGGATGAACAAGAGGAAGAGACCTTGTTTCCTTACCTAGGTGATAGGTGAGAGGCCACAAATGGATGACATTTATTAGAAAAAACTAGGAGGTATAGATACCTTTGACTCAGTAGATGATGATGGACAACAAAGTCAAGAAGGAGAGATTGGTTCTTCAATAATTTGTGTATGGGAAGTTTTAATGAGTTTATTTGGTTTGTCATATGCCACTCCATGCCTCTTTTTGGCATTTTCAATGGTTTGGTTAGTGGGATATTCAATAGGCGTATGGACACCTTGATCATAATGACCCAAACCAAATACTTTCTAGGCACACCAATAGAGATATGTGTGCATGAAAATAGGCTTGCTCAGGAAAGAGAAGTAATAGGTAAATGGTTGTGGTGAAGAGGATGGATTGTTGATAGTGGGAGCATGATCAATTCCCCCATATGTGAAATTAGTTCAAAGGTTAGGGATGACCATCCCAATGTAAGGATCATAATTTGGGTGCATGTGAAACTTTCCATACTCTTGTGGAGTATATAACTTGTTGAGTGTCAACAAATGATATTCTCTAAGTGATAAATGTTTAAAATTTTCCTCCATGGGATCCACATTTAGAATTTATGTTATCGGTATTTATGTAACTAGAGTAGTGGAGTTTGTAGAAGCTTCAAAAGTATCATGAGGATAAGATGATGTCTTTAATGTAATAAGAACACCATTAGGACTATAAGCCATTTGCATGTTTTAAATGGAGGTGGTTCAGTGGGTATACATGCACTTGCCCATCATGTTCAAACTTGACACAACAATTGAAAGTTGAGGATACACATGCCATAACACATATCCAAGGTTGTCCAAGTAGGATGTTATAATGGAACTCTCCTTCTACAACATATAATATCTCAATAATTATATGACCTACATGGATATGTAATATAATAGTGCCCACCATAGTAGCTATGGTATCGTTAAAGGAGTGGAGTACCATGTCAGTTTGAGACATGTGATTCTCTAGAAGAGCTAGATGTTTGTGGGAATGGGTGGAAATAATATTAATATTATCTCTCCCATTGATCATGACTCTCTTGACATGAGTTTGATCTATATATGTAGTAATAAAAAGGGCAAAATCTTGATCTTCAGGGTGTTGAATTGGAATTTCTGAATTACTAAAGGAAATCTAGGAGATGGAATTAAGGGAGTTTACTAAAGCTACAAGAGGTTAGGTATCATCAAGTTTCACCTAAATTTATTGGAAATCACTAATAAAAGCTTGATAGTGTTTGGGTGAGTTTGGGATTAACTCATATAAGGACATTTTCATAAGAGTTTGGTGAAGTTGTTTCACCATCAAGATTTGAATAACGTTTGAAGATTTTGGCTTTAGAACCCCTAAAATCGAAACATTGGGATTTAGAGGAGTGTATTTGGAAAAGGGATGAGCCCAAGGAGTGGTAAATTTTTCCTTACCTTTTGGTTTTGTGACCGTGTGGCCACATTAACTATGTTGATCTAAAATATAGTTGAAGGAGGTGGCAAAGGGGGTATGACCACATCTTTGGGTTTGAATTTAGGTGGAAAAGTAAGAGGCATTATGGATGCTAGAGGTGGAATAACAAGAAGCTTAATGGGAGTATCAACAAAGAGAGTATTGACATCAAATTGTTATTGAATGACCATTGTGAGGGATTTACAACTCTCAATATTCTGTCTAAGTGAATGATGATATAGACACACTTGTGTATCATTAAACCAAGATGGCTTCATTCCAAGAGGAATATAAGACTTAATGGGAGGAAGAGTTATTATGGAAAATTTTAATAACTGACATAGGAAAAGGGTCTGAGAGCCTATGGGTGAGCTCACTCTTGTTGTGGTAATAAGAGTGGACACCTTCTTTTGTTTAGGAGTTGTAGGAGTGATTTTGTGTGGTGCCTTGTTTGATGGTGGTGGAGTTACATGTTTTGCTGACACTTTCTTGGTGTTAGGTATCATGGTGTCAGATGTGAAAGGCCTACCAGGTGGCAAAGGCAATAGTGCAGGTAACTTAGCTTTTTATTTTTCTTGGATCAGTAATGCTCTAACTAAAGTAGAGGGGTGAGGTCCCAAATCAATGGTAAATTTGAGGGTTGAAGAGGGAAAGATCAGTAATATCTAAGAAGCTTAAGATTTTTCTATAGTTTAGGCCACAAAACTCTAACTTTGGGTTGGAGAGTTAGATCTAATTTCACATGTTGATGAATTAGATTAGAGACTAGGCATATGAATAAAGACCTGATCTACTTTATTGTGGTAGATGCCTATGAGGGTGAGGGTCCTGACATAGATGGATGAACTTCAAGTGAGTTTGGTGAAGAAGCTCTAGCTTTATCAAAAACCTTGGGGTAAAGGGTTAGTGGTAAAGATTGAAACTCATTGTATTGGATAAGGAGTTTTAAGTTGGTCCCAAAATACCACGTGATCTAGCTTTATGAAGTCAATAAATTCTAGACTTTTCACCAACCATAAGAAGGGTTTAGATGAAGTTGATGTAGGCCTTACAATTGTGTCTTTATAAGGTTGAAGTGTTTGGGAAAGAAGGAAGTTGTTGGTCTCTACTACTTTAGGCCAAAGATGAGAAAGAGCCACAACAAGGTCTTCTTTGACAAAGACAGGAGAAGAGGTATGGTCTTCCATGGGTGGAGGAGAGGTGGGTGAAGAGGGTTCCTCAAGGGGGTAAAGCATGGGTATTATTGCTCCCTCAACATGTGGGTGAGGAATAGGTAGAGTATGATCCTCCATAGGTAAAATAAGTGGTAAGAGTGGTGGAATTAGAGTATGCACAATAGGTCTTTTGTCTAATGTAGGAGTGGATAACACTGACTCTTCTAGGTACAAAGGTGGAGTGGATGCAGTATTATTCTCTACCAATGGAGGAGAGGCAAGTGAAGAAGGTTCCTCAAGAGGGTATAATATAGGAATGATGTTCCTCTCAACATGTGGTTATGGAATGGGTAAAGCATGGTCTTAAAGTGGTAAGAGTATAGGTAACATTGGTACACAATAAACTAGCAATACTAGTTCCTTTGGTGGCAAAAGAAGTGGAAAAGGAGTCTCTTCCTCATGTGAGAGTGGAATAGGTGAAATAGGCTCTTCTAACTAGGAAGGAAGAATAGGCAAAACAAACGTCACTGACTATGGGGGAGGAGTGGATAAAATGGGTGCCTCCTATTATGGGAGAGGTTGAACTAGAGGTAAAGGAAAGACCATATTAACCATATGGATATTATGATCACATGAGTTAGTCATGGTTTGAACAATATTTAGATTGGGTGAATGGCTGGGAAAAGGGTGTTTGAACACATCCAAATTTTGATTAGGGGTGCATTAGGATTATCCAAGAAGAGATCACCCCTATCAATCATGTCTTAAATAATGTTATTGAATGTCTTATAGTTATTAGAATTATGGCCTTTAACTTGATGGTAGCCATAAAACTCATCTTCCTTATACCAAGTTGGAATAGGATAGGAGAGGTCAAACTGTATTGGAGGTTTGATTTGAAGAAGGGTTATGACACATTGTTGCAGTAGTTTTTCCAAAATGGTGTATATGACTCCCCAATGGGAGTGTATTATCTTTGTTCATAATGTTGTTGGAATTACTTGGTCAAATTTTAGGAAGTCGAGGAAATAGATTGGTTTGTGGTTATGGAAGAATTTGATTTAACAACCACCACATTGGTGGACCCTTTATATTTTTGGTTAGAAGGAGAAATTTTAGAAGAGGAGGAGTCATTTGTTTTGGAATTGGCATTCTTACTACGCAACTTGACTTTGCCTTCATCTATAGCCTGAATCTTGATTTTCTATGCCATTGTAAAGGCCTAATAAAATGTGCAAAAAGTTTTTACTCAAAGTGTTGATGAAATTTGTTTAGCATATGCCCTTAAGAAGAGATTAATAAGCTCATGTTGGGGTAAGGAGAAGGAGAGTTTATTAATCAAGCCTCTCCAATGAACAACAAAATATGTGATAAACTCATCATCAAATTGTCTAATAGAATAAAGGTCTATAATAGAAACCTTTTTAGAAATGTTAATAGAGAAATGGTCTAAGAATATTTGTGTGAGTTGGGTAAATGAGAAAAAGGAGTGCTGAGGTATAGAGATATACCAATCTAGGGTAGCACCTAAAAGAGACATAGGGAAAGTGTAAAGTAGTAACACATCATCGTACCCTATTAAATAACAAGCATGTCTAAATTCTCACAAATGTTATCGTGGGTCCTCTTTAGTCTAAAAATGAGTAAATTTGGGAAGTTCCCATTGGCTTGGATAGGGGTGAATAGGCACATAGGTATGGATGGGTTCATTGCATATCTGATCATAAGATAACACATTATTTGAACTAGAAATAGATGTCTCTAGATTAGACATCTTATCCATCAACATCTTAATGATGTCTAGAGGGGGATTAGTCTAGGAGATACCCCCTAAGTTATAAGGAATAGAATAGGAAGAAGAGGGAGCATATGACATAGCTTGTTGAGGTTGTGTTGGTGCAACATAAGGATAATGATTCATAGGTTGGGGGGAAGAAAATGGGCTTGTCCCATTGGGTTAGAGACCATGTTTTGGTTGGATGTTGTTATTATAGGTTGAGTTATTGGCATAGTTAGACTAGATGAAGGGTGAGTCATAACTCAGGTAATTATAGGTGTGAGAGTAGATGGAATAGGTACCACCGAATTCTAAAATAGAGTGTGACTTGACTAAACTACTTGTGGTTGTGAAATTTGGGAAGTTATGCCAAGGTTTAGGTGAGATTGGGAAATTGGTGATGCTAAACTTTGGACATTGTTTATGGTCAGTTACTTATCAAGGCAATGGTTTGAGTAACCATGGGGAAAATAGTGGAGACATTTAAAACTGAAGTTGTCTCCATTAGAGAGGTTGGCATACCATAGATTAGGTCACCTGAAGAATTATGGGTTTGGCTCATGGAAAGGTAATGATAAAGGGATGCAACATTATGATCAAGAAATATCAAAATCGTGTCCTCTTTCAGGCATAATGGGAATTTGGTCAGGGCTTGGAGTATGCTCTGTATCTAAAGTATGCTCCATGATAGAATCAAAAACAAGAGGGGAAGGTGGAAGTGGTTTCTAGCTTACATAATCGACAAGAATTTTGGCTTGAGCTCACATCAATACCATGTAAGAAGAATTAATAATAGTCTTAATACTCTATATTAATGAAAAAATAAGGAAAAACTAGGTTCGAGTGTAGGTAAGTGGGTTATTTTAGCTTGTTGTTTTGAGCAAATAAAAATTACATAGTCATCGATGTTGGTCACTTGACCGATGTTAGTAGTAAAATTTTATTGACGTCGGTGGGATTAATCGATGTTGGTAGCTAAAGTATGTCAATAATGATATAGTTAACTGATGTCGGTCACTATGATAACCTAAGAGATGGAAAATCTAACATTTTAGTAATCCAAGGTATAATTTAGGTAAGATAGAGGATGTAAAAGGTCTGTGTAATAAGGAAGAACACTCAGAAAACCTAAAACAATAGGTTATACAAACTAAGTACTATAAATAGTGTTGATTTTGTGAATCAATGTAAAAATGTCCTTACCAACTCTAAAATATAGAAGGCAATAAAAAAGTTGAAACATAACATACATCCAATAATTATTAACTACTAGAGATTAATTTTAGTTTCATGTTGGCTTATGCCTTAATGAGATAGTGATAAGAAAATTAGGTTATCAAAGGTACTAAAAAGTAATCTAGAGCTCGTTTTAGGTTAGTTTTAGTGCTAAAGAGGAAATCTATGTTAGACCAAGTACGTGGCTTGTTATCGGAGCTTGCTCCCCACACTTCATAGACCTGAACCCAAGCTAGGCCACTTAGCCAAAATATACCTTTTGCCTAGAGTTTATACTCCACTAGAGAATAGAGTGGGTTCTCCCCTTAGTGGTGAAATCTAAGTAGGATAGCTGGGTAGGGTAAGCTAATCCACCAACTCATGAAATATTAATGGACTTCTCTCAAGTGAGTTTATATGTTTTTTTTATGAGTGTGATCTAGTTGTGTAACATTGATGCACTACAATTCATTCAGAATGCTTGTAGTTAACTAGGTGAGCTAATATGCAACAAGCAAACAATGAAGTGTAGTAAGTTTTAAACCCAAATCTGAAATGTTTAGATTTGAATGAAAACAAAGATGAAATTAGAGTAGAGAATGAAATTCACTATCCTAATGTGCATGAAATAAATAAGATATTCTTTCAACTTGTAATAAAAATGATAATTTTCTTTTAAAGGCAAAGAGAAAAGAAGAGTGGCAAGGAAGAAGAAATTTTAGTTTATTGTCCTTAAACAAAAAATAAAAATATTGAATTTTTAATTTTGAGACATAAAAGAAGGGAAAGTGCAAGAAATGAAGTTTTCACTATAATTCACCTATATGAATTCTTAAAACAAGCAATGAACCCAAGGAAAACTATAAGGTCCCATTGGGCATGCCAGAAATGTTTTGCTAGAATTTTTCTATTTCAAGTCTAAGGAAAAATAGAGAAGAAGGATAGGGATAAGTGATTATAATGAACTTGGATTGGTCTGCACACTGTATCTAGATGTTGTGAGTACTCCTCTTTGGTTGGGGAGGATTACCTGTAAGTAAGAAAGCACTACCACACAAAATGTTTGTTAGTAGATAAATGAGTGGGCTACCAAGCTACACACTTGTTCTAGGAAGTGTCAAACTTAATTAGAGATGACAGTCCGCTTTTGAGAGACAAAAGAGTAATAAATAACCAAGAGACAAGAAAGGAGAGTAAAAGAGAGATAATATTATCATTATTCACAACTTAAGTATAGTAGAAAATAATAAAGTACATGTGGTATAT
Source organism: Torreya grandis (assembly GCA_037957365.1). NCBI lineage: Eukaryota > Viridiplantae > Streptophyta > Pinopsida > Cupressales > Taxaceae > Torreya > Torreya grandis. Next base: position 484,050 of record JARHVA010006075.1, on the reverse strand, counting down.
TTAGTTTGTGTTTTGGAAGTTATTTAGGTAGGTCTTAAAAGGGTTATGAAATCCACAATTGTCAATGTTGGTTAGGATGTCAAGGTCGGTGAGGAAGTATGATCGACATCAGTTATGCTATTGAGGTCGGTGAGGAAGGTGATTGATATCGATTAGGCTGTCAATGTCAGTAGGGAAAATAATTGTCTAAGACTTTGCAAAAGGCTTTTATGGGTCTAAGAAATGGTTTTGGTTAGGTTTAGAAGGTTGGGGGAGATTTGAGAGAGAGAGAGAGTAGTGTTTGGGTGGATCTGGTCAGAGATTTGGTGTGTTGGATTAAGGGAAAACAAGTGGGGAAGGTTTATAAATCCTTCATGTGGATTTGGTCAAGAAAGTGTAAATTAATAAATAGTAGATGTAAAGTGAGTTGCAAAGTAACTGCTTAAAGACTTATAAAATAAGTGATGTACTTAGCTAAAGTGGTGGCTAAATGATAAATGATGTATGAGTAGCTCCTATCAGGTAGTCAGAACCAATGCCTTGAATAGAGATAACAAGTGGATGCTGCTAGTTCTCAAGAGCTTGGTTCCAGATCCAGATTGTCAGGATCCCTACTCCTTAAGAGTACAATTGATTACCTTATATAAGCAACTAAACACAGAATTAAACTAGAAGTAATAAGTAACTAGAATTTAGAAACAACATAGAATATGAGAGACAATACAATCTTGTATTAACACTCTTCTAGAAGGAAATACAATGAAGAAATCACACTCTTCCCACACCTCTTGGGCATACTAGTAATTCTTCCTCAAGAGTTCTCTCTCTCACACAATTACAAACACAATCAACTCAAACATAGAGTTGTTTCCACCAATAAGTGACAATCAACTCAACCATTGTTGCCTACTTCTAGTCCACCACAAAATACACCATGTACTCCAAGTAGATCTCCATGATCTTGCTCCTTGTTGTGTTGTAGATCTCCTTTGACCTTACTATCCTATAGATCTCCTTTGACCTTGCACGTGCACGCACGCACACACACACACACACACACACACACACACACACACACACACACACACACACACACACACACACACACACACACACACACACACACACACACACACACCTGCAGATCAACCAACCTTACTTACTATGTAGATCTCCCCTAATCTTGCACACCTACAAATCAACCTAATCTTGCACACCTGCAGACCCTCTAGATCTTACATACCTTGGAAGAACCCTTGTCCTTGCCTTTGCAAGTCCTTATGATTCTACACCTGGAAGAACCCTTGTCCTTGTCCTTGACAAGTCCTTATGATCCTTCAATCACAATATAGCCCCATGGATCTCTTAAATAGATCCCATACAAACAATAATTAGACTTTCCATTTACAATAATTAGAAACACATACTCAAGACTAAAATTAGTCTTTACATGTAAACAAGCAGTTCGTTTAACTAAATGTTTATGTAACTAACAGTTCTAGAATGCACAGATGACCGATGTCGATCTCTATCTATCTGGAGATGACCAATGTCGACCGATTAGTGATTGATATTGGTAGCTTCCAGTCTACCCTTGACCGATGTTGATTGGCCTGATCGACATTAGTTACTGTGACACTCAACAACCTCCTCCATTTGCATACCTGTGAATCTTTTAGCTCGACAACCCAACAATTTCCCACTTGGAGATAAATAGCTACACCTGTACCTATACTTGTACCTGTACTTGTACATCATCTAATTTTGTTTTTTGGCTTGTATTCCTCTTCAAGTTCAGTCTTGAAGACCAACCACCACATATCCTATGGTGATTCTCTTGTCATCCAAGTAACTTGCCATATCTGAATGTACATACCCATGTAGAGAAGTGCTTAACCCTGCATAGCATGTATACCTAGTACTGGTCCCTCTCAGATACCTAAGAATCTACTAAATTGCTTTCCAGTGCTCCTTTCTTGAATTGGCCACAAACTTGCTGACAACTCCCACTGCTTGGGTAATATCAGGTTTAGTACACATGTACTCAACCTCATCATGTGATTTGAGACACTATTCTGTGAACTGTCCATCCATATGTGTACTAACCGGTTCTACATCCTGCATATTGAACCTCTCCACTACCTTATTCACATAATCCTCTGGAGACAAAATCAACCTATGACTTTCCTTGTCTCTAGAAATACTCATGCCAAAGAATTTTGCTGCTCCTAAATCCTTCATGGAAAATCTCTGAACTAACTTTACCTTTAGCTTAGCAATCTCCTGCATGTGTGACCTTGCAACAAGCATATACACTACATATAGTAACAAGATAATGTAGCTAATATTATCCAACTTGGTAAAGTAAACACAATGGTCACATTGACATTGACTAAAGCCATGCTTTGTCATACACTTGTCAAACCTTAAACACCATTGTCCTATAGCCTGCTCAAGACCATATAACCTGGGCTTCTGTCTCATGTGTCCATTCTCTCCTTTCTTTAACCTAGGAATCCATTCGTCTTTCACTGCTTTCATCCTGGCTAGCAACTCTACCAAATCTCCTATTTGGTTTGTTCCCAAGGAATCAATTTCCTCATTCATGCCATGCTCCCACTATTTCTTGGATTCTACCTACATTGCCTCTTCAAAACTTCCTAGTTTTTGACCATCAGTGAGAAACAAGCAGTGTAAAGAAGGGGAATAAAAAAATTGAGACTTACTTACCCTTTTAGTCCTCCTCATGGGTGTTTGAGACTCCTTGATAGCTTGCTGTCTGCCAAAAATGTATTCTAACAGTGATTGATCTCGGTCACCTCTCAGTCTACACCCAACTGATGTTGGTTCCATGTGATCGACCTGACTGCCAACATCGGTTCCCTAATTGACGTCGATGTTCACCTGATCACCGATGTTAGTTCCCTGATTGATATCAGTATTCACCTGCCTGACACCTCTAACTTTGGTCTACACATGACTGACGTCAGTACCTACCTAAACAATGTCAGTTCTCAACTGACCAATGTCTGTAACTATGTTTTCTTATGAGTGATGAATTTTACCCACAAGCTCACCTTAGAACATAACCTTCTCCAAACTAGCCTGCTCAGAATTATTCAGCCCCTTAAGCTGATCTCTGTCCATCATCTCCTCCATGAAAACTAAGGCTTTCCAATTCTTAAGTTTGTCAAAGACATCAAACTTCCTCTTAAGAACATGCATTCCCTTCTCACTCATGTGACCAAGCCTAAAGAGCCACATCTTTGCATCTACATCTGAAGTAGATAAAATAAAAAGAGAATCAGTAATACAAGTAGATTGATAAAGAGTACCTACTTTCTTACCACATGCTAATTAAGTGCACCCTTGGAAACTTTCCAAGATTCCATTATGAGAGTTACTGTGCATCCCTCATCACCCAACTTTCCTATAGAAATAAAATTCTGCTTTCGGACTGGGACATGCATGACCTCCTTCAACACCCATGTGTTGCTTGTCTACAATTTTAGTTGCACTTTCCCTTTGCCAACAATTTGACAAGGCTCACCAACCCCTAAATAAATCTTTCCAAAGTCTTCATGGACATAATCATGGAAAAATACTCTATTTGGATTCGCATGGAAAGAGGCAACAGAATCTAAAACTCAAGATTCTACTTTATCCAAGGAACATATAAGAGCAACCCGTGCAACAATTCCTGCATCATTCGCTTCTTTATTTCCTTTATGCTGATCTTCTACAAACCAACAATCTTTCTTTACCTGCCCTTTCTTTCCATAATACCGTAATTGATAATTCTTGCCATTGAATTTCTTCATTTTTAACTTACTTTCTTCTGCCATTGCTTTACTCCCACTCAATTAAAAACCCATGAGAGTGACCTGTAATCAACAAACACTAACCTGCTTTGAACCAGGCTCTGATACCAAGCTCTGAAGAACCACTTGTTAGGATCTGGAGCAAACACAGCTCTGATACCAATTGTCAAGATCCCTACTCCTTAAGAGTACAATTGATTACCTTGTATAAGTAACTAAACACAAAATTAAACCAAAAGTAATAAGTAACTAGAATTCAGAAACAACACATAATATGAGAGATAATACAATCTTGTATTAACACTCTTCCAAAAGGAAATACAATGAAGAAATCACACTCTTCTCACACCTCTTGGGCATACCAGTAATTCTCCCTCAAGAGTTCTCTCTCTCACACACAATTATAAACACAATCAACTCAAACACAGAATTGTTGTTTCCACCAGTAAGTGACAATCAACTCAACCATTGTTGCCTACTTCTACTCCACCACCGAGTACACATTGTACTCTAAGTAGATCTCCCTAATATTACTCCTTGTTTTGTTGTAGATCTCCTTTGACCTTGCTATCCCATAGATATCCTTTGACCTTGCACACACACACACACCTGAAGATCAACCGACCTTACTTACCATGTAGATCTCCCCTGATCTTGCAAACCTGTAGATCAACCTGGTCTTGCACACCTGCAGACCCTCTAGATCTTACATACCTTGGAAGAACCCTTGTCCTTTCCTTTGTAAGTCCTTATGATTCTACACCCGAAAGAACCCTTGTCCTTGTCCTTAACAAGTCCTTATAATCCTTCAATTACAATATTTCCCCATGGGTCTCTTAAATAGATCCCATATAAACAATAATTAGACTTTCCAATTACAATAATTAGAAACACATATTCAAGACTAAAATTAGTCTTTACATGCAAACAAGCAATTCGTTTAACTAACTGTTCATGTAACTAATAGTTCTGAAATGCACAGATGACTAATGTCGGTCTCTATCTATCTAGAGATGACCGACATCAACTGATTAGTGACCGATGTTAGTAGCTTCTGGTCTACCCCTAACCAACATCGGTTGGCCTGACCGACATCAGTTACTATGACACTTAGCAACCTCCTCCATTTGCATACCTGTGAAGCTTTTAGCTCCATAACCTAACATAGATTAATTTATGCAAGACAATAGTAAGCCAAGATGTCAAAAGTTGAATATAAAAATCCTTTATGTAAATAATAATGAGTTTTATTTATTTCTATTGACCTAAACATGAGTTTGGATTTTGGCTTATGTAACTGATGTTGGTGATCCAACTGATGTCAGCCATGGGTTGATCGATGTTGATGACATAAGAATAGGTAAAACTACTATTTTTAACTTATTTTATATTTTTCCTCATGCCAAGTGTGGTATCCATTATAAAATGGTATAAATAGGAGGTTAAGAAGGATGTAGTTAGGAATTTATTTTTGGGGTGAAAACAAGTCTTGGGTAGTTAGGATAAGGGGACTAAGTCTTGAGGTGACTCATCAGGCAAGAATTAGTCTTAGGATGAGGTGGCTCAGTAAGGTGGCAAAAGGGTTTTTTAATTAACTTAATTATATATTTTAAATTAATTAGATATGTGAGGGGTAAAAGCATGGGTGAGGGAGGTTGATCATCATTATTGAAAAAGGGATCAAGGGGAGTTTCGACAAAGGGAGTTACACACGTGTGTGAAGTAATTTTGGTGTCTATAGATTAGCTCAATTAGGGATGTGATTTGGGAAAAATTGATCCCCTAAACCAAATTTATGGCCCAAATGATTGTATAATATAGATGTAACATGTATGGATTAACTGACCCTAATTTAATCAAAAATGCAAATACAAATGCAAATGTGTCCAATTTCCACATATTGAACCTAAATTAGAATCTATGATGTGATTAAAGGGAATAAATTAGGTCACATTTCATTACACATTGATTATAAACCCTAATTTTATCACTTAAACATGTACAGTTCCTATAATCCCTAATTTCATGACATGTACAAACCCATTACACTAAACCCCTAACCCTAAATCCTAATTTTATAATAAACATAACCCTTAAGTTCTCTGATTTCATCACAAATGCATAAATTCATGAATACGATTAGTGAAAATTTGTGAACCTATTATTCACCTACTTTTTTAAGGACATATGATGGCATTTTGGGAAAAATTAACTCATTTCATCTTACATATTGAGCCTTATTGTATCATATGATAGCCTTATTGCTTCATAGTGTAAACACATAAAATATGCACATCACAATTCTAAATGTCATAATTCTCCTACACTACCTTAGGACCCCCTCAAGACCTATATCACCTTTTGAACCCTAGTCAACCTAGCTTGAAGTTAGTTAGCTTAACTGGCTTAACTTTGCCTTTTATCCCTTTTCACCCCTTAGCACTCAATTGTCGACAGTCAAGGTAACCATCGATGAATAGGGTCCATCACCCTAACTAAAATCATGTAAAACCCCAGCTTTACTTTTCTAATTATAACCCATCTAATTCTAGTTGCAAGACTTTATATGGACAATTTATAATTAGATAGCCTAGTTGAACCTTCACTTCCACATCTTGCTTGTGCTTATAAAGAGAGGAGCCTAAAGGTGAAATCCATCTATAATTGTTATCAAGAGCTTTGTGCATCTAATAGTTTCTCTTTTTTAGTTTAATTGAAATCCAACAATCATATTAAAGAGTCAATTTTTCACTACCTCTCCATCAAGTCTTCAGGTAATATTACTCGATTAGAATCAAGCTAAGTTCCATCCACATATCAACTACCTTAACCATCTACCCAATAAACTTATGGTAAGATAAGTACTTGATTCTTATCATTTAGTTACTTTATTTCCATTTCAAAATCAACCTAGACCTTACCCATCTCTCATAATTCATCTTCTGAATATCATCAATCAAAAAAATTACCAACCTAGATATTCACATAGTAACCATCAATGGTTGACTCAACCACCGATGGTCTACCCAACTGCTGATAGGTAGCTTGACCACTGACAGTCACCTTAACCTTTAATGGTCATCCCAAATATTGATGGTCACTATGGCACCAAAATCTAGCAAACTAATTTCACCTATCTATGCCGAATCAAACATAATTTTCTATGTTCCTGCTTGTTCACAAAACCCTTTTTGATTTTTTGAAGCATACCCCAACTCTCTAGCACCATTATTAATTAGTTTATTGCTAATTTAATAATTTATAGCATATTTCTTACCAAAACACTCTTGTATTCATTTTTAGTAATTTTGATTTATTGATGCAAGTACATTTCCTTTATATTTATAAATTTAATTATTTAAAACATGTGGATTGATAGACCCTAAGGAAGATCTTGCTTCTAGGATCTAGCCATCTATAGGAAATCCACTCAATTATTTTTCTAACAAATAAGTTTGCTTTAGTGCTTTGTTATCTACAATTTATCCTCCCAAACCAAAGAGTAACTCTACATAATCTTCTAATTTCAATACACGCACTATCAATTAGGTTTTTCAACCCTGCCCATACTTAGTTTCTTCTTTCTTCTTTCGAATAATAAGCAAGAAATTCATTAAAACATTCTGTATGCCCAGTGAGACCCTTGTGTCCTTACTTGGGTTCTTGTTTACTTGCATTCTCTCTCTATTGTTTGCTCATTAGCAAAATTAGAAGTTTATTTTGGGCTTAAAATTAAGTTCATACATCCTTTGCTTAAAATTTTAGTTCAGATAACTTAACTTAAAGGTAAAGTAATCTATCATAGTTTCACTCTTTTTTTCACACACGTAAACCAAACCACTTTTCACTAATTAAACATAAAACATACTTTAGATAAGGCCTAACTAGGATTTCATCAGCTAGAGGTAACCTTACCCTTTCCTGACAATCCTACTTGGAGGTCATTACCAAGCGGATAACCAACTCAGATCTCTAGTTGAGTGTAATCTTTGGATATCAATATATTTTGGTCAAGCACTTGACACCCTTATCATTGAGGTGTGTGAAGTGAGGGGTAGGCCCCAATATCAAGCCATGTATTGATTCAAATACATATCTGTTTTGAGCACCTAAAACCAACCTTAGATTTCTTCTTTAGTACCCAATCTATAAACTAATTTCAGCCACACATCTTCTTAAATCATAAGCCAAAATCAAGATTAATTTAAAATCTAGGGCTTAACATATCTCTTAGAGCATGATTTTATGTTTTTAATATTTTATCGTCTTCTCTTTATTTGAGTAGTAAGGCTATTTATGATTTTTATCTCTCTTATCTCGTATGGTTCTCACTCACTAGTAGTGAAGATACCTTAAGGAATAAAACCCATCACTAAGTCAACATACCTCTTATACCTTTTCATCCATGGACTACATTTTTAAACTAGAAGACTCTCCTCACCCCTCAGGAATTCCTACTTTTCATCAGGAAGTCCCTCAAGGAGATGAAAATTTTATCACTTTCTTAAAAAATAATCTTGTGGCCTTGAAACACTATCTTAAAACCACATCTTACCATATTTTAGATTTGGACCCATACATATATCCACCTTACAACATGGCCCCCCATCTCATGGGGAATACCTCCATTGCCATAGTTACTACACAACTATTGGCTACCCAAGCTTCCTCATCAACCAATAGCCCCTTTGAGACTACCATTGAAAACCAACCAATGTAAACTACCACCACCCTTATACCTTATATTTTTAACAACCACTCCTCCACTCTAGGAGTACCTACCTCTAGCACTACTAGCCTTCCTCTAGAAACCTTCAACTAGTCAACCACCACTCCACTTTAAGGCCTTATGGTGTTCATACCCTCTACCTTACCACTAATTAGTATAAGGGTTACCACCCTTCCATTGATCACTAACCTAACTACCACTCCTATCTAATAAGAACCCCTTGGACCAACCTTTGGCTACATCCCTAATCTAAAAGGGCATGGACCCAATACCAAACCACCTACCACTACATGCCCTTATACATCTTCCACCCAACTATTGACATCCATGTACCCATATGTGGTAACCTCCCAACCTTCTACCCTATATCTCTATGTCTCTCAAACACCTCAGTAATATGCATCTTATAACCCTTTAGGTACACAACCCTAAGTTGACTTAATGAAGATGGTTATAGACAAGATGACCACCTCAGAGTCATCCATCTTAGCTTCCCACAACATCCTATCATATGACCAAATTTTCAATGAGCCCATCTATTCATCTGTACCTATAAGTCCATATCATTCCCAATGGGAACTTCCCAAGTTCTCTAAATTTCAAAGTAAGGAGGATCTCCAATAGCACCTTAGGGCATTTAGGCATGTTTGCTATCTCATCACTTATGATGATGCCCTTCTCCTCCAGACATTCCCCATGTCTCTAGCCAGCCCGACCTTAGATTGGTATAGTGCATTACCAAAACATTCTATCTTCTCATTCACCCAACTAGCCCAAACCTTCTTGGACCACTTTTTGATTAATATCTCAAAGAAAGTGTCTATCAACGACCTCTACTCTACTTGATAGTTTGAGGATGAGTCCATTTCCAATTTTATGGCTCATTGAAGGAGTCTTATCAACCAACTATCATTATCCCTACCTCAACTTGAACTCATAGAGATATTTGCTTGAGCATGTGCCAAACATATCTCCTCTACCCTATATATCTAAGGCTTCCAAAACTTTGATGAATATTTTAACATGGCACATAAGTTGGAGAACTGATCCATTGATGAAGGTAAGCTTAAGCTCAAAAATAAGAACTCAACTTATAAAACTAATGAGGCTTCTTCCTCCAAGTTAAGTAACCAACCCAATGCCAACACCAATAACAAGGGAGCCATGAATACAATTTTCCTAAAAGCCACTCCTCTGCCTTCTATCAACCAACCAAATTATTCTAGTTCCTTAAAGCAAAATGTGATGAACCAAACCTAGAACAACCAAAAATAGTTCACTCTACTTGAAGAGTCCCATGCTTCCATCTTGGAGAAGTTATTAAAATCCAATATCATTTAACTTCCTCCTATCAAGCCACCCCAACAATTCAAACCCTCTCATCCATCACCTAGTTGGTACAATGAGAATGATTTATGTGCCTTACATTGAGTGATAGGGCATGACATCAGTAGGTGTAACACCTTCAAGAGTCTTGTCTAATCCCTCATTGATAAAGGGGAACTCACATTATACAACCCTAATGCATTCTTAAACCAATACCTTGATATATTCAAGAAACCTTTTCCAAACCATACTCCTACCAATAATGATAAAAACAACATCGAGTGTTCTCATGATACCCATATAGTTAGCATGGTCCTTGATATAATCACTACCAAACCACCTAGTACCCAATATTTTAATCCTCTACCTCCTCCATCTATTGAGGTATCAAAGTCACCTTCCCTTCCTTTGAACACTCAAACTAAGAAAATACGATCCCCTTTCCCTCCACTTATTGAGGAGGTGGAGCCACTACCCACCCTTTTAACTAATACATCAGACTAACCAACCATCACCACCTTACCTTCACCTTTCACTACCAAGAAAACTAATTCCCCTTCAAAGATCATTTATGAGGATAAAACCCTCATGTCTACTCATACCATAAAGGAACCATCTATTTCAACCCCATTTCCTTTGATTGAGGAAGAGGAAAAGGTTACCATCCATGTGTCTCCACCTAAGGGCCTATCCTTCATGTCCACCATTCAAGGAATCAAACCATCCTATAAACCCTTCTCTAGGCTAGTGTAGAAATTGGATTTTATCTCCAACCATAACATGAATCGAGCCACCTTTTGACAATAATTAGGTCTCCTCTATATTACCCAACTGAAACATCTAACCCTTCCTTGATCAGACCAACCCACCACTTCCATTAACCAACCTCTTACTATATCTACCCAAATAGCCAAACCCTCTAGTCGACCAACTAAAACCTCCACCAAACCAAATAACCCTAAACCACTTAAGCCAACCAAGACCCAAGTTTCTAAACCCTCTCCTATCATCCCAACTAGGTCTACCAATAATCTTGGTATCCTCCTTACACCGAGCCTTAGTCACCCATCTGTGAAGTAGACCTAACCCCTTCAAGCCCACCAACTAAATGCTAGTCTAAAACAACTAAATAAGTGAAGCCACACAAAGGTTGATAGGCCCAAACTTTTTTGTACTCAACTTTTCCCTCCATTATGGGGCCTCAGCCCTCTACCTTTAATAGATGGCCAGTTACCTCTACCGAAACCCCACCACCTACCTTGGTTACACCTTTGTAGCTAATTTTTGACACACCTCTCTTTATCATACCTATAGTACCTAGGCTACCTACACTATGATCTTCTACCTCCATATCCTTAGCTTCATTACCTAAATTGAATCCATCAACTAAGTGTACCACCTTACCCAAGGCACCTACTACCAAATCTAATTCCAAGCAACCTCTTACTTCAACCACCAAAGCTAATACTGCTATGATTTTACCACCTTTAGCTAAATCCTACTCAAATATCCTCCATAGGTTATTATAAATCCCCTATTTATTCTTACCTCCCATTAAAAACTTTGACCCCTATCTTCAAAACCCATCTGGTATAATGACTTCCATGTGTGTTCTTATCATAGGACACCTAACCATGATATGGATAACTAAAAATATCTTCAAACCATCATCCATCACCTTTATGACAAGGATTATTTGTTAATATATTAACCTCCTCTGATCCCCATACTAATTCAACCACCAACCATACCTACCCAACGCTTGTCTACTCCACTCTCACCTTGGAGGGAAGCCAAATCTGACCAATCCTCCAACTCAGCCTCTCTTTCTATCCATACTATCAATGTGGTCACAAGATCATAATAGTAGGATAAGGGGAAGCTAAGGTGCGCATTCCTTAGATATAACCCTCCTCAAACTCCCAACTAGCCTACATCCAATCGTCTTCATCTTCAACCAAATCCAAAGTGTCTATCTTAGGTGCCTCCCAATCTAACCCCTTAGAATGTATTAGGAGAGTTAGCCTCAAACAACTTCATCATAGCCCAATAAAGATGAGCTTATATGATTTAATATCTACCTCTCCCCACCAATTCCAAATCATTAATAAAGGATTTTTAGTCAGTTGTGGTCTAGCCTAAGGACCCCTAACCTCTATCCACCTTTGTTAGCACCCTTTAAATATCTGACCTTGTTACCTTCAAGTATTCAAAAATACATTCCATCCATCCTATGGGCTCAGATCCTCCTCTCTTTATCACTACCTATATCAAATAAATCCACATCAAACATGTCATGATTGATAGGGGAGCTAGCATAAACATCATCTCCTCTCATGCCTACAACCAACTCAACTTGTTGGACAATGTCATGTCTGAATCCTTAGTCATTCATCGATCCTTTAATGATACCATGGCCACCACCTTGGGAAGTTTCAACCTCCATATCTATGTAGGACCTTGCACCCTCCCTAAACTATTCTATGTTGTAGAAGGTGAATTCCAATATAATGTCTTATTGGGATGACCTTGGATTTGCTCTATGGATTGCATTCCCTCTACCTTCTATCATTGCATTAAGTTTCAACATGAATGCTAGGACATCACCATCTAAGCCAACCCAAGTCCTTTTTTTACATGAAATATGACCTATCACCCCAATGATGTCCTCATACCCCCATCTATCATACCCTCAGTATCTCAAGCCCAAACTTCAACTACCAAAGTAGATATCATGTCTCCTTCCATCGATGAGGAATAAACTAGTTCCTTTATACCTTTGCACCAAATCCCTACCATAGACCCTTTGGAATCCATGTTCCATCTCCTTTCACTAGGGGAGTATCACCTTTTATCACTTGACATTTTCCCTACTCCTCATGAGTATGATAAATTTACCAACCAGTTGGGATATGACCCCAATGTTAAAACTATCATTCCCTTTGGACCTCCCAATTGTTAGACCCATTTTGTCTATGGGGGACTTGACAAATCCGTCAATGTTTCTGCCACCTCTCTTCCACCTCAGCCACTCACCACCAGTTTCTCTTACCTATATAAACTAAGTTTTACTAAGACATACCTCCATTGGTGTGCCTAGAAAGGCTTTAATATTAGATGATATGAGCATGGCCCACATGAATTGGTCACTATCAAAATTAGGAGGCTACATAAAAATAATAGACTAAGTTTCATCTTACCTAATAAGAAGAAATCCAAACAACCCAACAATGCCATTGTTGAAGAGGATGTCCCTCCCTCACCAACCTCACCTCCACTTGCATATGAGGATGATGACAACATGCCACCTAACATTTTTTCATCAACATGATTAACCTAGGACCCTTGACTTATTAGCAAGAGGGGGCAATTATGACCATCCCTTTGACCCATCCTAAGATGATAGGAGAGGACTCTCCTATCATTAACATGGTTTAATGTCAAGATGATGATTCCATTCTCACCTACGTTGGTGCCTTAAATTCTTCAATCCACAAATTCATTCTTCCCAAGTCTTCAACCATGTTAAATGAATCCACCATGGATATCAACTTGGATACTCTAGATAACCCACATATTATCAAATTTGGCCAATCATTGAATACCAAGGAACTTCAAGACTTCCCATCCTTCCTCCAAGACTGTAGCATAGCATTCACTTAGTCTTATAGCGATATGCCTAGAATTGACCCCATCATTGTTACCCATAATGTAGTCACTCATTTTGATGCCAAGCCTGTCAAGAAAAAAATTTGATGCATGCATCCTTGTGTATCCTTTCTCATCAAAGAAGAGCTTTAGCATCTCCTATCTGTCAACTTCATTTAACCCATTGATTACCCCTAATGGGTCTCAAATTTTTTACCTATCACTAAATCCATAAGTGGACTATGCATTTGTGTGGACTTTTGTAACCTCAACCTCACTTTCCCCAAAGATGACTTCCCTCTACCCAACATTGACCAGCTTCTTGATCTTACAACCAGTCATGAGATGTTATCTCTTATGGATGGATTCTTAAGCTATAATCAAATCTTAATCTCCCATGAATATTAGCACAAAACAACATTTACCACCCTTTAGGGAACCTTCTGCTATAAAGTCATGTCTTTCAAGTTAAAGAACATAGGTGTAACCTAACAACATGCCATGACCTACATTTTTCATGACCTTATCCATAATATCATATAGGACTATGTGGATGACCTTCTTCGAAAATTCAAACTCTAAAAGGATCACTTGGGCATTCTTAAGATCATCTTCGAGCACCTTATCCACTACCATGTTTACTTTAACCCCAAAAAGTGCATCTTTGGCATTTTATCAGGGAAGCTCCTTGGCTTCATTATCTTCCTTCATGGAATCAAAGTTGATCCTACCAAAATCAAATTAATATTAGACATGTTCCCTCCTACCAACCTTAAGCAGCTTCAAATCTTATAAGGGAAGCTATAGTCTATTCATCATTTCATCTCCCAACTTTTAGATCGATGCCAACCCTTCCACCAGCTTTTGAAGAAGGATGTGTCCTTTAAGTGGAATAGTAATTATCAAAAGGAATTTGATTCACTCAAAGAGTACCTTTTTTCACCACCTATCCTTACCCCTCTAAAGGATGACCAACCTTTCTACCTATATATCTTTGCCATTAACCATTCCTTAGGGGCAATGTTGGCTCACCAAGATGAACAACATAAAGAACAAATTGTGTACTACATTAGTCACACACTTATAAAGTATGAGACTCAATACACTCATACTGAGAAAATTTGATTAGCTTGAGTCTTTATTTCCACCAAGATTTACCACTACCTTCTTAACCATAAAACCTATATCATAACCAACATCGATCTATTAAATTACATGCACTCTAAGCCATACCAAAACTAGTGTATGGCCAATTTGCTCAAGTTCTTAGTTGAGTTTGATCTTGAGTTCCTTTATAAAAATTTAATTAAGGGAGATTCATTATTGACCATTTGGCTAAAGAACCATTACTAGATAATTAACCTCCTTCTCTTGAGTTCCCTGATGAGTCCATTGCAGCCCTATCTCAAGTGAATTTCACCTATCCAGTAACCATGTTCTTTGATGGATCAAAATGTCAACATGGTGGGGGAGCAAGTATCATCCTTATCCCCTTTGATGGTGAACCTTTTCCTTTATACTTCAAGCTCAATTTTGAATGTACCAACAACATGGATAAGTACAAAGCCCTAGTAATAGGTCTTTAGGTTGCCTTAGCCTTACAAGTCAAAATGATCAATATATTTGGTGACTCCCAACTTGTGGTCAATCAAATCAATGGATCTTACCAATGTAAGAATGATGTTTTTTAGTAGTAAAAATAACTAGTTTATGAACTCCTAACATCATTTGGTTACTATCGCATCTAATCAACCCTCTGATCTACCAACAAGTTCACCAAAACCATGGATTCCCTTACCCCATAAATACCATCCACACCCTTGAATTCTAAGCTATCTATCATTATTTATAGACTTACCTAGCCTTCTTTTATCAAATCAAATTCTCCCACCATTTTTAATGTGGAGGAGACCCAACTTGACCTTTGGTATCAGGAAACTTTTGACTATCTCAACTTTGGCATAGTTCCCTCTGGCCTATCTAAGAATGCTTAAAGAGAGTTTATCTAGATTACCTCACACTATAACATTATGGGAGGAATTATTTATAAGTGTGGCTTTGATGGCCTCCTCTTTCACTATTTATGTATTCAAGAAGCCTCCCACACTATCAAGGAAATGTATGATGTTATATGTGGGGGACACTTTAGTGTCTTCATTGTAGCTAGGTGCATCCTCTGTCTTGGCTATTACTAGCCTACCCTTAACCAAGACTATTATGATTATGTGAAAAAATGTGTTAAATTTCAACAACATTCTAATTTGCATCACGTACCCAACCATATCCTTTGTGTTTCCATTGATTTCTATCCCTTTTCATAATGGATTCTAGACCTTATTAGGTAAATTAATCCTCATTCCTCATCATGACACTATTCTATCATCACCATAACTAATTACTTTACCAATTGGGTAGAGGTTATCCCTCTAGTTTCAACAAAAGACGATAAGATTGTCGACTTTGTCAACCATCATATCATCTATTGATTCAGTGTTCCTCATAATATTATCATCAACAATGGTAAATCCATTAAAAACAAGCAAGTCCAAGGTCTATGTGACGCATTTGAAATTAAGGTAAGTTTCTCCTTGCCCTATCACCCTCAAGTGAGTGGATAGGTAAAATCCTCTAACAAAAATCTTAATAATATGCTAACTAAAATGGTCAATACATCCTATCTAGATTAGCGTTTTCACATCCCCTTCACCTTGTGGGCATATCACACCAGCATTAGAACCCCTACAGGTGCTACCCCATTCTCTCTTGTATTTAATATAGAGATTGTCTTGCCTCTTAAAGTCTAAATCCCCTCTCTTTGCATATCTTTGCAAGATTTTGTTTTTGAAAATCATTATCATCAACATTATTTAGCCCAGCTGGATCTACTTGATGAGCATCACCTAGAAACCCTCACCCATATTCATTTCTACCAATAATGTATCAAGAATGCTCACAACAAGCACCTTAAAGTGTGAGAATTCAATATCAGAGACCTCATCCTAAAGGAAAATCAACATGTCACTAATATGGAAAAAATCAAGTGGGACAAGTTTAATTTCAATTAGCTTGGACCTTATATCATAACTCACAAGTATGGATCAGGAGCTTATTGGTTGTCTTTTCTCAAAGGCCACCTAGAACCTGAGCCCCTTAATGCTTCACATGTACATCTATTTTTTTTGTTAGGAAAGATCACGTTCACTTTTTTTTTCACTTAAGTTCATCCATTATTATCTATCCACATTTATCCCCCTATTTTAGGGTCAATCTATTAAAAATGAATCATGTGATTATGTGTCACAGTCATAGCCTAATCTTGAATAATGAGTATCACAGATCTACCTATGGCATGGTTCTCATGGGTCTTTCCACCCCTTTTTAGGATGGATCCTCATGATCATTGTCACGTAAACCTATTTACACTTAACCAACCTTCTTGTGATCTTAGTTTTTCCACCATGAAGGTGAACCACTAAGCCAACATAAGCAAGTATATGTCAAGATAAATCAAATCCAAATAAAAAAATTCCTATCACTAGAAATCATGGGTCATTCCTAGCATTTTAAAACTACTCTTTTGAAGTCTAGCTATTGAAAATTTATTCAAAATTTTCAAAATGTAAGGTGGACTACTCACTCAAAGGACAACTATCAAAAATAATTAAGTAAAGCACATAAACTTAGACCATTCCCTCAAAGGATGGCTAAGTAAGAATTTTTTTAAAGCATAGAAATTTTTTGGAAGCTTCCCACATTAATTAGCTTCCCACATATAGCAATTACCAGAAGACCCATCATCACAATCAAAACAAAAGAAAAATAATCTTGAAATCCATAATTTACTCTCAAATAGAAAGATAAGGTAGAATTTGTAATCATATTTTGCAAGTAAACTTCTCACACCAATCAGTCTGTGTAGTTTAGCATAAGCTTGTTTACCCTGGCCTTTTGGATACCTACAACAAAGGCATGCCAGTCTCATAATAGGGTTCTATTTTCACCCATCTCCCCTTTTCCACTATATGCAAGGGATTTTAGAGATTAATTAACATTTTATGGCCAAGACACCTATTTAACCAACTAATGATCACCCATGTAAGTATTCAAAGGGCTTATGTTCATTAATCCAATCCAACTTTGGGTCTATTTTTATCCCTTGTCACCAAAGAAGCACCGTGCTCTCTGCTTATCCTATCATGACCAGTTGATATTTTAATTATGGCATTTTGTCTCTTGATTATATTCTTTGTTCCCCCATCTAGGGTTTTTAATTAACCTACCTCATGTGTTTTAACAATAACCATTAACAATAAGTATAACCATGGCCATAATACCTCATAATTAGGAACATAATCATAACCATTTGCATTATCGTACCATACATGATAATCATATCCATAAGTAATAATTCAATGTTAACATGTCTAAAAACATGTCACAACCATAATCATAATAACAACCATAATCATGATCAACATCATAAATCAATAACATCCATAAGCATCTAACAATATCAATCATTTCCTACTGCATGTCTAAAGTTTATTAATGCAATATATACCCATTAAAGATTTAACATGTCAAATAGCACAACAATAAAACCAATCCATCTCATGCCTAGGTAAGTATTTATCAATATCTACACAACCATAGCATAAACATATATCATAAGCAATATAAACATCACATCATAAGCATAGACATCAAATCATAATAACCATGTGCATGAGCTATAAACAAGATCACATATATATATCTTGTAAGACTAACAAACATATACCTATATCCAAAAAAAATTCAACATCATACCAAAACCTAAACACTTCTATCCTGAACACTTACCCTTCTCTACCTAACCATTTGACTACATCCACCTTGACATTGCCCATTTTGACCCAAACTATCACATATTTTTGTGATGACCCTGTTTGGTCTTTTTGATCATAGTGACCTTTTTTTTTATGTTGACCATTTGAATTTGAACCACCTAGTGAACAAATAGACCATTTATGTTTTACATGAGAGCACTTCCTACCTAGGATACTTCCAAGAACACTGACCCTATCTAGAGACTCAATATGAATAACCTGATCAACTATGAGCTAACACTATGGCTTGATTACCCAGTCACTAATCCTTCTAGAACTTCCTTTATTTTTACCAACATTGGTAACCTTAGTCTATGTGTGATCTTGGCTACCATACTTAGTCACATTTTATTTTCATGTTTGCATCTCAAATGCCCAACTACCTTTTGTCACCACCTCATGCCTTACCATGAACCACTAATCAAACCCCAACTCAATTTTGGTTTCCCCACACTGACTCTTGATTTGAGGGGGGAACACTTCCTTCCATACTCAGGGTAATGAGACCTTCAATCAACATTCCATTTTTTTAATTCAAAGCCACATAACAAAAAAGGGCAAAATGTAGACACCAAAAATATGGACACCATGATTTTGAATGTCATAATTCCCCTAGACTACCCTAGGTTCCCTTCAAGACCAATATCACCTTCTAACCTCTAATCAATCTAGCCTATAATTAGTTTAATTTAAATTTCTTAACCTTAAATTTTATCCCTTTTTACCCCTTAGTAGTCAACCATCGATAGTCAAGGTAATCATTGACACTCACCCTGACTGTTGATGGTTAAGGTCCACCGCCTCAACCAAAATCATGCAAAACATTCACTTTTCTTTTCTAATTATAGCCTATTTAATTATATTTAAAAGACTTTGCATGGATAATTTATAATTTGATAGCCCAATTGAACCTTCACTTCCACCTCTTACTTGTGCCTATAAAAAGAGAGAAGCCTGAAGTTGAAATCCATTTGAAATTGTTATCAAGAGATTTGTGCATCCATCTTTTTCTTTCTTGTAAGTCAATCACAATCTAATAATCTAGAAATCATATCAAAGAGTCAATTTACCATCACCTCTCCATCAAGCCTTTAGGTACCATTACTCTATCAAAATCAATCTAGGTTCCATCAACAAATCAACTACCTCAACCATCAACCCAATGAACTTTTGGTAAGATAAGTACTTGATTAATAGCATGTCTACTTTATTTACATTTCAAAACCAACCTAGACCTTACCCATCTCTTTAAATTCATCTTTTGGATCTTGTCAGATAGAAAAATTACCAACCTAGTTTTTCACATAGTAATTGTAGATGGTTGACTTAACCTACAATTATCTACCCAAATGACAATGGTCAACTTGACCACCAATGGTCACCTTAACCATCGATGGTCATCCCAACCATTGATGGTTACTATGGCACCAAAAACTAGCAAACTAATTTCACCTATCTACATCCAATAAAACCTATTTTTTTATGTTTCTACTTGTTCACAAAACCCTTTTTGATTTTCTAAAGCATACCCCAACTCTCTAGCACTAGTATTAATTAGTTTATTGGTAATTTAATCATTTCTAGCATATTTATTAGTAAATCACTCTTGTATTCAATTTTAACAAAATAATTTATTGATGCAAGTACCTCTCCTTTTTGTGTATAAACTTAATTATTTGAAACATGTGGATTGATATCCCCTAAGGAATCTCTTGTTTATGGGATCTAGTTATCGCTAGGCAATCCACTCAACAATCTATCTAACAAACAAGTTTGCTTCAGTTCTTTCTTATCTACAAGTCATCCTCCCAAGCCAAAGATGAACTCTTCATAATCTTTTGATTTCAACATGTGCACTATCAATCAGGGTTTTTAACCTTACCCATAATTAGTTTCTTCTTTCCTCTTTCTAATAATAAGCAATAAATTCATTGAAACATATAGTCTTATCAAGAGTCTTATTTCATCATGTATTTGAGATTTATGCATCATATTAGGCATTTTTGCATCATATTGAGCATTATTACATCATATTGTAGATTTATTGCATTGTATTCTAGTCATATTGCATCATATGATAGTCTTATTGCATCATATACTAGTCTTATTGCATCATATGATAGTCTTATTGCATCGTATGATAGCCTTATTGCATCATATTGAGCCTTAATACATCATGTGATAGCCTTATTGCAACATCTAATAGTCTTATTGTATCATATTAGGTATTTATGCATCATATTATATCCTTATTGAGTCTTTTTGCATCATATTATAGTATTATAGGGGATTTTATACATTGAATATGAGTCTTTGTGCTTGTTTTTTGTAGTATATGCATATACTTCAAGAAATGCATACGCATTATAGGAATGCATACATATTTCTATAATGTGTACATGTTCCTTGAAGTAAAAACAAAAACTTGATTTTAAATGTCTAATTTTATATCAAATTGAGATTGCTATCCCCACAGACATTCCTTGTGTACTCTTCATATTATCTACATACTTTTTTTGTAGTTTTTTATTAGAGCCCACATTTTGAAGTACATTCTTGGTTAGTTTTTTTCAAAATGGGCTCTAGTTTGAATTTAGGTAAGAGGAAGAAGTTGAATCATAAAAAACTAAAGAAATTAGAAGAGTTGAGAGAAAAAATAAGGTACAAATGCAAACATTTCATTGCAGACAAGGTACAAACACTAACCTTGATGAGATAAATGCCTTGGATAATGAGCCAGCTGTTAGTAATGAATTGAATAATGAGGAAAATGGTAATAATGAATTTATTTATGATGAAATTCACAGTAATTAATTTAATTATGATTAAATTGACAATAAAAAATTAGATGATGTTAGAAATTCACATTCAAAGTTTAAAGTTTTCAATTTTGTTGATGAAGATCTTATGCATGCTACTTTACCCACAAAAAATGAAGAAAATTTAATGGACTCAAATAATGATGAAATTAACAATGCAAAAAATTTCATGGAAACATATAATGAAGAAACAAATAATGAATAAAAATTCATGGAAACATATAATGATTTTGAAACACCCTTTGAATAGATTCCACCAATAACAACACCTCCAAGAATTGTGTGTAGAAAATATAAGTACTTAACTGAAGTTGATGAATATATTTTTAAACCAATGCATAATAAATTGTCTAAACACCATTCAAGAAGATTGGTATAATAAATTTTGGATAGTTTCTTCATATATTGTAGTATGATAGTCAAAGATGTCAATTAATTGTTTTGTTGATGAAATTCATTAAAATGAGACCTAAAATGTACACATTAGGACTAATAAAATCTAACATGGATGATGAAAATGATGAAATTTTTAAAAATCTACATGATTCATGTCATATTGTAGGCCCAAAATCATGCAACAAATATTGTAATGTTGCCTGGTGTATAATGACAATTTGTGCAGTAAGTGCTAGAATAGGGGGAAAACATTTGATTTCAAAAACAAGTCAAATATAATATATAAATAAAAAAGCATTAATTAAATCAATTACAAGATGTGAAATACTTAATGAACCCAATATGAAATAGCTCTAGTCATTCTCTGGTAGACTTCCACAAAAGGACAAGACTAAAGCCAATGCTTTGAAAGATTTACTTGCACAATTTTGGAAAGATAATACAAGATTTTCATCCAATGCAAGAGATGCAATGAAAAGAATATTTAGTTCTCATAATTGTGAACCACATCTAAAACATTTATTGGATATGACTTAAACACAATTATACTCTAAGTTTTTGTAGCAACATATGCAAATTGCTATTAGTCAAAGATTTTTTGAGATGGCCAAACCTTTTTATGTAAAAATAAATCACATAATAAAATAGAAAAGAAGAACAGAAATCAAAACACACAACATAATGAAAACACACAAATTAAGGGAAATGATAGGTGACAAACTACCATTATTATTTATACAACTTTAGATATTATCCACTATATGATAACAAGAGGTGAGTGTCATCTCTTTAAGCTAGATAGTACATGTTTTCACCATATAAATGTTGAATTTTTAATGGTACCATCCATAGGAGTTAAATTTTCCATGACTTTCTCTTGTCTCTCTCCTTTTATCCTAGAGCAAGACTAGATCACCAATTTGGAATTCACATTTTTGGGCCTTTTGATCAAAGAATTATTTGACTTTTTTTATGATCTACAATTTTATCAATTACTATAACTCATTTTCATTTTATATTTTCCAAGTACATGACTCTCCTCACTATAGCATCTATGAATTGTTCATTTTCAATATATTGGACTAGTTTAAATCTATAAATTCCAAATAAATAGGAATCACAACATCTTTTCCATATAATAGATGAAATGGAGATGTTTTGATTACTCTCTTAGTCATGATTCAATTGGCCCATAATGCATCATATAGATGCTTATACCAATTCCTCTAATTTTCATTGACTAACTTATAAATAATGGTGGTTATATTTTTGTTATTGGATTCACTTGGCCATTACCCTGAGGGTAGTAATCTAAAGGATGTGTAATAGATATGTTGTACCCACAACAAAAACCAATTAACTCAACAGAGGAAGATTTAGAAACATTATGCATTACTGTATTATAAGGTACACCAAATCTTGCCAAGATATTCTCCTTTGTGAAGTTCAATATGACTTTAGAGGTCACAGATATTAAATGAATGGATTCTCGCCACTTTGTGAAGTAATTAGTGGTTGTGATGACATGGATGTTTCCAACACTGAAAGGAGGATTTAAAGTACCAATGAAGTCTAATACTCATTGTTGAAATGATTCTTTGATGGTCACAGGTTTGAGAGGTAATGTTTCAATATTTCCTACCAAAAATGTATTGAAAAGATTCACATTTGGAAACCCATTCCTAAATATCCCTAAACAACATGGGAAATTAGTAGTTAGCTTGAAATATTTTAAATGTTGTGACTAAATATGAGAAATGTTTGCCACAATATTTATCATGAAATGCCTCCATGATTTTCTACTTGTGTTCTTTATTCACACATCTTAGGAAGGTGCCATCCAATGACTTCTTAAACAAGGTATTCTACCAAATTATGTATTCGGTTGCCTTCATCTTGATAATTCATTTTTTATTGGAACTAAGATAATCTATACATTTTCCATATGAAAGGAAGAATCTTATATCGAAATACTAATATTTAATGGAAGCCATGAAGGCTACTTATGGTAACTCTTCTTTTTCTTCCCTCTAAGAATCAACACCTTTAGTAATCAATTGGCAAAGACCTTGTATTCTTATTAGCTTCATAGGTTTGTTGTCTAAATCATACTCTTGCACTATAGAGATCCAATCACCTCTTTATGATCCATGGTCCTACTATGTAAGGATTGTTAATCTAGGACCATGATGATGGTATGAAAATTCAAAATATAAAATATGAAATGCTTTACATCTTTTACCATGGTGTAAGCATGGTTTTATGCTAGTGAATAATTAAGTTCATGATATTTCAATCTAAAAATCATGAAGGTAATATGGGATTTAATTCCTTATTCATTTTTATGCAATTAAATATAGATAGAGTGTCTTTAAAGGAGTAAAAATAATAAATGAAGTACTTGTTAAAATATAGGTAGGTTAAAACCAGTGCCTTGGCAATTGCTTATTTGATCTCATTGAATGTTTTCTTCCCATATTCACTCCATTTCAATTATTTATTACCACTCATCATGTATATAATATTCCTAGTGAGTTTAGCAAAGTCTATAATAAATCTTTTAAGTAAATTGAACTTGTTTAAAATTGAGTGAGTGTTAGGTTTGTTACTTGGTAGTGACAACTATTGGATGGATTTTACTCTTTCTGGATTGATCTTGGTACCTTATTTAGAGACCGTATGTCCCAAGATATTTCCTTATATTACTAAAAATATAGGATTTTGGGGATTCAAAGAGATACCATGAGAGTGACACCTTTCAAAAACCTTTCTCAAGTGCTCAAAATGGTATTATATTTTATTTGAGAATATTGCGAGATCATACAGATAAATCATGATTATTTTATTATTCATTTCATTGAACACCAAGTCCATCACCCTTTTAAATATTTCCCTTGCATTGATCAGGTCAAAATTCATCCTTTTATAGGTGAGAATATCGCATGGGGTAGTGAAATATATTTTGAATTGACCTTTTATAGCTACATTGACTTGGTTATATCCTAATAATCCATAAAACATATATATAATTTTAGATCCTATGATGTCTTGTATAATTTGACCCATTATTGACAAGGTGTAGGTATCCTTTAGTGAATCTTGATTTAAATTTTTAAAATCCACACACATCCTAACTTCCCCATTCTTATTTTTGATAAGAAGTATGTTGGACACCCAAGCTGGATGTTGGACAGGGAAGATAATCCTACCATATAATATATTTTTTATCTCTTCATAGATAGTTCTAGTAATTTTTGTATTATAGTGCCTCAACTTATACTTGAATAGATTGATATCAAGTTTCAATAAAATGTTATGCTGCATGATTTTTGGTCTAAATGACTTTAGGCCATTATAACACTAAGTGAATACATATTTGAAGAGTTTAGAAAGAGAAATTAACCTTATATAATATTATTTATAACAACATTTCCCAATGTTGACATATGTCAACTCTTCTTTTATGCTAATATTTACATTCTCATATTCAGAGGATCCTCTAGAATTTCCTTGAATATTTTGCTTGTTGTGCCTATCATGCTTGTCAAACATCTCATCCAAAGAAACAAGGCCATTTGGGATCTTGTTTCCTTTCAACTAGATGACATTGTATTCTAGTTGATTATCCATCATGTCAAGTTTTTATGAAGTTTTGTTTCTCATTTTTTCTTAGGTACAAGATTCTCTATATGTAACAAAGCTTCCATCAAAAAATAGATTTCTAAAATTATCTTTCTGTTCCAAGAAAGTGATGATTTTTTTATCATTGTTGAATACTTGCCAATGCTTAGTGTTATTTGGAACACTCGGGAGATATACCATTTTGATGACATACCGATGATTGTCAACTTCTAGAGGAAGAATCATCAAAGAGAAGATATGGCTAGGGTGTTAGCTTTGAAATTTTATACCCTTAGGATTTTATTTATAGAGAAATCTTTAAATGATTTGATACAATCCAAAAACCTATTTCTATAATGTTTAATTCTATCATTTTTAATTGATATTGACTTTTTACCTACTTGATGATCAATTTTGCATCACCTTGTGCTTTGAGGTTTTGAATTCCCATTTATTCTACTATTTGTAACCCTTAAAACAATGCTTCATACTTGGTAGTATTGTTTGTGTATTCAAACTCATGTTTATATAATAACTAGAATGATTCCCTATAAGGATAAATAATCATCACACTACTTCCTAAACCATTTCTCAAAAAATTTCATCAAAATCTAGAGTCAATATATCATTGAAGTCTCTTTCTACCAACTTAGGAAGTTTTAGATCCTTTTCATCCATCATCATGTAAGTTTTAGGCCTTATTTTTTTATATAAGATGTCTAATTAGGGATCATTTGACTTCTACATCAATATCTTAGCCTTTAGTTTAAGGATTAATCTCACATTAACTCTTTTCATAGGAATCACCATCTATGTCCAGTCTAATTTGATTTCTCCTCCAAGATATCGATAGAAAGACCTACTCAGAATCATCCCATAGCTGGGAGGGATGTCTACCACTAGTATGGTCATCTTCATTATCTTTTGGGGAAATTTTTCTAGAGAAATTTGTGCATCTTTTATCTATCCAACTAAATAAACTTTTTTTGCCTCCATATTGAAGTAAAGCCCAAATGTTTTAATGTAAGCCAATCCCATGGCATGTGCAACTTAGTCTAATATGACATTATCTAAGGCTCCTAAATAAATTATATAGTTTTTCAACTTAAATCTAATTAAAACAATAAATACATAGAAAGGCTTTATCCTTTTATTACTTTTATTAGTAAGAACTACATTATTTTACAAAACAAAATATACCATCTTGATATGTGCTCCTTGAAGAGGTGTGTTAGAATCTCCTTCCTTGATGAACTTGAATAGTCTGTCTAATTATTTAGTGTTTTTTTTAAGGTATTGAGTTTGATAAATATGAACCTTAGTCTTATTCATGTGATTGATTATGTTAAAGGAATAATTAGAATGTTTTACATTGATAATCACATGAGTAGAATTAAAACTACTAGAGCTTTCTAGCTATTTATCCTTTGATAAATTTGGCAAGGGGGTACCTCTATTGAGAATAAATTTGGGAAGCTAAAACCTTATGAGCCTCTTTTTCATTTTTCTTATTAGGTTATTTATTCTTCTCATTATCTTTCATCCTCTTGTGTTGAGCTCAGGTGAATAATTCATATGAATGGTTATTCATATCCACAACACTTTCCTCATAATCATCTCCTTCAAGTTCATATTCAAGATAACCCATAATGGATTTGCCTTTGATTTCTTGAATTTCAAGATCAAAGTTTCCCAAAACACCTTCTTCAAGTGGTTCTTCAATAGTGCAGTTGTAGAATTTTGGCCATTTCAGGATAGTTTGAACCATTATGGTCATTGATGGCATGAAAAATACACGTGTAGTGAATGGAAGTGGGTATTACTTCAATATCAAGTGGAAGAGTTAAAGGAGGAAATATGTGATGAATTTTTTCATGATATATAACAAAATGTCTCCTAGTTATATCCTTGTATGGAGTATTCTACGATTGAGGGATTTGTTTTTTCAAAGCTAAGATATCATTTACCAATTCATGAATCAAAGGGTCTACTAGATTATGCTCCTTAATTTTGAAAATATCTTGTTTTAATTATTCATCCATGATCATGTCATCCTCAATTTTAGTGGTTTTGGTTTGTGTAGCTACAAATTTTGTAGGGTGATTCCTTCGTAGGATTGGGTACTTTTGCATTCATAAATAGACATTTCTAATTTTCCTCTATGGGCATTACAACATGTATTTTATGCACTAACTCTTTAAAATTCATTATAAAATATCTCATATGTTTATGAGAGTCTATTTATTTGATACAATTATGGAAAAAGAGAGTGTTCATCTTCAATAGGTTTAAACCTTTTTTTCAATTTTTTTTCATTGTTTGCCAATCTAGAATGGAAGCATGAGTTAGGTGGTGGAACCACTCTGTAGATCCTTCAACTAATATTTCCATGAAAAATATAACTAACACATGTTCATGATTGACACTAAGGATGTCACATGCAATAGAGAAAGACTTTATGTGTTCATGAGGATGTTGTCTCCTATTATTGATGAATTTAGAGAAATTATTTCTTGAGCCCTTTGTAAACTCGTGAAGTTGAGAAAATAAAGCCAATAGACCCATTAAAACACCCCAAGGTATAAAAATAGCCATTTTATGAAGGTTTATTAATAAATGGATAAATATATTTGTTAGTGATAAATATTTTCTCCAAGTTTTCACCTCCTTTTTTCATTATAATGAAAGTCTGAAACTAAATTGTCTTACAAATCAAAGAATGAATTAAAAATTCCCTTTTTATTTATGGATCTTATGTACCTTATATCAACCAAGATGCTGACAAGTCTTAAGGAGTTATGATCACTATTATTCCTGTAATTAGAATAATTATTTTCTAAGCAAAATCAACACATTATTCTTCATCATCCAACACGGTTAATTCTCTTTGAAAATGATAATTTTACACCCTATTATCCAAGGCAAACTATTGTAAATCAAATAAAATATCTACTTTTGCAGTTTGTGTCTGATTGAGGTTTGGTTGGATGGTTGAGTTCTAATTTTTATGGATAGTCATACAAATGATTATAGCTAAAATATTGTGCATAGCATGAAAAGTAAAGAATGTACCCCATGGTGGATACTAAAATTTGTTGGTTAAATACTCAATACTTCATATCAAATCTAAGTTTCAAAATAATATAGGAGACAAAAATTCTCTCCTCTATTATGAGTGTAGTTTATATTTATTAAAAGCAACAAAAACTAATATAATTATATATAGTATTTATAATCTGAATGGGGGTTTGCAATAGTAACATTCATCTAAAATAAAAATGGAAAGAAGGAAGGTGAGGACTCATAGGTGAATAAATAAACATATATTAAATTCATTTACATGATAAAATAAACAAAAAGAGAAGATTAATTTAGGATATTATAGCTAATTCATGCTTGAAACAATGAGAAATGTATCATTAAAAGAAAAACACATACCCATTAAGGAAATAACCAAACACAACTTTCAAGTAATTCCTTGTTTTTGGATAAAAACTGAATGCAAAGTTTCCTTCTTCTTCCTCATCAAGACTCCAAATTGTAGACATCCAAAAAAACTTTTTCGAATTGCATTTTCTTGTCTTTATAATAAATGGATGGTTTGACCATTCACATTCCACAAGACTCTTCATATTCTAATTTTATTCCTATTTTATCCTTTAAAAAATTTAATTTTACAAAAAGGAAATTATGAATGTCTTGAAATAAAAATTAGACAAAAATAGAAAAGAGAAATTGTAAATTCCACTAAGGAGCCTTTGTTGATGTGATGACTAGTGTTGAATAATCTAGGGCCCCAGAATCACTTCTAACATGTCCTTTGTCTCGAGTGGCCTTGAATTTTTTGAACTTCTTTACCAATTTTATAACATCATGACCTTTTGGGATTACCACATGATTACACCATGTAATCCATCTCTTAGAAACCATAAGAATTGTGTTTTGAATCTCTCCTAGCTCATCCAAATGGTTATCCATTTCCTTGATTGAGACATGAAATTCATTAATTACAGACATGAAAGTTGTGCTAAAAGAGCTTTCATTGAAGAATTTTTATTTTATAGCTTTTTTGAATTGTTATTTAACTTCATCCATGGCATGTAAATTATTTCATCTTTCTGGAAAAAGTCACAATGAATCTCATCTATGCTAGAAGAGATCAAATTATGCTTCTCATTTGAGGTACTAATTTGATCATTTAACTATATTATTAATCAATTTAGAACCTTAATCTTCATGATAATACATTTATAACACTTAAAATATGTCTCATCCTCTAGTTTATAGAATATTCTAACTTTAACCATCACATCAATATCAATCTCAATCATCTCATAGATGTCTTCTTTCACATTCTCCAATATATTTAGCTTGCATGTGTGAGATTTGCCATGTTGTTTTATATCAATGACATATTTATCAATTATTTCAAATAATTTAATCATCTCCATAGTATATGACATTCTGATCATCAACTTTTTGTCCACACAAGGCTCCAAATTCTTACCATGTGAATTATATTTTATGACTTTGGCAATGGATTCCTTGATTATTCCTAAGACTTGAAAAGGAACATCAATCTGAGGTGTTATAGGTGTGTCAACTATATTGATGAGGTAATTGATGTGTCCTACCAATTGTTTAATAAGATATTGGATTTGTTCCTAAGTGAGATCATATTGTTTTGACATTTTGATGATTCTTTTAGTTGTCCCCCTCAATTTATGTATGTCACTTTCCCTAGTTTCCTATCCAAGTGATATTATCTTGAGAATGTAATCACTCACATTTATATCTAAGACATCCTTCTCCATGTTGGGTTCTAAAATTTCAATAAATTGAGCACCAAAATGATCTAACACTAATCTAGACTTAGTTTTATCCTTCTTGGGAGGATTCTTAGGGAGATCAACTACCACATCAAAATCAAAGAGATCTACTTTCACCACCCTCATTTTCTTGTTGATCATATAATACATCCATTTAAAGGAGATAACACCAAAAGGGATCATTTAAGTTCTGGTTGGAGGGGGTGTGTCCTATTTTGGAGGAGTATAATTTTAGAGAGGAGGAGGAGGACTTGGGGAGACTAAAGGGGATGAGGTAAGTACCACCTTAGCTTATTTAGAAGTTGTATACTATGTTTTACTACTAAAATAAAGAAAAGGCTCACCAAGGGGAGTAGAAAAATATTACATCATTATAGTATTATTTATTATCTTCTTCCTACCAACTATAGGACTTTCATCATAATTTTTCCTTGGTTATCCACCTTACTCAAGATCATCATCATAACTTGAAGAGCTTAGTGATTTAGTTATCATGAAAACACTGGTCTTCTTTGGATTTAGTTTAGGATCCTATTTGAGAGGAGTTAAATCCTTTCCTCTTCTTGAACTACCTACTCTAGTTACTTCATCCAATTTTTGATCAAACCATTTCTTAGTTCAGGACCATACTCTCTAATTTCACACATATAAATATGTTATTCCCCTTATTAACCAATTTATTGTAGGCAAGGAAGTGACCACAAATTTAGATATGTATTTGATAACAATAAGTTCATTCATGTCATCAACAATGTCATCAGATACCCATTCTTTAATGAATTCCTTTATCTTCTCTATGGTCATTCGACTCTAATCTCTCTAGATTAACTCATATTCATCCAAATAGTCTATGTAGTAGTATTCCAAGTCAGGGACATGTTCATAGGTTGCACCAATACCAAGGCATTTTTTTACATATTTCTTCATGTACACTATATCTTGGCTAACAGATGATCAATGAGTGAATTGGAAGATGCCTAATTCAATGTCTTGAGTGTTGATTGATATATTACATGTGAAGTGTCCTAAATAAATAGGGAAAGAGACACCTAAGATGTGTTTGTCTCTATAGCATTTTTGAACTGCACCTAATTGCCTATAGATCTCTATCAATATTATCTTGTCATTAACTAATCTTGAGAGTATCAATGGGTAATATTTGAAACCACCAACCTTGATGAAGGCAAATGTATGGTATTGAAGATACAAGCTTCCATATTAGTTTATCAAGGTGGCTACTTCATTAGAAATCCTTCTACGCCAATCTTCATCCAAAATTTGCACTTTTCTCATGGTGAATGCATCATTCACCCTTATGAATGTTTATTTATTTCTTCCAATGTTATTTATGGAAAACATTCATAGACTTGGGTGACAAGTGTATACTCGTACACTATGGAAATCTTGGGTAAACCATTTGGGAAGCTAAAAAGTACACTAGGTAAGAATTCGTAAATAATTCCTTTATCAAGTGTATGTTTAGAAGCTAGAGATGAAGGGAATCACTAATAATTTCCCCCAATCAATAAATTATTTTCCATGGTAGGTGATATTCATTGGAATGAACATTCAAGGGTGGAAAATCTTGGTGTCTTCATTACCTACCACTCGATTGAGGATAGTAATCATGTCTAGAAGTTATTCATGAAAATATACTCTATATAAATTATTTGGCCACATTGAGAGTCTTTGCCTCCTATTCTTCAATCATGAAATATTCATTTTGTTCAAACACTTAGTGGTATCCTTATCCAAATATTTTTATCCTTTTTCAATACTCATGTTAACAATGTCTTCAAGGACTATGATTCTCATTGTCATCCTTATTATTTTACTATCTACTTTGGCCAAAATTAATCCAATACTTGGTTTTATTTCATGATTTATTGGGACATAGTGTCTCACAAAGGTGAATACCAAGTCATAACATTGAACAAGAGTTGAGAAACTCATTGCTTGAGGAAGGCCACTTCTATAAGCTGAGTAACCAATGTACTTAGGTTTTCAATGTTTATCATATGGTGGACTTATTATAGTTCCATGTGTATAATTTTTGACTTTGGAATCATAGGGAAGTCACTAATCAACACCAAAAATGGCTCATACCTCATGTATTTACACTTCATATTGACCAATTCTAGGTATGTGAAGGTAGCTTCACAACTAAGAACAATAAATTTGAGTAGGTCTAGGGTTATGAAATCCTAGATTGGTTGGAATGAATGCAACTCAATGTTCATATGGAAATATCTTTATGTAAGTCAAATAATCTCTACATTAGATTTTTTCTAAAGGAGAAACTCAAGATAAAATGTTACTAGGATGCTATATATTTTCTTAGGGAATGCAAAAAAAATTATTAGGAATTCACCATTAGGGAGATAATAAGGGGCATGATTATCACTATTAGATATATATCATGGAAATGTATGAATTTAAAATGAGGCATAAGCTCTATATAAGGACACTCAGATAGTTCATCACATAATGATTAGTCTTTAGGGACCACATGCACGTATGAGAGGGTCATTAGGCCATACTAGTTACCTTTATTAGTGCACACACATGTTCATGTATGGGCCCCATGTTTTCAAATCCATGGGTCTCTTTTGGTATGTTGCATATAGTATATAGGAATGGCTATGAGAGGATCGCATCTCTGTGCCTACATGTTTTTAGGGGTTATTGATGAGGTCACATATGGTATACAGGTGTGGGAATGAGAGGCTCACATCTCTGTATATGTGCATTCATGGGATCATTTGGTTGGCTACATCCAATATGTAGGCATAGGCTTGAGAGGTTCGTATTTGTGCCTTTGTGAGGGTTATTTGGCCAACCATGTTTAGTATGCTGACATAGCACAAGAGGTGTTAAAAAAAATTCTTTCATATTATCAAAAATTTGTCTTCTCACTCAGTATTCAATATATAGATCAAGATGTTATCCTAGCTTACATCTCCAAAATTATCACTAACAATTTTGAGGACAAAACTGATGTAAATGCCAAGATTGTAAAACAAGATTTTGCCTCAATAGAAACTAAGTCTTGGAATAAGGTTATGGTGAAATAAATGGAGTCCTTAGTTAAAATTAAAACATGAGACTTGATGAAATTACCTCCTAGAGTAAAACATGTTTGCTATAAATGGGTATTTAATAAGAACTACAATGCAAATGGGAAAAATAAGAAGTGTAAAGCTTACCTAGTAACAAAGGGATTCTCTTATGCACATGGAATTGATTTCAGTGAGATTATTTCTCATGTTTATGAATTACATTAAAATGGATTTATTCTAGCTATCACTAGTAGTTTTAATCTATAAATAAAATATATGGATGTAAAGATAACTTTTTTACATGGTGAGTTTGAAGAGGAAATATTTAAGATAAATAAACTTTTTTACATGGTGAGTTTGAAGAGGAAATATTTAAGATAAATAGAAGTAATGATTTGATGTGTAGGTTGAAAAGTATTTTTATGATTTAAATCAATCAACATGAATGTGGAATCATAAATTTGATAGATGTGTGTTAGGACTTGGGTTTGGAAGAATTAAAGCTAATCCATATGTTTATTTTAAACAAGATGAAAAAATTATTATCATAGTGTCATATATGGATGGCATGCTATTAATTTGTAATAATAAGGAAATGATCAAACAAATTTAAGTCTCAATTATCATATCAATTTGATATTAAATATCACATTGCCCCAAAATATGTTTTGATCATGGAAATTAAAAGTAATCACGTAAACAAAAAATTATGTTTAAATTAAAGGAAGTACATTGAGATGTTGTTACAAAGGTTTAAGATAAAAGAAAGTAAGCCTATCACTCTTCCTTTACCTATTAATCAAAAGTTATCCCTTGAAAAATGTCCCAAAATTGAAGAATAAATTTAGGACATGTCTCTAGTCCTATATGCAAGTGTTTTTGGTATTTTTATGTATGCAATGGTTTTTACCAGACCTAACATTGCTCATGTAGTGGGAGTAGTGAATTTATTCATGTCAAATCCAATAAATGAATATTGTAATTCAATGAAGAGGATCTTCAAATATTTGTGTGGGATGTCAGACTATGCAATACATAATCAAGGTAATCATGATGAAAGGAAAACATTGAATATACAAGGTTTTGTTGATACAAATTAGGCTAGAGATCTTGATTTTTGATGATGTACTAGTGGGTATGCTTTCAATTTTTTTGGTGGACCTATAAATTGGATGACCAAATGGCAAGCTAGTGTTGTGATATCCACCACAAGGACTAAGTATATAAAATTTGATCAAGAAAGAAAGGAAGTTCTTTAGATTCAAATGTTAATTTTTATTTTTTGGTTTATTCAAAATGCTTTAAGGATACATTGTGACTCTCAAAGTGTAATTTTTATAGAAAGGAACCTTGAATATCAGTCTATAAAAAAACATTGATGTGCAATGCCATTTTTTAAAGGAAATGGTGAAGGAGAAGAACATATTGTCATTGAAGGCGGACAGAAGTAATTTTGTTGTTAATTCACTAATGAAGGTTATGAGAATGGATAAATTTTATTGGTGAATAAAATCAGTTGACATAGTTATCTGTAGCCATTGAAGGTATGGCCTTGTGGCACCTATGAAAATTATTTAAAAAGTGGGATATTATTGGAAATGTGTTGTATATTAAATCCATTATTTACATTTTATTAGACTATAAATCCATAATCATGCCTTCTTACATTCCATTGGGGTTTGTGGAAAAACCTTGAAATGTTTTAAGACCATATTGACATATATTTGGGTGGTTTTTGACCTTATTTTATAAATCATATGGGTTTGATACCCATGGTATTGTAATATTTATTTGACAATTACCTATTGATGTATCCATATACACTCACATATAAAATAAATGGAAAGTAGAATTTGGTTGTGCATTATTGTATTGTAAATGGTTAAGTTAATAAAGTAAAGAAGTCACTATGCTAAGTTTTTAGTTGAAAGTGTTTTTGTATGGGAAATCATGTGTACATGTAATTTTGTGTAAATATATCATTTTTTCATGTTTTTTAAGCTTAAGGACTCTATTTTTTATTTAGGGTAAAGGGGGGATTTTTTTCAACTAAGGTCCCCAAACCCTTGGAAAAGTTCAAGTACAAAGGAAACAAAAGGTTAACCAAGCTAAAAAGAAAAATTAGGACCAAACACAATCTACAAACAACTATAAGACAACCCTAATACAACTTTAGAATAACTTAAACACTAATCTAATTATAAACTTATAGATACATCTTCCTAGCATGTATTCATCTTTTGAAGATTAATATATATTTTATTCAATAATATTTTGTGATCTACAGAGTATTGTGAACCACTGCTCTACCCTTTTAAACCCTTACCTTTACCTGCATAACTAGGCTTAAATATTTATTTGATATGTGTTCTTATATGTGCAACATTTTTAATACCTTCTTGCATCATAGCCTTGTTGTAATTAACAAGAAAACTGATCTTATTATGCATATTTTCATTGGCATGCTTCAAGATCTCCACTCTAAAATTTAGGCCCTAAATCTAGTTATCCTCCTCCCTACCTACCAAAATTTGTGACAACCTTAAATTTTCCTATTACACCCCATTCACCTTTCCCTTTAGCTTAGTAATTTTGTGCATAAACCACCTCATAATGGCTTTCTAAAGGTCTAATTCTTCCACAATTTTGTCTACACTTTCCTTATATTTAAGTGAAGACACTAGTTTATTGAAGCCACATTATGTTCCTTATGATTCAAGGATGTCTCCCCTTTCTCTGAGAAAGGATTATCCCCAATCATCTTCTATTGTTTTGTTGCCATCTATACCTAATCATGTTTTTTTTCCTTCTCTCCCTCCTACCTAGGCTCTTCCATTGCCACATTATCCCTATCCACATCAATGATCATCTCCTCAACCTTCTTGATCTACCCATTCTATATGTCTTTTTCCCCTTTATTCGCTTATGTTTCTTTGTTGATTCTTGAAATTTTTGATGCACTTTTGAGTCTCTTTGTAATGCTATCCTATTCTTTCACATTTTTTTTCAAATTCTTAACATTATAATTTTCAAAAAATGTTTTCTTACTCCCTGAGACCCTTTTCAAGCTACCTAGATACTTAATCCAAAATTTTTTAATATTCCTAATATCTACAACCCCCCCCCCCCCACAGTCTTCTCTTTTTGCCTATGAGAGATATGAGGAATAACTTGATTCATGCCTTTAAAGTACTTGAATACAAGTAAAATTACTCCCTCATGCCTTGGATTGGAATAATTTCCATTTTCTAATTTTAGTATAGATACCTCCAAAGATTTAAGGATAAAGAATGGAAGACTAAAAGACATTCCATGTTGAAAATAGTTAATCATTCTAAACATAGACCATCTCATCACATTATATCTACCTTATAAAGTAATATATTGAATTACATTAAAATATACCTCTATGAATGTCCTAAGAAGTGATTATCTATCTAATTCATTATGCAACTACTTCAATTGCTCATCTTCTTCTAGGAATGCTTCTTTATTAGGTTTAAACTCTTTTGGGGTGTGGTAGCTCTTCATCTCCTCAATACCAAAGACAATCACATGTGATATAAATTCCTCTATGATGTCTAGAGTGACTCCATTGATGGTCATTGATCTATCCTCCCATGCCTTTGTAAACATGATGGAAAAATGTCTATCAAATCCTTCAATTTTATCCATAAAACTTGTGAATCTAGCTACTTGCAAAGCATTCCAAACTCTTTCATTTTTTTTGACTTTTAGTTAGAGTTTAGGTTCAATTCTATTTAGTAGATATATTGTATTTTTCTCACCTTCATTCCAGTTGAAACTATTGTCAATGATCTCCCAACTGCACTAGATAGAGCTGTAATAGTATGTTGTGTTTTGGCCATCTACTAGAAGCTTTGGGCCTTCTAGATGTTTCTCCTTTAAACCCCTTAAATTTTCCTCATAAGACCTAAGTCCTTGAAATGTCTTATGTAAATTCAATCCCTCTATAAACATTAGAGGTACATCCATATGCATAGGATTATTATCATAATTAATTACTTCATTATTCACTTGTAATATCAACTCCCTACAAAGGTCTTCATGGCCTATCCAAGTTTTAAAACCCACATTATTGGATCCCCTATTTTTAAAATAGTCAACAATCATATTCCCTTCTCCATATGTATGTTAGATGCTCACCTACTAGAAAGAATTTAAGATACCTTTACCTTCATCTATGATCTACTCGATAGACCAGCTTATAGGATTTTTACCGATCAAATAGTTGATAATGTTCAAAGAAAACCCCTCCACCAAAATATTTTGAACATTAATTTGCTTCACAAATTTGATCCCCCATAGCAAAGCCAAAACTTATGCCCAATGATTTGACTTAAGACCCATATCTCCCACGTATGAGGTAATCAACTCACCCTCATGATCTCTAATAATTCTTCCTTCCCCAACTACTCTCAAATTTCCTTTTGAAGCTTAATCAAAATTAAGCTTCATCCATCCCTCAGGGGGAGGTTTCCACTTTATTCTTTTCCTAATTTCATCTTTAGGGTCTAGTTTCCTTAATTCTATCAAGTCAATCTACCAATTCTAAGATGGGATTTGTTAAAAGGGGAGTAGACTTTTACCTTTCTTGTTTTGAGCTAACCTGTAGTTCTCTTTGATGTAATTGAATATTCTTTCAGAGGTGACCTTATTGTTGCACCTATTACACCTAAAGATTCTATTATTCCTTACTCCCCGAATCCCCCATATAATGTGCATTAGAGTCAAGTTCCAAATCAGCTTAAGATGTGTGTTTTTGAAGGGACAACTCCAATACTACCAAACTTCTTCTATAGAACCAAGTTGCACCCATAAAATATTAAATTTTTAAATAAAAAACTCCAAATTTTATATGTGAAGGAACAATTGATTAATAAATGGAAAACCGATTCATTTTTCTCTTCACACATCACACATCTATTTATAATAATACATCCTCTTCTTCTCAGATTATCCATTCTCAAAACTATATTTTGAATAGAAACCCATAAGAAGAAACTAATTTTAGGAATAAGGCATTTATCCACACTCATTCCCAGTTAACCACAACCTCTTGTTCATGAGAAATTAAATCATACCTTAATTTAACTTTATATTGGTCATCAAAGGAGTCAATCTAGACAAATTGATCTTTGCTAACTACCCTTGGGATGTGAATAATACACATTGCATTATTCATCTCTACTAACTTAAAACTATCTTCTTGGTTAATGTTGTCTAGGCTCAAAACTTTCCATTCTCTAACTCCCTCTAAATTCTACTAGTGTTTAGCACCCTTATCCCCATACTTCTACCCCAACTTCTCTTGAAGATGAATATATATATTTCTCTGTATAGTAGATAGCTCTGTGATACAATTATCTTTCCAAAAGTATATCTTTATTGCATCACCAATTTTCCATTTCAACCCTTCCTTAATTAACTCTTTGTTAGTTGTTAAGAAGTTCCATAAGTGTGATCCTCTCACAAAATGTTCTTTAGTCAGAATGGTAATTAAGTCTCTTCCATAAAGATATTTAAAGGATAGTATATTTCCCCACACTAAATTCTTGGATATGAATCTCTACATAAATATAGATATAAGGGCTTTATTGATCAGTTGTAAATTTCTAATGCCTAGTCTACTATATCCTTTTTTGTTGCAAACTTTATTCCACACCACCAGGCGGAATTTTCTTTTTTCCTCCATCCTAGGATATAGGAAATTTATTTGGATCTTAATAATTTTATCCTCTACTCCCTTGGGTAGATTAAACAAATATAAAATGTATACTGAGAGACTTTATAACACACTCTTTATCAACACTACCTTCCTAGCCTGAGAGAGGAGCTTGCCTTTCCATCCTACGATCTTCGTTTATAATATTTATATCAACAAATTCCAGGTAGATACCTAAATTTGATTATTAAATAGAGGCATTCTAAAGTATGTAGAAGGAAGTTATTTGATTTGACAACCCATCAAATGACTACCCTGACTTGTCTAGCCACTGGAGTATTGAAAAAATAAACTGAACTCTTTTCAAGTTAGTTTTTTGATTGGAATCCTTTTCATACATTACCAAGATATTTTTTATTGTTCTAGTTTCCTTCATAGAAGCTTTGGCCAATACAATAGTGTCATCAGTGAATTATTGATGTGTGGGTAAGTGCACAAATTTGGGGGACAAAAAAGGGCCTACTCATGGACATGATTTTTCTAAAATATTATAAATTAGAAATTTTGTAGATAATTTGAGATGGCTACACTCAAAATTTGAAGATGGTATAAAATATGAATTGTAGTATTTTGAGTCTAGTTTCTGAAAAAACTATTTTTTTTTTTTTAAATGGTTAATTATAAGTAGGTTAGACATCTAAAATTTGAAGATGACCTCCTATTTTTTAAAGAAAACATAGTAGATAGATGGTCGTGCAACCCACCATTTTTTGAGCATCGTTAAACATTGTTTGAAACCCTTTAGTGAATATGTAGATAAGATCTTCTAGTGTGTTAATATTTATTTTATATTTTTTCAATGAATATTTTTTAATTAATTTTGAAATTAATTAGATCCTAAAAACTAACCAAAAAAAAGGATATTTGGTCATGCAACCCACCCTAACTACCTCAAATAAAAAATGAAAATTTGATTTTTTTAAAATATGTGTATAGAATTAGGCCTAGTTTTTTACCATATAATGTTTTTTGTAATTGGATCAACGAAAAAAATATTAGATAAAAATTAATAGGCATGTAAAGGTATGGCATGTATTGGCCTAAAAAAGGTGTAGTTAGAAATAAATATAGTTTGAACCAGTAAAATAGCCCAAAAATTATAAAAATTATATATTTAGAAAGAGGACAATGTTTTTATCATAACGGTAATAATTTTTTGAATTTTGATGTTTAAATATATAGTGTATTTGGTGATTGAAGTTTAAATTTGTTTGTTTTTATCAAAACTCTCAATCTCGATGTATATGCATAGTCACAAGCCTTTAGCTCAGAAATCCAAGCCATTTCTGAGCCTAAAGGCTAACATGTACGTGTGAGTATAAATTAAAATAATGCATATGCATTTTATAATGTATCACATAATACGTACGTGTTATATAATGTATCACAAAATGTGTATGAATTGTTTTTTAATAAGACCAGAACCATCTCCATAAGCATGCGGAAGTTACATGTGAAGGTAACTTTGGCTAGAAGCTTATTTTCACTATTCTAAATGTTAAGTATAATTTTACATTTATATTATTACATTTATTTTCAAATTTTACATTTATATTATTACATTTATTTTCTTATACTAAACTTATACTTTAAATTTATTTTAGTAAATATAAAAAATTAGAGTCACTCAGCATCTAATAGAGTTGGTCTCATAGTTGCACACTTTACGATGTGGAAAATAGTTTTATAAAATCTAAACAGGTTAGTACATAGGCATTTTCAAGGTCTAAATATTAAATCTAAGAATTTTAGGACATAAATTTTGCAATTGATATCCATTTTTGGTAAACATATAGTCATTTTAAGTTTTTTGTGCCTTTTTTTAATTAATTCCTAGCATTTCTAGGGGCCTTAATTTTATCAAAAATGAAGCTTTCAAACCACTCACTTTGAAATTATTACAATGTTGTGTGATTGGGGTAGCATAGGTCACATTGATGACTTTCACACATTAAACAAACACTTTACATCTTAATTTCACTTAATCATTATCCCTCCCTCATCCTTGATCACTTCCTACTCATCCCTCATTACCCCTAATTACTCTCTCATTGTCCCTAATCACTCCCTCATTGACCCTCACTATCCTTAATCATCTCTAATCACTCCCTTATCATCCATAATCACTCTTCCATTAACTCTCACTATCCCTCATCATCCCTAATCACTCTTTCAGCATCCTTCATCATACCTAATAGCTTTCTCATCCCTATTCATCCCTAATCACTTCTTCATTGACCTTAATTTTCTCTCATCATCTCTAATCACTTGGGCTTATCATCCTTAATCATTACTTCATTGATTATCACCATTCCTCATCATCCCTAATTTCTCAATTGTCATCCCTAATAATCCCTAATCAATCTTTCTTCATCCTTCATCATCACTAATCACTCCCTTATTGACCCTAACCATCTCTCACCATCCTTCATCACTTCATCATTGACCTTCACCACCCTTAACACCCCTAAGCACTCCCACATCATCTGGCATAAGTATTTACTCTAAATATATTTTTGATTTCAATCATATGTTGTTTAATCTATTATAATAGAAATTAACTCTTTTTTAGGACTTGTGTTTCCAATACCCATTTGTGATAATCAATTTTATTACTAAATGAACTAGATGATCTTCCAAATTTACAGTCAAGTAACATAAGTATTAACAAAAAATAGACTCTAAATTATAGTTCATCAAATTATCTTTGTTGTGCAGCTGACTAAATGAAACATTATTCAGCTCCACCTTTGGTAGTTTGGTTCAAGAGATAAAAATTAAACACAAATTCTTGTATAATTTCTAATTCTGAGAAGATTTGAATTAGACGTAAATTTATTTAGTGTTTCCCATTCCCATATGACTTGAATCTTAATTAGGTTCACACATGCACTCCTTGTGTGTATAATGTGTCCTAAATATTTTATCTTTTGCATGAAAAATGAACATTTATTCATGTTATCACAAAAATAAGTTTCTACAAAATGTGAAACACTAGTTCAGCATGGTGTAGATGCTCATCCCATGTTTTCTAAAGATTAATATGTCATCAAGGTGGATTTTTAAAATGACATAGGTAAAGGGCCTACGGATGTTGTTCAACATCTTGAAATGAATGAATTTTTTATATGAGTTAACCTAAAATGCATAACCAACTAGTCAATCAATCTTTCCTTTGTTTTTAATACTATATTCCAAATGTCTATAGGTTTAACATGAATATGATGATATCCAAACTTAAGATCAATTTTGGAAAATATTTATACACCATGGATATGGTATAAAAATGCCTTAATATTTAAATGAGGATAATAGTTCTTCACTTTAATCTTGTTAATATTTTTTTAATTGATTAACAATGTTGGCACAAATGTAATTGGGCTTCTGCAAGGCATTAATTTAGGCATGATGTGTCCATTATCCATGATTTCATAGATCTACCACTTGATCTATTCATTCTCTAAAAATGATATGTTGTATAAAGAGGTTTGAGGTATAGGTAGATGAGAGATCAAATAAATAGTATTATTTAGTGTATAATAAGTAGGAACTTATTTAGGTACCTGAAAGATATCCTTATATTCATGTCATTTATAGTTCAATTATTTTGTCTTTGTTATTATTATATAAACCACACTATGATATAATGACATAAGGATGTCATAACATTTACTTCTTACCATTAAGAGTAAACTTCTTACTAGAACTCACAATATTCTTGCACTTCCTAGAACTAATGACTAAAAGCTTATGAACTAATTATGATATCTGGTATTTCAGATCATGACAATCTATCATAACATTTTAAATATTTACTTCATAGACTATATATCAATGGTAAATACATGGTTAACCACATGTAAAACATCACACACCTATAATGGTGAGATGTCACAAAGGATTGCATCTTTAAAATTTTTAATTTTGTACACCAAGTGACACTACTAAGTGATCCATTTCTCAAGGCCTACACTAGACCATACACTAGTGTATGATTATGGATGATGTATAAATTTCAAGTTCAAATTTTGAAAATATGATTTAGGAGGAATTAAATTCTTCTAACTTCCATTAACAATTATGAAGTGTATTAGCCCACCATTGATATACATTTGTTAATAAAACAATATTTTTAATTCATATAATTTCTTGTTGGGGGAAGTAGAGATATTTTTAGTACCAACCATATCATTTTTTTCATAATTTATTATCTACTTAACTTTTTATAGTGCTACATAACTTATACCCACTTCTTGAGATGTGCAACTAGAGAGCACATAGTGTGATACTCTTCATTGGATTGAATATTGAATTTATGAATTAAGTACCACTTTCCAATCTTGGACTACTTGTTCCAATCATTTGAAAATTATTTTCCACTCTCTGTTATGATGACTCAATCAATAGACACATAAATGGAATGCCTTCAATGTAATTATTTTAATCATAAAATGTCCTCATATGGAAATCAATTGACTAATTTCAGTAAATCACATAGCTTGGTGATCCTCATGTATTTACTACCCATTTTTGGTGCTATAATGGTTTTACTTGCTTCTCTTTTTCTGGTTGATTTTCAATTGTGAGCTACATCATTTATAATAGGCCCATATTTTTTCATAGGTGTTAAATATTTATGTTTCAAATTTTCCTTCACATCATTTTGATCACTATGACTTATATTTTATGCTAGCACGCAACTCTCCACTTATATGTCCTAAAATTCTTAAACCCCAACAAAATACCACCATCAAGGTATTGGATGGAGTGATTAAGGATGAGGAGGAATGAGGAGGAATTGAGTAGAGATGATGATGGATTCAATAGGGATGATGAGGGATGGTGAGGGTCAATAAGGGAGTGATTAAGGGGATGAGGGAGTGATTAGGGATGATGAGTGATGGTTATTAGGGGACATGAGGGATGAGTAATTAGTGATTATAGACGATGAGGTATGATGAAGCAGTGATTAGGGATGATGAGGTGATGTAAGAGAATCACTACCCAATATAAATAGTGTTCTAGTTTACATGTTTTGAATCCTTAAAAGGTGGTCAAGGTCATAATAATTTTTTAGGAGTCTTTATAAGTTTCTAGTTTTGTGTAAATTTTGAATTAGAATTATATTGAAATTTCCAACCAAATATTTCATTTGAACTTTTGAACTTTCATAGAGACTTCAATCTTCATTCAAGAAGTCCAACATTAAATTTGGTGTGGTTTGACTTTAGAGAGGATTTTAGGATGTTACAAAACATATAACTAAACTCATGTTTGAGAAATATTTTAGTAGTTGAGTTAGTTGAGGACACTCTCAAAATACAAAAAAAGTTAGAACTAAGTTGATGGTTATTTGGTAATAAGAATCTTGTCCATGTCTTATTTTTTATTCATAGTCAAATTCAAGAGAGTTGGAAGGGGTAGTATTCAAAATAATGAATGTAAATAACCCAAAATAAGTGAATAAAGACAATTTTTGATTATTTATAGACAAGAAAGCAAACAAACCCTACATCTTCTTGAATATGTGCAAAGATAGTTGACAGTGTGTATGATCATGAAACATGATTAGTAATAAGTTATTTGTGATCTTGGTCTAAGTGCTAAGTTGAAAATAAATTTTATTTGATGGTGATTAT
The DNA here is from genome assembly GCA_037957365.1 of Torreya grandis. Classification (NCBI taxonomy): domain Eukaryota; kingdom Viridiplantae; phylum Streptophyta; class Pinopsida; order Cupressales; family Taxaceae; genus Torreya; species Torreya grandis. The sequence goes on along the minus strand of JARHVA010006075.1, from coordinate 439,570 downwards.
ATAATTTTTCATTTTATTTTCAAATTTTTTGAATGTTGAAATTAAAAATTATATACCCTATGATTTTACAAATTATGCCTTGAAATATGAGTGAAGGTCAGAGTCTTGTGGAAGAGGAGATTTTATTTGGTGGGATTTTGAAATTTATGATTAATTATTAACTTTACATAATAATTCATTAATATTATTTATAAATTTCATGTTGTTATTATGCTAAGGACATTCTGTGTTGAACAACATTACCCTATTTTTTATGACCAAAAGTTCTAAGTATACATCTGTGTGAGAAGGTATATGCATGTATTAGAGTTAACATTCAAATGTATATGTTGGTGAGTTGATTATCATATGATAATTAAATATTATAGTATTTCAATTATCGTTTATATATTTGGATGAGCAAAAGTAAAACTAACATAGTCCTACAGTCATCAAGAAACTTAACATAGCCAAAGTGGTATCTCATGGAAATTGGTAAATTGAGTGTTATAGATGGAAGGAATTGATTTTTTAAAGTGTGTAAACATTTTTTAGATATTTTTTAACCTTAATTTTGATATAGAACCCTTTTTGGAATGAATTATAATAAATAACCTCTTCTCAGATTACTACAAATTGGTGACTCAATATACAGTCTATTCAAATTTGGTTAGATCAATCTACTGTAGCTTAAAAATGGAAATATAACACTTGGAAAACATGAATAAGGTCAAATCAGACCTAATACAACAATAAAAGTCATTGTAAATGCCTTTTTAAGATTGAAATCTCATTTTAACCCTTCTCAAGTTTGTAAAACCAGTTCAAACCTTGTATTAGGGTTTCTACTTTCAAACTGAGTTTTTAAGAGTTGTAACCATAAATAATTCATGAAATTTGGTGAAACATTTGACTTAAAAATGCACAAAAATAATATAATTTTTTTAAGTTGTGTAAAAATGGATAAGTATGGATGGGGGAGGACTGTGTGGTAGACAGGGTAGAAGGAAACATAAAGACCTAATCTGAGAGTAGAAAGATCCAAAATCAAATAGTTAAACCAAAGCCTAGAATTTTGTGAAAATATGGTATATGTTACATGGTATCCATAAATTAGGTTTATTTGATGATTTGAGTCTGTACAAGAATATTCTATGACAGAGTAAGAGGTAGTATATGATATGAGGATTGTGTTGAAAAGTTAAGTAGGGTTGAGAAGAAGTTAGAGAGAAATCAAAGGAGTGAAAGGAAGTTTTTCAGAGCCCTATTAAAGCCTAAGGAACTAGAGAAAATATTTGATCAAAGTTGTTATAAATCATAAAGACTAGTAAGGGGGATAGTCTCAAAGTAAAAGAGATTGAATGCATTGAGTAAGGAGAATATAATGAGGAGTTTAGTGAGACCATCCAAATAATGGTGGAGAATAAATGAAATTAATAAAATGTAGATGTGGTTTTGAAATGTATGTGTGGTCTAAAGATAGAGATCAAGTAAGAAAAGACAAAGTGAAAACTAGGTAGATAATGGCAAAGAGCTTGGACAAGTAGAGTATGCAATAGGGCTCTACATCATGAGGGATTATGAAGGGCAATGAGGGAGTGCTTATAAATGATGAGGAATGGTGAGGGTCAATAAGGGAGTGATAATATATGATGAGGGATGAGGAGGGAGTGATTAAGGATGATAAAGTGATGATTAGGGATGGTAAAGGCCAATAAAGGAGTGATTAGGGATGATGAGGGATGGTGAGAGCCAATGAGGGAATGATTAGGAATGATGAAGGAGTGATTAAAGATGATGAGGGATGGTTAGGGTCAATGAGTGAGTCATGATGGATGAGGAGGGAGGAAGAGTGAGTGATTAGGGATGATGAGGAATAGTGAGGGTCAATGAGGGAGTAATCAAGGATCATGAGGGAGTGATTAGAGATGACTAAGGATAGTGAAGGCTAATGAGGGAGAGATTAGGGATAATGAATAATGATGAGAGAGTGATTAAGGGTGAGGAAGCATGAGTAAGAAGTGATCAAGGATGAGGGAGGGATGATGAATAAGTGAAATTAACACAAAGTGATTGTTTTATGTGTGTAGGTCATCAATGTGACCTATGTTACTCTAATCACACAACTTTTCATCCATTTCAAAGTGAATAGTTTGCAAAATTTAATTTTGCAAAAACCTAAGGCTCGTAGAAATACCAAGAATCAATTCAAAAGCCACAAAAACCTAAAAAATGACTATATGTTTATCAAAAATGGATATCAATTGCAAAAGCTATATCTAAAAATCTTTAGGCTTAATACTTAGACCCTATAAATGCCTAAGTACTAACCTGATTAAATTTTAAAAAAATATTTTCCACATTGTAAGGTGTGCAACTATGAGACCAACTCTATCAGATGCTAGTAACCCTCATTTCTTATATTTATCAATATAAATGTGAACTTATATTTTACATTAGAGTAGAAAATATAAGCTTCTGACCAAAGTTTCCTTCACATGCAACTCTCACATGCTTGTGGAGATGGTTTTGGTCTTATTATAGAACAATGTGTATGCATTATATAATGCATATGTGTTGTGTGATACATTATATAATGCATATGTGTTGTGTGATACATTATATAATGCATATTCATATGCATTATTTGAATTTATATTAATGCATATGCATTATTTTTTTCTCAATAATGTGATTGCATTATAGCTTGGTAATTGCTAAGCCATAATTTAAATAACACAGTCACATTAATTAATTAACATAATTATATTATTTAATAATGCAATCATGTTACTTAAAATGTCTATATAATTATCCCCCAACTCCATGCACATACTTGTGTCATAGGGTCAACAAATCTAGCTGGTTTAAAACCTCTCAATTGACCCTCTACTAAAGCCTTGAAAATATACCTGCTCAAAGATTCTGCCATGATGATGAAGATGAATGGTGATAGAGGATCCCCTGTTGAACTCCTTTAGAACTCTTGAATAATCCTTATGCCACTCTATTTACTAACACAAAGAACATACATGTGGTTATACATGCTCTAATAATCTTTCTAAACTTATCTTTGAAATCATATTGTGCCAACACTCTATCTAGAAAGCTCCAGCCTAGTCTATTAGACACCTTTTCCACATCTAGTTTAAGGACCATGGATTCATTTTTTTTTCATAGAATGAATGGCTTCATGTACCACTATTATTCCATCTTGAATATGTCTTACTAGGATGAAACCTCCTTGTTGAGATTGAATAATATTTTTCATACTTAGTTGCATCCTCAAGGCTATAAGCTTGGTAATGATTTTGTAGAAAGAGTTACACAAACTAATAGGCATAAAGTCTGCAAAATTAACTTTCCCTTCTTTCTTAAGAATGAACAAAAGAAATGTATGATTAAATTCTTTGAGAAGCTACCTAGATTATAAGAATTCATTAATAGATGCAACTATGTCTTCTCCAATAATATCCCAAAAGGTCTTGAAAAAGCTATTGGAATTATGTTTGGTCCTAGAGCCTTATCCAGGTTCAACCTAGAAATCATAAACTTTAGATCCTCATTAGTGGTAAGAGCAATAAGTATATCATTATCTTCTTGGATGATCAACTTAGGTATTACATGTAGAAATTCTTGTTCAAAACCAAGAGTTTTTTTTGAAGTCAAGCTTAAGGACTCTTTTAGTATTGATTCTCTCATTTTAATTTTTTGGATCTAATTTTCACTTTAAAATGATAAGACCTATCTTTTACTACACTACCAAGAGTGTCATCCTTGCAAGACCTTCGCATTTCACCTCCTTTCTCTTTTGATCGATATTCAAGATATAAAGATGGCACATACATCTATATCAAGGAAAGAGAAGAGAAATGATTGTATTCTTTGTCAAAGCTTCCACTTCATTGAAGTGGGATTCATTTCCTTTGCTCTATCACATTTGTGTAGCACTTCCCTTATCTAGTTTCTAATGTTTAATGCTTGCATGTTATATTTTGGTCACTAATAGTACATTTATTATTTGTTAGATCATGAAGGCATTAATGAAAAGGAACAAGTTTTTTTAAGGTCCCCTAAGAAAAATCCCTATGTAAAATTTAGGTGAATATTGAGAAGTGCATTTTGAATTATTAGCAAACTAAAGGGAAACTAGTTTCATTGAAAAGGTGTATCCTAAGCGTCACTTGACCACAACATTTAGGTGCCTTCGTCTAGACCCTCTAGAAGGTGTCCAGACCCTGTAAACAGTGTCTAGACCCTATGAATGATGTCCAGATGCCCTAGACGGTGCTTAGAGGCTCTGGATGGTGTCCAACACCTTTATACATTGTCTAGAGTCTGTGGATGGTGTCCAGAGGCCTTGGTTGATGTCAAGAGACTTTGGATAACATCCAAATCCTTTGGATGACATCCATAGAGTCTGGACATCATTTAGAGCCCTGGGATGCCATCCACGGGCTCTAGATGCTAGACTGCACACTTTAAACACTCATTTCAAAAATGAAAGAAAATGTCATCATATACGTATTTTATCCTAAAAATTATTGAATATTTGGATTCCTCTCAAAAAACTAGACAATTTCAAAAAATAAATCACCTGATTTGACTCCATATCGAAAATTTATACCCATTTGAAGTTTCAAACACTGTCAAGAGCTGGTAGATGATGTCTAGAGCTTGTCCACAGACACTAGACATCATCCACAGACTTTAAACATCATCCATAGCCTTTGGATGTCATCCACATACTGTGGATATCGTTTAGAGCCTGTGGATGCTATCCATGAGCTCTAGATGTTGTTCATCGACTTTGGATGGCATCCATAACTTCAAATGGGCATAACTTTTGCATACGAAGTCAAATTAGGGTGATTTGTCTTTTAAAATTATCTAATTTTTTAGAGGAATCCAAATATATAATAATTTTTTGGATAAAATACATTTATGATAACCTTTTTTCATTTTTCAAATGAACGTCTAGAGCATGCAGTCTAGCATCTAGAGTGTGTAGTCTAACGTCTAGAGTGGGTAGACAGGTATCTAGGGTATGTCACATATATTGGTGAAATAAATCAAAATATCTTTCGAGGCCATGGCAATTTATACTTATAATTGTAGAATTAGTTGTAAATGCTAAGCAAACTGACTTATAAATCTAATTTACAACCCAAAAATTTAAATGACCCAGTGCTCTTTACTGGTCCAAAAAAATCGCCAAAACCAAATTTAAAAAATAAAAAATTCGTGAATTGACGAAAATTTGCAACTTAAAAAAAAATCAAAAAAGAAAAGAAAATTAAAAAAAGATCATGTTCTTTTGGACAAGATACATGGAAGAGCACATGAGATGCTAAAACATTGAATAGTTTGAGGCAATCAATGGGTGTTTGGAGAAATAAGCCACTCTAATCCAAACATTGAATAAAGAAAAATAAAGAAAAACTTTTGTGCAACGGTTAAATCGAAGAAACCCTATTTACAAGATAAGACGACACCACCAAAACCATATTTAAAATTTCTCCACGAATTTCTCGTTACATATTTAAAATTTTGACGACGTGAAATCTCTTATGATAATACCGGAAGCAGTTCTTTAAAAAACTGTTTACTAGGTCAAATTTTTCTCACACTGAACACTCAAATTTTTAAACAACGATCATATGTTTTTATTTTCCATCTAAAGATTGTAATATGTTCTGTTCTTCTGACGTCCATTTTGTGGAGAAATCTATTTTATTTTAATTGCATGTCTCTATTATCCATTTATTTCGATCATTAAGCATGCATGCATTATGAAACTACCATACTTGCTTCTACATATATTATTAATATGCAAAAGAAAAATAATCATGCTAAGAATTTTGAAGTAAAAAAATTTGTACACATACTTATAAAAGAATCAAACTATCAACGTTTTTGACCGAAAGTTCAAGAACAGACTGTAAGGATAAAATATAAACCATGTTTCATGGAAGAATTGTATATGAAAAAGAGAACTTCGACAAGATACATTCTGTTTAACAATGTTGTAAAGAAAGACCAGCTGATATTCGGAGTCTACATTTCAATATATATTCATTCATCAGAACTACTGAAAATAGTTATGATCAGGTAGTATTTATCTATAAAATAAATATATATATTTTTAAAATGTTGAGAAATATCAATTTTAAGTTTTTATTTTAGTATTTTCATATATTATAATTAATAATAATTTTATTATTTTGTTTATGATTTTTTATTTACTAATGATAAATTGTATCAATTTAATTATACTAATATATCAAATTTAAAAAAAAAAAAAAAAAAAAAATTCTTCACTGAAAAATCAAAATATTATAATTTTTATTTTAAATTTCAATAAAAAGAAAATTAGTTTTAAATAACGATTTTGAGGGGTTGTTTGGCCTGCGTAAAGGTTTTTTCTACGGTCCTGAGGCGTCGACGAGGGTGGAATCTCCTATGGGCTCCAATGCACAGTCATCTCGCCCTTACTGTTTCCAATGCTCTAGCTGGAGGACCGGCGTCAACTCCCAGCAACCCCCTCCCTCCTCTGTCTTACGCAACAGTCATTTTGGGCCCTTCAGGGGCTTCTGCTGATTTCGAAACTGATCAAAATCAATCTATTTCTGTTGCAGAATTGCGGAAAACCCTTTCCACGTCTACGTAGAGTAATGCAAATCACGGATCGTGTCTTCCAAGGATCCCTCAACAGTCTTGCCCGAAGAGAATGTCTCCCTTATTGGGGCCTCTCATACCTTTTTCCTTCCACATTGGAGACATTCCGGTTCAGTTTTCTAATGAATCTCCCGAGCTTGAAATCTTTCATTCTGCCCTTGAGGATTTGGAGCACTCTTTGGGTCACAGAACCCTGTTTAGCAAATGTTTGGTAGCCCATCCCTATATGGATGAGCTCTCTCAATGAGCCAAATCTGCTTGAAATCTAACTACTATTCCATCCTTCTTTCTCCTTGGTTCAGCTTTTTTTCAAGTAATTTTCCTTTCTCTCGAGGATAGGGATTTCATTTGGTCCTCTAGACCATGGTTCTTTGGTAAAATTGGTATCTTTCTTTGCCCTTGGATGGCATTTTTCGAACTAGCTTTGATGTAAATTATAGCACCTCCCATCTGAATCAAAGTGTATCATATCCTCCTTTTGTGGGGAACAAAGAACACTTTTAGTTTTTGGTTAACAAAGTGGGTTCCTTCGTGAGAATTGATGAAGATTTGTTGGACGATAAATTTGTTAGAGTTTGCACTCTTTTAGGTATGTCCAATCCTCTCTTTCACTCAGTGCTCTTGCTTTCCCCCCTAGGTAAGTGGACTCAGTTCCACAACTACAAAGGTCTCCCCTTTCGATGTTTTCGGTGTAATCACTTGGGGCATAAGGCAACAATGTGCTTGTCCATGAATTGGTCTACCTCCTCATCCTTCTCTCTTCAGGTTTAGAAGAAGAATGAGGGTCCTCCTTCCCTTGACTTCTAACAATGCAACCACCAGGGCTTCTGCCAGGGTTCAGCACCTTCCACTTCACTTCCTTTAATTGTGGAGCCTTCCCTCCTTGAGTGGACAACTCCCACTTTGTTGAATACTCTTTCCCTTCCATTTCTCCCTCTTCCCCTATTCACGATGTGTTTTCCCCTCCTTTGTGGCCCATCAAACTCAAATCCAATGTTGGCACCACTGCAGAGAAGGAACGCAAAAGATTTGAGGCAGAAAGGTTACGGCTAGAGGCTAAATATTTGGTGTGAAATGGCTCTCAGTGGACAATGAAAGACCTGTTGGAATAATTAATATTTAAGCTTACCTAGGGTTAATAGGGTAAGTTATTTATTACCTAGGGTTAATTTTATTTACCTAGGTTAATTTATTTTATTGTTGAGAATCGCTCAACAATATATTTGTTCGTAGTATGTGAAAACAAATAGTTTGTTTTCTCTATTTTGTAATTACAAACAAATAGTTTGTTGTCGTGAAACAAACTATTTGTATTTTATATACTTTACAATCTATGAGAAAATAAAGAGAGATTAATGAGAGAATACAAAGAATTTATAGGATTATCACCTATTTTTAGGTGTGAGAAATTTATTTTATTCTCTGGTATTATTTGCAGGGTATTTGTTGTGGGTTCTTTCCCCTGGATTGATCCTATGGATCCTATGTATCTCCTGCTCATTCTTTCATGGTATCAGAGTTTGGAGTTCCAGTTGAAGATCCTCTTCCCTGCAAATTTTTCATCATTTTTCATCTATTAACATAGTCAAAAACATTATTTTATTGATGTGTTACAGATATTTATTATTCTCTCACATTCTGGGTCTTGTTTACAAGTTTTTTTTAAATTTTTTTGTACTTTATGCTCATTAACGACCATACAGATTTCCAAAATAATTTTTTTTTCACAAGGGCGTAGAAAATCAAGTTAGGAATCCATTTCAATTTGAATTTTTTCATTCCATGCTGGCCGTACAGCTCTTTCTTTCAAAAACTAGCTGACTAGTTCTTTTTGGCAGACTGCAGAACCTGTACAATTTTTTGATGTGGCAGATCGTACGGTTGACTTTTTTGAAATATAAGACATGTTCGTGAAAGCTGACTGTGCTAGCTTTCATTCCATATAAATTAGGATAGATTTGGACCAGGCCATACAGTGTTCTGGAAGGTTACAACAGGAATTTAAAAATCTTTTTTTAGTCTCCAACATAGCCATACAGTTTTATCCATTCTGAATGCCTTATACTGCATAAAATCAAAATCTGATAATTTTATGTGTTAGCAGACTTCCCAAGGTTTCATTTCCAGTTGAGAAGGATGGATTTGGACTAGGCCGTACAGTCTTTTGGATAGATCATGTGGAACCAATTTTGAATTTGGTGAGAGGTGTTTTCCTTGGCCAGTGTTTACAAAATTCCTCAGAAATTTCCCTGATCACCACAACTTGCTGGAACAAAAGTTTATTTTTATAATTCCAAAGATTATTTAACAGTTATCTCACACATGTGAGTCATTTTGGCTTTTTTTATTAATTTCTTAATTTTTAGTGGTTTAAATGCAAGTCTCTAGCTTTAAAAGTACAAATTTGACTTTGCTAGAGTGGCTAGAGGTATTTTGTTAAAAATTTGTAGGGAGGAAGTCTTGGGGTCAAATCCCCCTACATTTTTTTGCATAAAGCATTTTTTTTACTTTTTTATAGGCTAAGGCTAAAAAAAATCATTGGGAGACGTTAAATTGTAATGGGAGGGGTGTTTTGAAAAAAGAATGAATGTCTAGGTTGTTCTTGTCAACATCATCATCTTCCTCGAGAATGGAATCCCGATTGTTTGAACCCATAAATTCCACAAATTACCATGTTTGGAAGCCAAAAATGCAACAACTCCTTCAATCAAAGGGCTTATGGAGAATTTTTTTTTGAAACATCTGCGGCATTCACCACTGAAAAACACAAATATGCATATGGTTGTAATCAGGATGAGGCTCTTGGATTGATTTGCCTCAACGTCTCAGATAATCTTCAATTTCACATTATAGATGTTACTACGCCAAAATTGGTATGGTAAAAATTTAAAAACATATTTGGCAAAGTTAATGAGTTTAAAATTTTGCAATTAGATGTAGAATTGAGTACTCTTTCTCCATCAGATTTTCCTTCAATAGATGAATTCTTGGCAAAATTCAAATTTATAAGGTCACAATTGAAAGCTGGTGACAAGGATAAAAGTGATTAGGAATGCATTTTCATAATTTTGTCAAAGTTGAAAGGACTATATAGTGTTTTTTCCTCTGCTTTTTATACTATGATGGATACATTAGGTGATGAATTCAAATGGCCTTCCTTTGAAGTTTTTTGTGAAAGATTGACTAGGGAGCAAACAAAATTAATGGCCTTAGATGCTCTACCTAGTCCTAGTCATGCTCTAGTTGCTAATTCTTCTAAAGGAAAACCTTCACCTAAGTCTAAACAAAAGCAAGCACCTTCATATAACCCTCTAGAGTCCACCACCCAAACACCTCATCATTCTAAATCTACTAAGACCAAAAAGTCCTTTAAGAAAAATAAGAAAACATTTGGTCCATGTAATTTTTGTGGTGGTCCTAATCATGATGAAAGTAGATGTTTTAAGAAGATGGAAGCATTAGAGGCAGCGGTCAGACAACACAAAATTTCCATTCCATCTCCATCTCCTTCTACTTCTCCTGCAGGAAAAGGGAAAGCACTTTTAGCCAGGGCTATATCTTCATGTCATGATCAGTGGATTTTTGACTTAGGTGCTTCTCACCATCTCACACATTCTAAGGATCTATTGTCTTCTCTTACAGATTGCAGTACATCACATATTGTTATGGGTAACTCCTCACAGATTGAAGTTTTGGGATCTGGTACTGTTGACAAATAAGATGGATGTTTTAACAATGTATTGCTTGTACCCCAAATCTCTTCTAATCTTCTCTCTATATATCAAATATGTAATTTTGGTACTGGTAAAACTATGGAGTTTACTTCACATGATGTTGTAATAAGAGAATGTAATGATCCTAGTGAGATAGTTGCTACAGATACAACAGACCATACTGCAAGACTCTATACTTTTGATAAGTTTGAGTCTTTTATGTCTTTTGGTTCTTCACTTATACCACATGGTAATAATCTCAGCAAATTGTGGCATGAGAGATTAGGGCATTTGAGTTATGGATATATGCAACAAATGAGTACAAAACATCTTGTAAAAGGCCTTCCCAGGGTCTCATGTATTGATGGGGTGTGTCCTAGTTGTCTAGTTGGTAAACAACACCATGATCCATTTCTAGTTGGTAAGGCCACACATGCAAATGCACCCTTAGGGTTGGTTCATAGTGATTTGATGACTTTTCCAACTTGTTCTTTTTCAAGGGCTAAATATGCACTCACATTCATTGATGATTTCACTCGTAAAACTTGGGTATATTTTCCCAAGTTGAAAAGTGAAGTTTTTGAAAATTTTAAAGCTTTCAAAGCCTTTGTTGAAAAATAATCATCTCTTCATCTTAAGAAGATATGCATTGACAATGGGGGGGATTATGACAATAATGTTTTTTATGATTTTTATATTGAGCATGGATACGGCACTAGTTCACTATACCACACACTCCTCAACAAAATGGTGTAGTAGAGAGGAAGAATCAAACATTGAAAGAGATGGATAATTGTATGATTCACTCTAAAAATTTGGGTCCACAATATTGGGCTGAAGCTGTAAATTGTGCAAATTACATTCAAAACCGTATGCCTCACAAAGCTATGCAAAATATGACACCAGAAAAAGCTTGGTCTGGGATCAAGCCTGATATTTTATATTTTCGCATCTTTGGGAGTCAAGCATGGGTGTTTGTTCCTAATGACACATGTAAAGCATTGGAGAAGAAAAGCCAACCACTCATTTTTGTTGGCTATTGTGAAGATGTAAAATCCTACCATCTTTTTGATCCTGTCACACATGATGTGTTATTTTGACGGGATGTTTAGGTTGATGAGCTACCCACTCCACAAGAGTGTACATCTAGTTCTTCTTCTCCCCCTCATTATATTGAGGATAGTGAGGATTTTCTTTCTATTATTGATGATGTTGCACTTGTTCAGCCACCACAACCATCTTCTTCACCACCTTTGCCCAAGTGGGCAAAGAACACTCTACAGGCAGCTAGTTCTTTTGTTGGTGATCCATGTGATTCTCATCACACTCGCTCACAGAAATCTGGTGTTACTCTTTTGGGACAAGCTTGTACAGATGATCCAATGTTGTTTTCTGAGGCCATTGGTATACCTGAGTGGGATGTTGCAATGTATGATGAGTATTCTTCATTGATGAAGAATGATACTTGGGATCTTGTCCCTCTTCCTAAGGGAAGGAAACTTGTAAAATGTAAATGGGTATATAGGACCAAATATGTTACAGATGGATCAATAGATAAGTAAAAAAGCTAGATTAGTAGCTAAGGGTTTTTCACAGGTTGAAGGGGTTGATTACTCTGAGACCTTTGCCCCTGTAGCTAAGATGGATTCTATTCAGCTTGTACTCTCTCTTGATGCTTCACATTCTTGGTCTATGTTTCAAATGGATGTGAAGAGTGCTTTCTTACATGGTGATCTCCATGAGGAGATCTATATGGAGTAGCCTCCAAGATTTGTGTAGGACTCATCATTGGTTTGTAAACTCTGTCATTCTCTTTATGGCCTCAAACAAGCTCCTAGAGCTTGGTACGAGAAGATGGATAGTTTTCTTTTGAGTTTTGGTTTTATTCATTGTGAGTTAGATCACAATGTATACATCCTGAAGTAAGGTGAGGAGCTTGTCATTTTGGTTTTGTATGTTGATGATCTCATCCTCACTGACAGTTCAGATTCTTTGATACATGACATCAAGGACAAGTTGGTAGATAGGTTTGATATGACAGATCCAGGACTTCTACATTATTTTCTTGGTCTTCAAGTTTTTCAATCTTTTGAGGGCATCTCTATTGGACAACAAAAGTATGCGATAGATCTTCTTCATCGATTTGGCATGGCTGATTGTAAGCCTGCCCCCATTCCATATCAGTCAGGTATTGTGTTGTCTGCCACTTTTATGACTCCTCTTGTTGATCAAACTTTGTATAAGGAACTTGTAGGTAGTATTTTATACCTGACTCATACCCGTCCTGACATCACATTTGTTATGAACCTTGTCTCTCAATTCTCACATGAGCCTCATGAGAGTCATTGGAAAGTAGCCAAGCATATTTTGTGCTACATTCGAGGCACCACTCACTTTGGTATACATTACACACCACAGAGTTCTAATTAGCTTGTTAGATACACTGACTCTAATTGGGCTGGTGATGTTGACACTCTCAAGTCCACTTGCAGATTTGCTTTCACACTTGGTTCAGGTCCAGTTGCTTGGGCATGCAAAAAGTAGACTATTATTACATTGTCCTCTACTAAGGCTGAGTATCGAGGTGCTGTCAAAGCTAGGTAGGAGACACTTTGGCTTCAACAATTGCTTGGAGAGTTTGGCTTCACATAGTAGGGTCCTATTACTCTTTGGTGTGAAAACCAAAGTACGATTGCTATTTCACACAATCCTATTGAGCATCAGTGGACAAAACACATTGAGATTCACATGCACTTCATTCAACATCTTATTCAGGATGGAGTTCTTTCTTTGGAGTTTGTGCCTATAGTTGAGCAGATTGTAGACATCTTCACTAAACCTTTGGCTTCTCCTCGTTATCTTCAGTTGTGAGTGATGCTTGGGGTGAAGGAAGTTGTCCTTGGGGGGATTTCCCATGAAGTCCTTCCTTCCTTTATTTTTCATATATTTTGATTGGTTTGTACATGGGTACCTTATTAGGCCTAGTAGTCGGGACCCACATTTGTTTGTCATTCTCCCTATATTTCGCTTAAGGGAGGGTGTTGGAATAATGAATATTTAAGCTTACCTAGGGTTAATAGGGTAAGTTATTTATTACCTAGGGTTAATTTATTTTATTGTTGAGAATCTCTCAACAATATATTTGTTCATAGTATGTGAAAACAAATAGTTTGTTTTCTCTATTTTGTAATCACAAACAAATAGTTTGTTGTCGTGAAACAAACTATTTGTATTATATATCCTTTACAATCTATGAGAAAATAAAGAGAGATTAATGAGAGAATATAGAGAATTTATAGGATTATCACCTATTTTTTAGGTGTGAGAAATTTATTTTATTCTTTGGTATTATTTACAAGTTATTTGTTGTGAGTTCTTTCTCCTGGATTGATCCTGTGGATCATGTGTATCTCCTGCTCATTCTTTCAATAACCTCCTCACTAGGTGAGAAAGAAGACATGCCCTTACTTGCAAATTAGGATTGAGGCATTGTTATTTGGGCTTCTTCTGAAGTGGATTCTGCAATGCTACAACTTGGCTGAAGATTTGTGGAATCAACTCTGCCTTAAGAGTAATTGTTTTCTTTTTTTGGTTGAATGATAAGTCTTTTTTTGTTCTTCATCCCCTTAGTGTGTTATCTTGTTTATCATGGTTCCTTTCTATATCCTTGTCTCATTGATGCTTTATTTTGTTGTGGGGACTAGGCCCCCTATTTTGCCCTAGTACTGGTTCATAACTCCAACAAAAAGTGTTTTATCATATCGAATAAAAAAAATTTAACCACTGACCAATATATATATATATATATATATATATATATATATATATATATATACACACTTTGATTTTCATTTTTGGTAGAAAGATATTGGTTGTTCGCAACCAAATATTGATTGCTAGCCACAAATTGTTATTTGTTATTAAGAAATTTGACAATGTAAAGAACACAAAAACTATCAAGACAATAAAATTACCAATAGGCCAACATCTGAAATAATAACTCAAAATTGATTCGTATTGAATGAATTAAAATAATTACAAACCCAAACCACATTTAAATAAGCCTAAGCTCAAAATTAGAGTTTACATGCAAAATTTAAAAAAAAAAACTAAAACCTAAAAAAAAATTATTTTTATGAGTTGTTATTTATAGTAAATTCACATGCAAGTGCACACAGCGCTAAAAATATCTTGAAATATCCTAAACACTATAATTACACTTATGAGATGAAATTCAACTAAATTTAATATCCAATCCTAAAAATATACAATTTCTAAAAATAAAAAAAAACCTAAAAAAATAATTAAATCATAATTTTAGACCCTTAAATGATCACGTATGGCCTCAAAAAAATATCTAAAACATTGTTAAGTAGGTAGAACTCCTAGGACATCAATGATATTTTAGATACGATCATTTTAGCATGTGGAAGAGCTCAAATGGAGTTATGTATCAAAAGTTATGACCTCTGAAAGGTTGGCCTATTTTTTCCTACATCATTCTCCTCTAGTTGAAAATAAATCAGCTCCTGTGAGTTGCCTTAATTTTACTACTTCCATTTTTCTTTGTCAATCTTCTTTAGCTCTCATTTTGTAATCCAAGTGTTGTCTTATTGTTGAAATCTTTCCCACTGCACTAAATACCTGTTATAATTATCTTTCCTTGTGCTTACTGTCTTCATATCCAAAACCTGCACTTTTTTTTCCTTCTTCTTTGGAACCTATTGCTCCCAATTTATTTATTCATCTTCACCATCTTCTCCATGGAATTCATATAAATATGAAATATTAGATATTGGAGATATATTAAAATTTGGTGGTAAACTCACCTCATAAGTATTGTCATTGATTTTCTTCACAATTCTGTATGGTCCAATTTTTTTGTACTTCAACTTGTTGTATGTGCCTTTTGGAAATATCTCTTTCCTCAAGTAAACCATTACCAACTCTCATTATTCAAATACCTTAGATCTTCTTCTAACATCTGTTGTTGCTTTATATTTTTCATTACTTTCCTATAATTTTCTTCTTACTCCTTACAATTGTTGTATATGCTATGCAAACACTTCTGCATCATCATTAATTCGATCTGTAATCAGTAATTGTACCAAATCTAAAATAATCATAGAATTTCTCCCATAAATAATTTGAAAATGTGACTTTCTTGTTAATCTATTCACTGAATTTTCATATGCAAACTCAGTTTGTGGTAAAGCCAAGTCTCATCACTTAGGCTTCTCTCCCACTATGCATCTCAACAAATTTTCCAATCTCATATTCACAACTTCTATCTTTCCATTTGTTTGTGGGTGATATGCACTATTGAATTGTAGCTTAGTACCCATCTTCTTCCATAAATTCCTCCAAAAATGACTTCAAAATTTTGTCTCTATCTAAAGTAATAGTTTTTGAAACACCATGCAATCTCAAAATATCCTTAAAAAATAATTTTACAACTCTAGTGGCATTATTGGTTTTCTTACATGCAATGAAATGAACCATTTTAGAAAATATGTGTACAACAACAAAAATTGAATCATTACCTCTATGTGTCTTTGACAATCCTAACACAAAGTCCATACTCAAATATGTCCATGGCCCTCTTGGAACTGGTAATGACATGTATAGTCTAGTATTTTATACATGTCCTTTAGCCACCTGACATATTGTGCACCTTGAAACATGCATTGCCACATCTCTCTTCATCTTTGGCCAAAAATATTTTTCCTCCACCAAAGCTATTATATTCGTCATACAAAAATGTCCATCGAAACCACCACTATGTAATTCTATTAATATATTGTTTTGTAGAGACCTAACTGAAATGCATAATTATTTCCCTTTGAAGAGATAACCTTCCTATATAAGATACTTATCATAAATAATATATGTCTTAACTGTTAATAAATTTCTGCATTTTTCAACTATCTTTCCAAAATATGGATCAATATCATATAATTCTTTGATAGCTTTAAATCCAACTACTTCACTCACCATAGTAGTTAATAACTCTACCCTCATGCTCAATGTATCAACTCCCTGATTTTGCTTTCCTGATTTATACTTCAACATAAAAGTATACCCGTACAAGAAAGAAACCCACTTTCCACGCCAACTATTCAACTTCTTTTATGTATTTACATACTTCAAAACCTCATGATTTGTAAATAGTATAAACTATTTAGGCACAAAATAATGCCTTCAATGTCTTAATCCTTGTGCAATTACATAAAGTTCAACATCATAAGTAGAAGACTTTATTCTTATCTCATTCAATTTCTTACTAAAATATGATATTGGCTTTCCTTCTTGACTTAGCGCAGCACCAATTCACATAAATGAAGCATCACAACCAACCTCAAACACTTTGTTAAAATTTGGTAATGCTAAAATTGGCCTTTCTGTAATCTTTTTCTTCAAAAATTCAAAACATTTTGTGGTTGCTCGAGCCCATGCAAATTCTTTCCCTCTCATGTAATATGTTATTGGTGCCATAATACTACTAAATTTTTTAATGATTTTTTTGTAAAAAGATACTAAACCATGGAAAATTCTTACCTCTATAATGTTTTTTGGAATATGCCACTCAACAATTGTTTTTATATTTTCTTCATCTATTTTCACACAATCTGTTGAAACTATAAATGCTAAAAATACCAAATTGTTCTGCATAAACCTACACTACTTCACATTTACATATAACTTCTCCTTTCTTAACAAATCCATTACCATTCTCAAATGTTGTAAGTGCTCTTCTTTAGTCTTGATAAATAGCAAAATAAACAACCACAAACTTACCAATATATTTTCGTAGCACTATATTCATCACCTTCATAAATATGTTAGGTGTATTAGATAATCTGAATGACATCACCATCCACTCATATAAGCCATCCTTAGTCTTGAATGTAGTTTTCCACTCATCTCCTTCACAAATTTGAATTTGATAATAACCATTCCTTAGATCAATTTTGGTAAAATATTTTTCTCCTGCAAGCACATCCATCATATCATCTAAAGAGGTATAAGAAATATATACTTGATTATAATTTTTTCAATTGATCTATATCCACACACATTTTCCATATTTCAACTTTCTTAAGAGTTATCAACGTTGGTGTTGCATATGGACTCATACTCTCCTTTATCACTTTCTTTCTTAAAAATTTAGTAATTTGTTTAATTAATTATGCATGTTTTATTGGAATCATTCTATAAGCTAATTGATTGAGTAGAGATGATCTTAGAATCAAATCAATGTGATGTTAAATATCTCTCTTCAGTGGTAAACCATTCTGTAACTCATCAGACATAACATCTGCATATTATTTTAACACTCTTGATACTTCTATTAGAATTGGCATCATTTATGTGTCTTCATTATTTGCTACTAATACATAACAACAACCTGCCACCTTCATATCTTGGATAAAAATTTTAGTAGAGAGCATGATTTTTGTCTTCTCTTCCTCTTTAAGAGGTAACAAAACTACCTTTGTACCATCTTTATAAAAAGTGTATATGTTATTTTCTCCATCATGAACTACTTTCCTATCGAATTTCCATGGTTTTTCTAATAACACATAGCATGCATCCATCAATATAACATCACACCATATTTCATCATTATAACATTTTTATATAGAAAAATTGATTAAGCACCTTTTATCTACTGTAACTTCATTCCCTTTCTTAAACCATGAAATTTGATAAGGATTATGATGCTATTCACATTGTAAATTTAATTTCTCTATCATTTCTTTATAAACCATATTTTCACAACCACCACCATCTATAATTACTTTGCATACCTTTCCACTCAATTACATATTGTTCAAAAAATATTTAATCAAAACCATGCATTAGTACCTTATTTATTCTGCACTTTTTTCTTCCTTGGAGCGATCATGGTTATTCTCATCATCATATTCTCTCCAACATCTGCTAGTACAACTTCAGTAGTTTGCTCTTCTATTTCAGCCTCAACTATATTTACTCTTGGGCAATCTTCTTGCCTCATTTATTGATCTTAATAGTTTGGACACTCAAATGCTTTGTGCCCTTATTCTCCACATATATAATAGAAATAAGATCTACGCTGATTTAAAAACTATCTTCTATCACCACCATAACCTCATTCTCTCTAAAATTCTTATCATCTTTGTTGGTATTAAAATCCTTGCCTCTTATCATCTTGCCTTTCTGCACCATGTGATGATTCACCTATATTGGTATTAGACCCAACTCTGGTGGTATTAAACCCACTTTGTCCCCTATTTGGAGGGGATTTTCCTCTTCTTAGATCAAGAGATGTTCTTCAAAAATTTTGTCTATTTCATTTTTCTTCTAACTTTAAAGGTAATTGATAAGACTCTTTAATGAAAAGTATTCTATGCATGATTAATTCATTTTGAATAAAAAATTTCAAACTATTTACATACCTTATAGCCATCTTCTCTTTTGTTTCATCATGCTCCACTTGTATGGAAATCTTATAAAATTCATCTGTATACTCTTGTATACTAATCTTCTATATAGGGTTTGTGCATAATTCATAGGAATAAATTTCTCCCTTGGCTTCTTCTCCATCTTTTTTCACATATTAATTTTATCTTTACCTTTCCTATGTCTTTATTTTTATAGGTGATCCCACCAATGCATTGCATGACCTTTCAATTTCGTGTATGCAAATTTTACCTTCTTTTCTTTTTCATAGTCTTCCACTCAAATAATTCTCCATGCTATTCATCCAATCTATCAACTCCTTTGGTTTTAAACTGCCTCCATAATCTAAAACATCAACCTTGATTCCTTCATTCCTTCCTTCCAAATCCTAAACCATCCTCTCTTCCATCAATGGTGGCTGCTCTTTTTGTTCTTCTTCTTGCTAAACTTCTTTATCATGATTTGTGTCTTCTGTATCACCACCTTGTCTTCTTTGTTGATTGGTGATAACCTCGATTAATTATTGAGCTTATATATATAGCTATTGTATAGTCTAGTTCATCTATACAATACATCCTCATCCTCTTACCATGTCTTTCTCCTCCAAGATTCAAACTTGATCTGATACCAAATAAAGAATCCAAAAACTATCAAGACAATAAAATTACCAATAGGCCAAGATCTGAAACAATAACTCAGAATTGATTCATATTGAATGATTTGAAATAATTACAAATCCAAACCATGCTTAAATAAATCTAAACTCAAAATTGGAGTTTACATACAAAATTTGAAAAAAAACTAAAACCTAAAAAAATGCCTATTTTTACGAGTTGTTATTTATAGTAAATTTGCATGTAAGCACATGCAACTCTAAAAATATATTGAAATATCCTAAACACTATAATTATACTAATGTTATGAAATTAAACTGAAGTTAATGTCCGGTCTTAAAAATATACAATTTTTAAAAATAGAAAAAAACTCAAAAAAAATTAAGTCTTAATTTTAGACCCTCAGATGATCATGTATGGCCTCCAAAAACTATCAAAAATATTGATAGGTAGGTAGTACTACCTAGGACATCAACACATGTTTTTATACGATCATTTTGATGCATAGAAAAGCTCAAACAGAGTTACGGGTCAAAAGTTATGGCCTCTGAAAGGTTGGCCTATTTTTTTCTACATCACAATGCAATCCTCCAAAACATTAGAAGGTGGTAGATTAGGGGGGTTACCTAGATATTTTCTAAGTTCTTTCATGGTAGTGTCAATAGATGGGAGAAAGGTCACGATATTGGTGTCCCATTTGATTGAAGTTCGTTCTTAGAAAGTAAGTGTACATGGTTCAAGCTGGATTAAAAATGTTCTTTGACCCACTTAGCTCAAATTCAACGTCATTGTCTTCTCAAGCTTAGATCTCTTGGGATAATACTTAAACAACTATAACTAGATGATAATGGATGGTTAAATAGGGTCACCATTATTTCTCTTTCAACTTGGTATGAGTCTCTTTGGACCCGAGTTTTCAACTTTTTATCTTGAAGTAACAAGCTCTTGAAAAGTTATAAGTATGCAACTTTTTGTATTGATATTGAAGATTGGACAAAGGCTTTTATTATATATAATGAGCACTTATGAGAGAGCAATCTTATTTTGCATCTTTGTGTGTCTAGTCACATCAAATGTTGTGTTATGTAAATTGTATGTTGTATAAATAATACTATCATATGTTTTTTCCAATTAAATTATTGATATTGTTATACAATTAGAAAAAACATGTTTGTATGATTCACATTGGCATAGCCTTGATTTTAGTGAATTGAAACATGAATTTATTACCCTCCCCAAAGTTTTAGGTGATGAAGTGCATGTATGAGCTCATTCGTGTCCAAAATGTCATAATTAATGACAACACGATATTTGTATGAAAGTAATTCATATATATAAATGAAATTCTTATTTTTATAAGTTGCATTCATGTAAATGATTGTTGTTATAGTATTATGCATGCCATCTATTATACAAGTTAATCTTAAATAGTCACAAAATTTTCTAAGCAAATGATTGTGTGTAGGTCTCAGGGTTTGAATGTTTGTTAATAAATAAATAATTACGTCCATCTATGAATCATTCTATGAATTCTTAAATTTTATTAATTGGAGTTTAACTTGGTGTAGTCAAATTGTGACTCATTCAAAATGAGTAATTTTGGCTTAGAAAATTTTGTGACTATTTAAGGTTAACTTGTATAATAGATGGCATGCATAATACTATAACAACAATCATTTGCATGAATGCAACTCATAAAAATAAGCATTTCATTTATATATATGAATTACTTTCATACAAATATCATGTTGTCATTAATTATGACGTTTTGGACACGAGTGAGCTCATACATGCACTTCATCACCTAAACTTTGGTGAGGGTAATAAATTCATGTTTCAATTCACTACAATCAAGGTTATGCCAATGTGAATCATACAAACATGTTTAATCTAACTATATACAATATCAATAATTTAATTGGAAAAACATATGATAGTATTATTTATACAACATACAATTTACATAACACAACATTAGATGTGACTAGACACACTAAGATGCAAAACAAGATTGCTCTCTCATAAGTGCTCATTATATCTAATAAAATCCTTTGTCCAATCTTCAATATCAATACAAAAACTTTCATCTTATAACTTTTCAAGAGCTTGTTACTTCAAGACAAAAAGTTGCATACTTATAACTATTTTACTTGATTCATAATGATACTCCTCTTAAATCATTTAAACTAACATTTCACTATATATTTTTTTTTAATTTTTTAATTTTTAATTTTTAAATTTTTTATTTTTTTAAGTTGAAACATGGATTCGTTCAATTTAATCATCAAAATAATTTAAATTTATTTAAAAATTTTCACTTTAAAAAAATTGATTTCTTTATATTTATTTTCTTTTCTTTTTTTTTGAGGGGTTGTAGGGTGAGCATAATAAAATCTATGAAAAAGCCTTAAAATTTGTGCATCATTCTCTTCATTCAGAATTAAAACCACCCTATATACAAAATGTGTATTAAAAAAACCATTTTTACTTGGTTCATAATAATACACATCGATATCTTAAGTCGTCTAAACCACTCTAAATATTCCTTGGATATTAAAAATTCATTTAAAGAAATACTAAATACTAAGTTCTCAAAATAGAAAGGCATCAATCTTACACTATTAATAATAGAACGGTGTCACCCCCATTACCTCTATCCGTCTCCCTCTCCCTATGTCTCTCTTTAAACCCCTTCACCAATGTCACTCCCACTAGTATTAATTATTTTTTAATAATACAAATTTTAATCTATTTTTTATGATAATAATGTCATTAATTATTATATTTTCATTTTTTAATAAGAGTATATGACAAATTGATCTAATTTTCATATTAGGAACACAACTATTTTTTAATATATTTTTTTATAAAAAGAAATAACAAGAAGACATTAATCAAAATTATACACCACTCCCATTAGACATTTGGGACTTATGCACACTCTACAATTCTATGTTCTACCATATATAGTATGAAGTGCTTTTCCAATTTATATTTATTTTGATTTTGCACTTCACTTATATAAAATATTAAAAACTAATATATATATATATATATATATATATATATATATATATATATATATATATATATATATATATATTTATTAGTTTTTAATATTTTATATAAGTGAAGTGCAAAATCAAAATAAATATAAATTGGAAAAGCACTTCATACTATATATGGTAGAACATAGAATTGTAGAGTGTGCATAAGTCCCAAATGTCTAATGAGAGTGGTGATGTTGAGTGTTGTGACACGGGGGGTTAGTAAAATTGTAGTCATATTAGGTGGGATAATGTAAATGCCACTTAATGCACTTGTTGTGCAAAGGGATTTTTGTCTTTTTTTTTAACATGTATTTTTTTATTTAAATTTATGTTATTTATTTGTACGCGAATCTTGATAAAAAAAAAATTTATGGCCCATTAAATAACAATATGAAATTCTTATTTTAAATTATGGTTTATATTATTTATAAGTTATTTTTAAATTTGTTTTGTTGAAGATGAAACTATTCCCAACTTTTATTGCCAATCGTCTTATAATGTAAAATTTTAAATAAAATATTTTTCAAAATATTTGCAACAAAGTTGAATGAGCTATTAAATAATATTAATTAATAAATATTAAAAATTATTAATTAGTTAACAATTTTATTAAAATAAAATAATATTATTTAATTTAAATAAATTAATATTATTTTCAAAAATAAATCATAAAAATCATATATTTTAAATTAAATTTGAAAAGAAGTTAAATTTAACTTAGTACATGTCCTTAAATTCTTTCTTAGAATATATTTTTAATATTAATATGGAGATAGATTTATCCATTCCAATATCCACTTTAAAATCTCTGCACAACTCAATTTTAAAAATCATTTTTAAATTAATCTCACCTTTTTACTATAAAAATATAACATAATAATAAATTTAATGACGTAAAAATACACCTACCTATCAGTAAACTTGAATTTAGATATAAAATTTAAATTTTGAAAAATATTGTTTTCTAACTTAAATCAATCCCTAAGATAACTTTTACATGTTTTAAAATGTGTCCCTAATTGATCCAAATCTTTTAGTCAAATATACGATATTTATTATACTTTTGTCATTTATCCATTGGTTCTTACAATAATTGTTTCAATTATATCTTATAGCATCAAGGACGTCACAATATCCTGTTGATTCTACCCTATCTATCTCATTGAGAATTATTATCCACCATGAATTTAAATTCTTACATCTCTTCACTAAAGGGAAACGTTTTCTTAATTTCTTTATTTTTTCGAAGTCTTTGGTATATACACTTTTATATCTTGTTCATATTCGAGCATGTTATTGATGTATATCATTTGTTTTTATTTTTAAGATTATATTGGGCATGCTATTTACCCGTACCTTTTTTTTTTTTCATTTATATTATTTATATATAAAAATATTAGTATTAAGTTATATATTAATTTTATATTTACATGATCTTATATTTTTATATTTTACATATGTTTTCACAATGATTACAATTTTTTATTTTATTTATGCTATAATAATTTATTTTGTGATGTGTGATATGAAAGATCTTCACTTACCTAAAAATAAGGGGAAAAAATAATATTATTATATTTTTCTTCAAGTTTATAGATTTTAAGTGGTTATAGTTTACTAAGTTGTACCATGAATTTGCTTCTTTGGCCAACAAGTATATTTTTAACCCATTTCATTGCTTAGTAGGATTAGATTTCATAGTTTTTGTAGATTGTAGGGGAAATTAAGGTCTATTATATATTATTTTTTTTGCTTGGTGGGACCAATTGAGACCACATAAAAATATAGAGTTTTTAGAGATGGGAGCATGTTCCCCATACCAATAAGTGTATTCTTTCAATTTGTTAGTTTAATTTTTTCATTTAGTTACATTTTTTGATAGATATTGAGGGAAAAGGCCCTCACCTGTATAAAGAGAGATACAAAAAGTAAAAGGTAGGTGGAGTTTTGGAAAGATAGGGAAAAAACTAAACTCAAGCAAATCTTATAAGGAGTGCAGCCAAAACAAAGAGTGACAAACCTCAAGAACATAGAGAGAAAAAACTTAAAATGGAGCAACTAAAAGAAAAGAAAGAAACCAAAGACTAGGAAGAGAAAGACTTTAGGCTAGTGAGCTTGCGCACAGGACCCAAATGAAAAAAACACCTTTATCCTCACTATTGCACGTAACTAGTGTAAAAACCCCACCCAAACCAACTGTGTCCATAATATATTATAGGTGCCCTTGCTTGAGCTAAGAAACTAAAACCCTAGAAACCTTTGAGTAAACATCCCTAAAAAAATTGGCCACCTCTTCCTCCATAGCTACCACCACAACTTTATTAGAGAAAAATTCCACCAAGAGTTGTGTCGGTGAAGCCAAGGGCTCATAATCAAAATGTTAAATGTACCAATATAGAGAGGGTAGAGGCTCTATTCATTCATTAAATGATAAATTTGGGGAAGGGGTATGACACCCAAAGGACCATCCACTAATACCTTCAAAAATTCATACAATTTCACATCACAAGATTTTAATTCACAAAAAATAGACAAGGGAACCAAACCCAAGCACTGCAACATGAATAAGGGGAATATTAGATCAATCACTTTTGATAATTGATTTAACCACCCAACTAAACCACCCCAAAGTTCTTTCCAAAATAAAGTATCCATTGTAGACCTTAGCACCTCAACATTTCTGACCACACATAGTAAATTACTTGTAAATATGGATGCCAAATTTGTATTAGCATTATTCCTCGAGATAAAATGCATATATTCATCACCAATTATGACCCTTATGGCCTTTTAAACCTCAAATTTTAGAAACCATAAATCATCCTTAATTGACAAATAACGACACTATCACAAAAAACCATCTCTCTTTTCTCTATATGGAGAGAAAGAACACACTTGTTGAGAGTAGTAGTTTTTACTTCCAAATTCATTGTCATCTCTACAACACATCAAAAAATAATAAGAGAGTGAGAATGATCAAATGTCACATATCATCTCGATTATAAAATCTAGAGAAAGCATGACAACCATTTGATGAAGCTACCACACACTGAAATAAATGAAATCTAGTAAATGAAAAATATCTAAGTAATCCACACAAAATCACCTAAATACAGTGAAATGATGAGGGGGTGGTGGATTTTAAAATGTTCAAGCAAGTCTAGACCCAACCACCATTCATACTCATTATCTATCACCATTTCTTCTAATTGGTCAGCTCCCTAATTGGAAAGAAAGTATGCTTGCTTATTAGCCTCCATAAAGAAATGATAAATAGACCATGACACCATTTCTTCCAAGAGGAACCATATGACATTGAGGATATTATTCAAATGTCATGGATTGGCTTGATGGTTTTAGATAACATTCACAATGATTTTGGAATCACCTTCAATCACCAAATGCTTAATGCAACACCATCAAGATAATTGAATACCCAAGACCTTTGCTTGAACCTTAACCTCATTATTCATTCCATATTAAATACTAGAAGATGAGGATCTCATATGAGATCCAAAGTAGTCCCTAATACTACAACCAACACTCAAAGCTCCTAGATTCTAGTGCATTGTACCATCAAAATTTAATTTGAAAATGTAAACATAGGATTTCAATAAGGGGAGATTAGTATGGTATTAGTGAATGAAATTAAATCCAAACAAAACACACTAATGATAACACCTTAATCATATCTCAAGGGGGGAGCATGGTGAAGAATACAAATGACCAAAGCATAAATAAAATGCAAGAAACTTACTTTTTTTTACCTTCTTTGATGATTCAAGGGTCTTCTTCGATTGGCTTGCTTGGATTGTGCCTAAGAGGTCTTCATCAATGGAGTGTGGATACCTTCATCTCCTCTTGGTACCATTTACGTGGCTTGTGATGGTTTTGGCTCAATATTTAGGCATAATAACATTACATCAAAATGTGGCTTGAAGCTATTTGGGCATGGTAACTTTGGCTTAAAAGAGATTTTTGAATGAAATATTGCATTATAACATTACTTTGATTGAGCTCCCAATTCAATAGGCAAGGCCTCCTATTTATAGATTTTTCAAAATGATCATAATGAACTTGAACCGTCCATCTCAATATGAAGATATGTGGCTAAGAATCCATTTAATATGGAGGACAAATTCAATAAATGCCCTTATAAATATTTGAGATAAAGAGGCATTAAAGAGACATGGGAGGCATTAATGAGGCATGGAAGGCATTAATGAGGCATGCGAGGGCTTAATCTTGATATTTTATGAATTTATGACCTGGGGATGTCCTTCCAAAGAAATGATGTCATTTGATGATACAGAAACTCATAATCAATTTTCAAAAAGAAATATTCAAAAATCTCTATAGAATTATTAATTAAGCTCATGATTTGAATTGATTAGTATTAATCATGATTAGTCAACTTTGATGCAAATCTTGGCAATTGGTGCACAAGTTAATCAAATTGGTCAAAATATCATATTATTGGCTCAAAATGTAACTGGATTGGAATTAGGATGTCATGTTAGATGTGTTGGATCTATTATCTAATTTAGGATGTTTCCAACATAAAATAACAAGGGCACATGTTTTGTGCAAGAAATTTGGTAGAAAAGAGCAATCCAGAGCACCCAGGTGTGAAAATATCATTTTGACTCAAATTGATCTGATCAAAGTTAGTTATCTCATAAATTGCATTGCCCCATTTAGTGATACCCTAGCTAAAATCAACACTTTTATATGATAGGTTCAAAAAATTGTGTATTTTAGTGCTTTAGGCTAAATTATGATGCTTTGATAGAAAATGGTCAAAATCCTAGTTGAAGGTCATTGGTGGCCAGTTTGAGGTGTCTACAGTTTGCCCCTAAAAAGAAGAAAGAATAAAGGTGGGATTACCTTGTGGTTGATAGTAATCCAAGTGATACTTTCTTGCATGCATTGATTTAAAAAGTATTGATCTACCCAAAGGCGATGATAATCAGGAATAAAAGTCAAAATAATGATTTGCCGATAGATGGTTATAATCATTAAGAGGACTTGGATTAGCTAAAGATAATGTTTGATATGGTTGTGCCCTAGTTAGGGTAGATTAGTAAGCATAAATCAAAGATATAACCTAGAATACATATTAAATATGAGTGGACACACACATAGATGTGATGGTAGAATAAATAATGAAGCCATAAACCACCAAGCATATGAGGATATGCAAATTGATGAAAGTGATGGATAGAAGAATAAGATTTGATCATTAGAAAAGATGTAGTTGCACCTGCCAATGAGGAGATGCCCATCCTTATTATAAATAATATAACTATAATGGTCAATGGGTTAATTTGATCAAGATAGGTGGAAGGATTTTCCAAAGTGCCAAGGAGAAACTTTTGTAGTTCCATTTATTATAGACCTTTTTGAAGCTGATTTTTGCTATAGCACATGATGGTATGCATTATGATAGAACACCATGAAGACTATCCTAAAATATGCATAATAACTGATTCCAAATCTAATAAACACTTGAAAACAATGCACCAATGTTGAAAACCATGATGACAATGTTGACGTATGAATATGGATGGAATCAAGAATAATACACAAGGAATCACCTAATGAACACATAAACTAAGTCGAGGCAATAGTGCCAAAATAAAATAAATAGGAAAGAAGACAAAGAAACAAAGAAAGCAACAAATAGACAAATAACCTAAAATAAACAAATAACATAAATCTTGAAAACAAAAGTAAAATAAAGCATCCTAATAATGACCATACCCGAGTAGGGCAAATTGAGGATAACTAACTAGGCTTAGACATGACCAATTTTTTTTATATTTTTGAAATATTTGAAATGTTTTTGGCATTTTGAGATATCTCAACTCGTTAGAGAATGACAAGATACCTACTTGCAAAATGGTGAGAGTGTTTGGCTTAGATTGCTCACAAAATGGTGAAAGTGCATGGAAAGTGGCACTGAGGTGACCTCAACATGAATTGAGCATAGCCCACATAGTCTTGAAATAAAATCAAGCCATAATAACTCCATCCACACAAAAGATAGGGAGAAACTTGACCAAGTAACAAAAGGTTCTCAAATTGAGCAAATGGCTAGGCAAATGAGAACAATAATGGCAAGGTGATATGGCAATGTATAATAAAAAAATGTCGCCCCTAGTTTACCCATAAGCAATTATAACTAGGATAGAATGAATTAGATCAATTACACTAATTTTCCCAAAGGTGGTTATTATTAGTAACAAGACTAGTGAACACTAATTTTCTCTAGTAAGCGATATAATCAGGCTCACATAAATAAAATTAATATAGGATGGAAAATGAAAGATATATTGTTAGATCAACTATCACACTACTTTCATAAACTATCATTTAACCATGTAATTTGATTGATTATTGAAACTTGATTGGAATCCCTTCATTAAAAGTGTGGGAAGAACCAAAGGAACCAAGATCAAAATAGGATTGGGTAGGATGACTAAAAATAGGATTGGGTCTAGATAGGAATGGAATGATAGGATGGCATGGTCTTGCTTTAAGATAATGATGGTTTTTGATAGATTGGATAAGATGGTAAGAGGGTTTCCCCTAAGTAATAAGGTGAATGTCTAGGATATGCGACAATGGACAAAAGGAAAATGCAAAAACAAAAAAAAGGGTTTGGTAATTTGAAATGGTATGGTATATGTTTGGCTAAAGATGGTTGTTAGTTTTTGATATGTTTGGCCTAGGTATGATTCTGATTCTACTAATCCTATTGAAGTGGAGATGCACATAACAATCAATAAAATATACAAATAGAATAATCATCATGTTAATTTATATCCCACACCTCATGTGAATAGTTTATATATCAAGAACTTGCTACATATTTGGATGCCAATGATGTTATTGTGATATTCATTGGTTGTTGATTTAGTTTCCTTCAAGCATCAAGACAAGGTATCTTTTTAGCCTTTGAAAAGGAAAGTGCAGCCATGGATGTTAAATATGGATAAATGTTGGATGACAGTTTTAATTCAGAAATGTAATGGTGGATGATAATGGAATATATAATGGGTGGGAAACAAATGAAGATCAGGGTTTTTAGTCACATACAATTATGCTAATGCTAGATTTGACATAACTTTGGATGTGGCAGGGCCAAAGACTTTTGAATATTCTCTCAATAAGACCACCAATTTTTTTTAATTTGATCTTGAAAGGAGCTACCATCTGATTAAGTTGTAGATTGGAAGCTATTTTTATTTGATCTTGAATAATGTCTTCATTAAGTAGTTAAGTATTTTTTGTGCTCAGCTATTAGTGCCTCTATGATGTTTTCACCAATGAATTTCTCTTGATTGTCCCATAGTGCCTTTGAGAATGTTTCACTAATGAACATTGGATTTTGACTTTTATTATCTTCTAGCACTTCTAAAAAAGTTTCACTAGAAGATGTTGAGTTTTAACTTTGATTGTTCCCTAGCACCTCTGAAAAGGTTTCACTAGTAGAGTGTTCTTCTGATACATGAATGTGGTCTTGGACTCATTATTTTTCAACTAATATGTCACCATGGATGTAGTTAAATAAGGTGTGATTCTATTAGTCCCAATCGACACTTATGGTAGGTGGAATGTCAATAACATGGGTATGTTGGTTGGTGGTAATGGCATGTAGAATGGTAATAAAATGGGGAGAGGATACATAATCCTTATAGAAGATACAAGGAGAACTTGTGTCAATACTGAAGTATTCATCCTTAAAAAAAATGGAAGGATCACAAATGCATTCAAATTGATCTATGAGGCATGCGTAACCAATGTTGTAAAAGTCATAAAAATATTCTATATCTTAATCATATTCTAACTCAAGGGACTCTAAATATGATGTCAAAACTAATGTTGATTCTACTTCTGATGCTAAATCTGATATTGATCCAAGAATAGAACCTAACTCTAATTTTTATTCTTCATTTGATGGGTACTCTATTACAATGATGTATTTTTGAATTTTTGGTATTGGATAAGTAATGGCCTGTGATGGCATAATGGGCTCCACAAAGACTAGTTTGTCAAAGTGAGACTCCTTAGTGATAGGAAAAAGGTCAAGAGACAACTCCATAGAAACTAGTTTGTCAAGGGGAGACTCTTGAAAAATATGCATATGGTCAAGGTAATGATTTTCCCAAAGGCAATTATAATCATTAATTTATGAAGATAGGATTGCAATAAGAGGAGATTAGTATGGTGTTAATGAATGAAATCAAATTCAAACAAAACACACTAATTCTAACATCTTAAGCCTGTCTCAAGGGGAGAGCATGGTGAAGAATAAAAATGAATAAATCATAACTAAAATGTAATAAACTTACCTTTCTTATTTTATTTAATGCTCCAAGAGTCTTCTTTGATTGTGCCTAAGAGGTCTTCATCAATGGAGTGTGGCTACCTTCATCTCCTCTTAGCACCATTTGCTTGGCTTGTGATGACTTTGGCTCAATATTTGGGCATAATAACACTACATAAAGATGTGTATTGAAGCTATCTGGGCATGGTAACATTGGCTTAAAAAATATTTTTAAATGAAATATTGCATTATGACATTACTTTGATTGAACTCCCAATTCAATAGGCAAGGCCTCTTATTTATAGATTTTTCAAAATGATCAAAACTAACTTGAACCATCCATCTCAAGATAAAGATGTGTGGCTAAGAATCCATTCAATTTTGGAGGCTAAATTTAATAAATGCCCTTATAGATATTTAAGATAGAGAGGCATTAAAGAGACCTGGAAGGGCTTAATCCTGATATTTTATACATTTATGGCCTAGGGATGTCCTTCCGAAGATATGATGTCATTTGATGATGCAAAAACTCATAATCAATTTACAAATAGAAATATTAAAAAATATCCGTGGAATTATTGATTAGGCTCATGATTTGAATTGATTATTCTTAAACATGATTAGTCAACTTTGATGCAAATCTTGGCAATTGGTTCACAGATTCATCAAATTGATCAAATGTCATATTATTGGCTCAAAATGTGACTAGATTAAAATTAGGATGTGATGTTAGATGTGCTGGATTCATTATCCCATTTAGAATGTTTCCAACACAAAATAACAAGGGCACATGTCTTGTGAAATAAATTTGGTAGAAAAGAGCAATACAGAGCACCCAGGTGTGAAAATGTCATTTTGACTCAAAATGATCTAATCAAAGTTAGTTGTTTCATAAATTGCATTACCCCATTTAGTGATACCCTAGCCAAAATCAGCACTTATATATGATAGTTTCAAATATTTTAGTGCATTTTAGTGTTTTAGGCCAAATTGTGATGTTTTGATAGAAATTGGTCAAAATCCTAGTTGAAGGTCACTGGTGGTCAGTTTTAGGTGTTTACAAAAAAAAACTACTGGGCAAGCAAACTAAGAAGTTATAAGGTAAGACTAAGATTTTTTTCTGACTACTCTTGAACCATTAACTAAGGGGAGTTTGGTTAGCATCCAATTGGGTTTAATCATCTTGTCTTGGGAAAAGAGGTTAGTATGCTTTCTAAAAGAATGAAAATAAATGACCTCAAAGATAGTTATTTCCAATTTTATCATAAGAGTGTTGGTGTAGGTATTTACTATAGTTGTTTATTCATCTTGTTTATGTGGATAATAGGTCTTTATTAGGTAAGTAAAGACATCATCATGATGTCATCATGCACTTATGAGTACATTGGGTCACATAGTGAGTGGATGGGGTCATCCATCCCACTTGATCCCCTAAGTGCCTAGTACACTTAGGTCACTTTTCCACTATGTTCCCTTAGTGTTCTCTCCACCAATAGTGGAGGAGCCCACCTACTCACCTTGTCTAGCTGAGTCATCATGCACTCAACCAACCTATTTATAAGCTTGTCCTCTAAGTCATTTGGGGTGGATTGTGTGGAGTGAGATCTATTTATCTTGTATGTAGTATGGGTTGTTGAGCTTGAAAGCCATATATTATTATGCCAGGGAGCTTGTTAAGCCTTTGTGCTTAGGTGCATGCAAATAGGCTATTGTAAATTTTATATAAACAATCCTTTCTTCACTACCACATGTTATTAAAAAATTTAATTAGTCTTGATTTCATGCTTCAACATTTGGGTGTGTTTGATCTATAATCACCACTCTTGGACGTTCGATTCTGGATGATTCTAACATGGTATCAAAGCTTCAAGTCTGGTAAATGAATACCAATTTATTTATATTGTTTTTAGTAATAAATTTTGATTGGTTTTCTTATTTATATCCCCCTTGCATCACTAATAAAATATTTTAGTAGATTTGTGTTCATCTACTATGTCATTAGCATTTGCTTGGTTTTGTGGCATGCAATTAACTATTAACAAGTAGGGTTGAAGTTGTTGGGTAATGATTTAATGCATACTTGAATTTAAATATTTATACCTTCAATTTAGAAGTATTATTTGAATCCATATATTTCTATCAAATCCTCAAAAGACACCATTAATCATTATGCATGCCACCTCTTGTGCCTAGAGCCCATTAGTTTGTTCCTGGAATAGGTGGTGTTGGGATTGAACTAGTGGACTACCTCGACCAATGCCACTAGGTTATTTTGACACTTATGATCAATTATTTTACATTTTTCATCC
Source organism: Torreya grandis (assembly GCA_037957365.1). Classification (NCBI taxonomy): domain Eukaryota; kingdom Viridiplantae; phylum Streptophyta; class Pinopsida; order Cupressales; family Taxaceae; genus Torreya; species Torreya grandis. The sequence continues at coordinate 406,450 of JARHVA010006075.1, read as the reverse complement.
AAGTATCCCACCAATATATCTATTTAAACTCTATTTTATTTGCAGAATCAACACTCCTGATGACAAGAAAAGCTTGTCTATCATGTAGTAGTCATGGCAAGCAAGCCTTGTCTAATAGCCTATCCATTCTCTACTACATATGTTTTTTAATTGTATGATTTCTACCGATGACACCAACCTTGTATGATTCTATGATGCACATGGGGTCAACAACCTTTTAGATTCTCTCCTTCATTCGATGTTCTTTGCTCTCTACTCTCTCTACAACCTAGCCTATAAATGTTATTGTATGGCATACAAATTCATCTGATTCCCCATATAAAAATCCATTAGGAACCCCTCATGGCCTCCTCTTTATATTTAAATCATCCTTACTAATTTTTGGTCCTCACAAGCTCTTTCATATCTATTTAGCACCCTTCATGGCCTACATGTCACCAAAACTACTTGTAATTTCCAAAAAACCACCCCACTTGGAAAAAATGTGGTTTAGCACTCGCTCTCATGGTGTTATTTATTTTTGAGTGGTATAAGTTATTTTTTGGTAGAATTTACATGTTGAAATATATTTTTTAAAAACATATCAAAATAAAATCTACTTTATATTCTTCAACATAATTCAATTGAAAGAATATTATATTGTAAAGTGTTTTTGACACAGAGACATAACATGGAGATAATAGTAAAAGGATATATTCCTTTTATGGTGGTAACCATATGGGGAGAAAATATTATGGGCATAAGGATTCTCACATAGTGGGGTTTATGATTAATGGTGGATATTATTGTGGTGATGGAGATTTTTTTATTGCTTTTTATATAAAAACAATCTTAGATTTTTATTGGTTTTTGTTAAAATAATACCTTCACTGAAAGATTTTTTTTTTTTTTGGTTATTTTATAAAACAATATTTTGTGAGTAATAAGAAGATATTAAAAATATAATATTATTTTTTTGATATACATTTTCCATCATTTATTTTACCTATCAAACACAGAGGGTGAGGTCTGGTTTAGTAGGTAGCTAAATACCCTTAGAAGAAAACTAAACATTTTCTTCTCTCTCCTTTCTTGGTTCCCTCATCATATATATGCATTATCGATAGAGTCTGACATCCTCTTGCTTGGCCTATTTGAATTTCATGTGTACCATTTTGGTTAATTGCACCAATTTATCATTCTTATGGATGCATTATCAGCTGAGTCTGATGTCCATTTGTTCAGATGTGTATTATAATTTGTGCTCCAGTACTTGATCATCAGCACAAATTACTCATTTCTTGAGCATGCTTTGTAATTATAAACATAGGGATGTTAATGTTGATTATTTTGGGATGATTTTTGTGATCCCTAAATTCTCTTTTATATACATTCAATTTTTCATAACTATTACCTATGCCCATTTAGTGACTACTTGTACATATTGCTCTTGTATTTTTAGATGCATTATTAGTAGAGCCTAATATTCATTTGAGCATGCATTATCACTTGTGCACTGATTCATCTCATTTGAATGGACTCATTTTTAGTATAGTCTAAAGTCTATATCCATAGCATACACTATTACTCTTAGTTATGGTCATGTTGACTTCACTTGAGAGATACCAGATGAAGAAGGTTGAGTCTACACCAATGGTTCTTCTTAGGAAGACCAATTATGCTTCATGGCGTGTATACATGGAATGCTCAATCATAGATTAAGAACTTGTCCCATTATTATATGGACATATTCCTACTCTTATTAACCTAGTTCAATATGAAGATTGGGCAAACTCTTGTGATTATGTCTATTGTCACTTACTGGTTCACATTTCATGGGATCTACACCACTATGTAGAACACATAGAGTGTCCCTCCACTATTTTTATCACTCTTTAGAGTCTTTTTGGGGATCTTACTAAGATATATATCACTCCTCCTCCTATTATCTCTTATGATATTGTTTTACTCTCTCCTCCTACTTTTATTTCATGTGACAACACATTCATCGTAGACATTTCTCTTCCTTTTACCAAGCCACCACTACAGGACGAAATTATACTAGACCTTAATTGTCTTATTACAGAGTCTACATTCATTCACATGAAGGATTTTAATCTTCTATAGACTTCACAAATTTGTACTTTGAAGGACTACTATTTTTAGTGAGAGTACACCCATTGAGAGTATTGATGTCTCATCTCTTCCTACATATTTTCTTTCTTCATTAGGTGAGTCATGCTCCACACTTCACATGGGCATTGTTTCAATGAATGTTCCATGTCATTCTTCTAATTGGTCTATTTTAGTGGTATTACCTACTTACCAGACCTATGCCACAAATCTGAATTGGACCATATTTATATATTTTTGTACTATTGCCTTCAGTCTACATTGTGTAATGGGCAGACTTTCACTACACATATTAGGTTATTCCTTTGCCAAAAGGAAGATTTTTTTTTATGTGAATGGAATTTCTACAACCTTCAAGCAAAGTATATCACCATTGACATTTTTCATATTGTGATCTGTACTTGGAGTATTGACTACTGTAGCATCATCATCTAAGGAGTCTTTTAGTCTCTTCTTCTTTTTTCTCTTTTAGTGGGGGAGTTTTTTCCCACTAGGTTTTCTCCTTTTACTCCAATTTTTGTGAGTTGATTTTTACTTAGGTACCTTATCAGTAATAGTTTTGGGTTCCAATTTTACTATCCACCTAAGCTACATTTAAAAGGGTATTGGTGTAGATATTTACTACACTTGTTTATTCATCTTGATTATTTGGATAATAGGTATTTATTAGGTGAGTAATGACATCATCAAGATGTCATCATGTACTTATGAGTACATGGGGTCATATAGTGTGTGGATGGGGCAATCCATCCCACTTGGTCCCCTAGTGCCTAGTCTACTTTGGTCACTTTTCCACTGTGTTCCCTTAGTGTTGTCTCTACCCATAGTGGAGAAGCCCACCCACTCACCTTGTCTAGATGAGTCATCATGCACTCAACCAACCTATTTATAGGCCTATCCTCCAAGGTATTTAGGGTGGATTGTGTGGAATGAGAGATATTTTTCTTGTATATAGCATGGTTTGTTTAACTTGTAAGCCATTTATTATTGTGTCAGGGAGCATGTTAAGAATTTGTGTTTAGATGCATGACAATAGTATAATTTAGATTTATATAAATAATAATTTCTTCACTAATACATTTTATTTCAACTTCTACTCAGTCTTGATTTCATGCTTCAATAGGTGAGTGTGTTCATTCTATAGTCATTACTCTTAGACATCTGATTCTGGATGATTCTTACAAAAATATGATAAATTAATAACCATATAACTAAATATAAGGTAGTTTTATTCTTTCCAAATAATCTAAATGAGGATGGTTGGGTTGGCTAACTAAACATCCCTCGATACCTCTCCCTCTCATCCTATATTCCAAGAAGAGAATGTGAGGAATAATGAAGGATCATGAACCCACTGCCAACTCAATTTATTGCATAAAAAATCCTAACATGTAGAGGTAAAATGATAGAGGAATAAAAGGTGGTCAATGGTTTCTTCCTCTTTAAAACACATGCTACATTTGGAAGGGACACACCAACCCATTTTCCTGAGTTGATCTTGTGTTAGACTCTTGTCTTAGGTTTCTAACCAAGCAAAAGAACCAAATTTTGGAAGCCCCTTGCTATTCCAACATATAATATTAACCCATGGATAACTATCATACTCAATTACTAAAATTTGGTACTAATTTGATTACATATTTCCAAGTTATCAAAAAAATTATTTATTTATTCACAATCATGTTTTCTTGCAAGTATATTCAAGATGTTGATATTGGAACATTGCTTTTCAAATACATTGATTTTTCTTCAAACGCTCTCATGTATCACTTATTTATTTTACTTAGATGGGAATGCATATATGCAAATCAAAGTGGGGAACTATGTAAGTACCTAATTTTAGTTATTAGTGTTATTTTGTGAAGATTAGGTAATAAATGACACTTTATCTTGTATTTATCTTATCTTTTCTTTTCTATGTGTCCAATTTCCTCTCCCTATATTATATTTTTACTCTCTTATATGTTTATATATGCTTTGGGGAACCATGTTTTTCATTTTATTATTCTTATTTTAGGTTCTTACCAATTTTAGAATGCCTTAAAACTAGAATGGCTCTTTTTTAAACTGATCAAAAGTGGTTGGTTTGATTTTTGGGTTATTTGGCCCTTGTTTCATTTTTCTCATTTTGTGGGCCTTATTTTTGTGACTCTTATCTCTTTTATTATGTTGTCTTGTTCACCAATGGGTCCCTAATTTTAATTATATAAGTTTACATATAAAATTAACTCTAAGGCATTCAAAACACATAATAAAATTATAATGAATACAATAAATATAAAATATACTTAATAATTCTTTCAAGAAACAAAAAGGTTTTATTTTCTTCTTAATTTTACCAAAATAAGGTCTAAGCAAAAGAGCTTATAGTTTCATTTTTTGGCAGAGAGAGAAGATTGAGGCTTATCTGTCATGTCCCTTTTATAATTAATTTTTATTTGATAATTATTTAATCCAATTTTTAGTTACATTTGAATAAGAGAAATAAAATTGGAACAAATATTTAATTAATTATTTATTTAGAATTGACAAGTTTGAAAACCAAACAGGGGATCAAGATAAATAGTAATACTTTATTAGTCAAAGTGGGGTATGGTGTTTCTAAGGAGAAGGATAATTATAATTTTTAAATCAAATTAGTAAATTATTTATCATTCTTATCCTCAATAAAATTTAACCAATTTAGGAAATTCTTGGAATAGGATAAAAGTAGGAAAAACATGATTAAAGCAAATTATGGGAAATTGGAGAAAGATGACAAATAATGGATTTTTATAATTAGTTTTTTTTTATCTTTATAAAGAAAAGAGTTGGATTTTTGAAAAAAAAATTAGGCCCTCTTGTTTAATTTATATGCCATAATTTCATTTTGGAGGATATTTTTCTAAACTAATTAATATCTCTTGCTGAATTGTGTTGATCAAACCATCATAAAATGAAAACTCTTGGATGTTGGAGGTATTTGGATAGCAACCAATTGATCCCAAGGATTTCATGATGAAATACCTATGATCTAGAGATAAATTTTCATATAGGAATTTTAACAGAGCTTTAAGGATTGAATATTCAACCTGTATTCAATATTTTATATAGGCAGTTGGTGTGAGTAGAGGTTATAATAGTATTTTTAGATTTGTGGGTTTGTTATAGTAGATATAAAGTGTATTGTGGTTTTATTTTCATGTTATTTTATTATTATCTAGTAATTTTTAATAAACCTATAAGTGTAGTGAATTTATGTTCTATTTTGAGTAGTGTTTACAACGTATATGTCTAGTTCTAGTAACGATTTTGCCCAAACTTTATATTTTGATCCAAAACTATTCAAGAGTGATTATTATAGTTATTAAAAAATGAATTATTTTGATTCAATATAAGTTTTCATATATGTTAGTTTGTATTTACTTTTTTATTCCATTAAAATTATCAAAATTTGGGTTTCACTAGTTAATGTAAAAAAGAGCATGACTTTTATAATTTTTTTCCCAATATAAAATGAAATTTAGATCTAATATTTCTATATTAACTTCAGTAAGGGTACATGAAATTATTCACATTGCGATGGGTGATGCACATACACTATAAATACATTATGTAAATGCCTAAAATTAACCAATAAATGATTGACAATAGTTGTCCTTGGCACCTTTACCTTCCTTGGCCAACTCATCATTCTGATAGCCTATAATTTATAGAAAGTCCTTAAAAGTATTAAAATTACTAATAAAATCTTATATACTTATTTATTTTATCCATGTTCATCCATATTAAACATAAATTTTATTGTCATTTTATTTTCAGAACCTTATGTTCCTTTAAGACAAGTGCACACTAGGCAGACATGGGCACACTACGCACCTGTCAAGTAGTGAAAAATATCTCTCATGTTTTAATGACTATATTTATAAAATGACCTACCTCCTAAAGGTTTTCCCATGCATATAAATAGGTCATTTATAAATAATTGAAATATATCCCTATAAAATCACATCAAGGATCCTTATTGAAAGGACCTAGATCTCATTTTAAAAAGATCTTTCTAATTTCATAATCATTTATTTTATCATTAAATATCTCTATTTCAATTTTTTTGGAATTTTATAGTCCTTAACGAAGTCCAAAAATGTTTATTGTATATTGATGGAATCATTTTTCAAGCATTATATTTAATTTTACTAGTTGTATTCATATGATCTTCACTAAATGGAGAACAATGTTGGCCTAAATCCCTTTGGGCTATGTAGGCAACATTTATCCAAATTGGAGTCTTTTTAGGATAGATTTATGATTCCCACTTCCCCTATTTCCCCCTTTTTGAATTTGATCTTATTTTATGTGCTTTATACATGACTAGGGTTATAATATTACAAATTTTCTATTCATAAATTTGAGCTCCACACAAAAATACATTGCATTCATCCATAGGATAATAATCCTTGATATTAAAATCCAACATATAGTCTGATAAGACAAAGTCATAGTAGCAAGTAATAACACACTACGCTCATATCCACCTCCTACATTCTTATCCCATAAAAAATTTAAGCCACTATTTTTTGATGCATTTATGTTTATAGGTTTTCTAATATAGATAAAACTTTTAAAAATTCAATATAGCTATAAATAAATTAGTTAAAAATATAATTATCCAACCCTAACCCTAATTTATTATGTCTTATATATAATCCTAGATCATATTTCAATAGTTTACATTTATAATTAAGGTTAATTTTAATTCATATGTAGTTCCACTAAAAACATTTTAATGAACCTGATTTAATTAGAACATTACTTGTTACTTATTGATTTTTGGCTTAGAGTTTCAATTTAATTATATAAATTTATGACATTGAAACATATAGTCCTCAACCTTGGATACTATATGTGACATAAAGATTCAAGTTTTTCCACTTTGGTGTAATATGACACTAAAATTTTTTGTCTTATTACATTAGATAGATACCAACACAAAGGCTCTTTCTTTCAACTTCAGATTGAATTTTAATATTTTCCTATTAAAAAACTTTTCACCTTTATTTTTCTTTATCTTTGCTTGTTTTAAAACTTGTGTTCTGATAATTTTAAAACTACTTAACTAATATCATGAAGGGCTACATGGTGTTTTATTTGAAAACATCATGACATGAGGGATTTTACTCCAATAATCATATTTTAATCATATAAAAATGAAACTTGAGTGCTAATATTGTTACTTGATACCACCTATCCCTACCTTATTCCTAGACCTATCTTAGGGCTTATTTATACACTTATCTTGCCTTAATTTAGGACACACACATCTATAAACATCCCTAAAGCAGTCCTAGACCTTTACTTCAACATCCTCACTCCTAATGCCTCAATTTATACCACCTAGACATTAGCACCATAACTAAGATAATACTGCTAATGGTGTTAGTGTCTTAGTTTGGGTGTTATTATCCTTATTAATCCATACTTCTACATACATGTTATCAATCCCTATACATCCATACTTATCCATACAATTATATACAACATTCCTAATCTCAAATTACTTAGATTTCCAATCTCAAGCACATTCAAATTACTAAAGACAACATTCATACTAGCTTCACTTGCACTTGCACTAACACTTAGATGGGAAGAACTACATCAGGATTGATTCCTCCTCAAAGTATTGGTATGTAGTCAAATCTCATCATAGTGCGGTGTTGAGGATGTGTAGCTTACCCCACCAACATCACACTTTAATACTTGTGCCAACTAGATGCCTTAACAACATGGAGGTTTAGGGTTTGCATACAAAATTAGTCAAAATAAGTCACCTAAAAATAATCATAACTCATATATGTAAGAATAGGATTGGTAGAATTAGACATAGGTGCACCTAAAATCTTAGAATAGTTATGCACAGAGGACACTATTTCTAAAATAAGGACACTAACACCATTGATGTTAATCTCCAATTAGGGTGATACTATTTAGGAAGGGTTTTGACAATTAGATCCTATCTACAATACTCATATAAACTCTTATCCTAGTTTGGAGCCTCTAGATCTTTTATTTCAATTAAGTTATAGATAAGTACTTATTTACATCATTTATTGCTATTTTTAGAAAGGTCAAACTAGGTCAATTTTGCTATAAATTAGTGGGTGTATTTATTTCATATTTTTACCTTGATTTACTATACTTACATCCTTTAAAAACCTAGGGCTTAAAATCCATAACCCTAAAAAGTTAAATAATTTGGTGAACTTGACTTACTTCGAATACTACTCAAACCCCAACCATAGATAACCCTAGGATTTATGTTTCCATCCTTCTAGGACTCACATCTAGATTTTAGATCCCTATATTTTTTATTTGTATTTTATATAATCATGTTAATAATGATAGACAAAGTTTATCACTTTTTAATAAAAAGTTTTCAAGATTTATTTTCATGATTGTTTCCTTTGATTTGGAATTAATTTAAAGATTACATAAACACATATGTATATGATACTTTATATTAGTTAAAATGTATGTCATATTTCATTCTATCTCTAGCATGATATTTTTTTCTTATGTGGAATTCAATTAAGAAACAAGCCCTTACTTACATACAATATCAATTACAATATAGTTTATTAGACTTATTTCATAAATTTAATACCCTAACAACCATATTTAAAATTTTAATGTCATATCTTATACACAGGAAAGAATTTCCTTCTCCTCATCTCCATGAGGGTGATAGTTACTTTCCTTCTAACCAAGTCCATGCTATCACCCCTCCATGAGATGAAAAATCCTATACTATTATTACTAATGCCCTTAATCATCCTATCCACACCTCTACTATGTGAATTGTCCATAATAAGACGTCTAATACTAGTGACTATAGAGCGAACACACCACTGTTGAAGCTAGAAACTTGAAGAGAGTAGAAATACAATATATATATATATATATATATATATATATATAATGAGGAAAAGTATATAGCTTACATCACAATGGTGCCAAACTAGGATTATAACTTACAAATCACTAATATCATAGTGTTATCACTCATAAATTACACATCACTTAGCACACTAGTATCCTGACACAATAAGCTATGACTAACTATCGCTCTTTATCCACATAATCCACCAAAAATGCCTTGGAAGAGAGGCCTATAAATAGGTTCATTGAGTGTCGGATGACTTATCCAAATAAGTTGAGTAGATGGGCACCTCCACTATGGGTGGAGAGAGCATTGGGGGAATATAGTGGGATGGATGACCCCATCCACCCACTACGTGACCTTATGCACTCACACTTGCATTATTACATCAAGATGATGTCATAATGACCTAATAGACTTAAATAATTTAATTATACAATTAAGCAAGGTGAAGTACAAATGTGTAGTAAATACCTACACCAATACCCCCCTTAAACATAGCTTAGGTGGGTAGTAGAATTGGATCCTGGTAACTAGGCTTGATCAAGTATCCAAGTATAATTCAACTCTCAAAAAGTGGAGTAAAAGGAAAAAACCTAGTGGGGATAAACTCCCCCCTAAAAGAGAGAAAAGAAGAAGAGGAAACTGAAAGACCCCTCAAAAGATGATGTTGAAATATTCATCACTCCATGTACATAGCGATGATCTCTAATATCCCACAAAACATAAAGGATACATACCTCAAAAAAAAAGAGAGAGAAGGTAAGTGTAGAATGTCACATGGAAAATGCTATAGTAGGTCCCTCTATAATAAATGATGTCTCTTACTTTTGAAATAAATAAGCCCCAAGAAATCAAACTACTGAATTCCCACTCAAGTAGAATATAGGTAGGAATCAAGACGTATATCTCTATAAAATGCTCGAATGTCTTTGTGAAAATGCTTGAATGTGCCAAAGTCTGATCAAGTATCATAAGCCTAAATATAGAAGATTACAATAAAAAAAGATACAATGAAGGGGAGAGAACAACTAGAGAATAAGAGATACATGGAACCTTCACTAAAAGAATGTCCATGGGAAGAGGAGAACAAGGCTCAACAACTATCAAAATTGCAGACTGGTCTACAAATGAAGCACTCAGATCTACAATATGAATGCCCAAAGGAACATATGAGTCATCAATGATCTCAATGTGTGTACTCTCACTAAAATAATAGAGTCCTCTGAATTGATAGTTTGGGAAGGATCTCAAAGATAAACATCTTTAATAGGGGTGAAAGTAGAATCTACAATAGGATAACTAAGGTTGGGTAGAATTTCATCCTTTAGTGGTGGCTTGATAGAAGGAATAACACTATCCACTATGGATATGTCATCAAAAGAAACAAAATTAGGAGGCAAGAGTACAATTATCTCTAAAGAGATGATAGGAATTGGAGGAGGAGAAGTGATATAAGTCTTAGTAAGATATCCAAAAAGAGATTGTAGAATGCTTCAAATGGTGTTGGGATATATGGTGCTTTGCACTTGGTGATTTATATACCATGAAATGTGAAATATCAAGGTACCATAAAATTTATCACAATATTTATCCCACTTAATTTACTGATCATGATCAGTCAGGGTAGGAATATATCCATATATAAATGGAGATGATTCTTTTTCTTGAGTAAGTGTTCTATATATGCATGTCAAGAAGCATAGTTAGTCTTATCAATAAGAATCATTAGATTAGAATCAGCCTTCCTCCTTAATAGGTATCTCTCAAGTGGAGTCAACATGATTGAGAGACTACACCAAGTAAGTGCAAGACTGCATATGCAAACTACAATGAATCCTTGAAGCATGCTCGTGAATGGGACATCAAGTATAATTGAGAATGCATCCAAATAAAAAATCATTAATGGAGTGAGGGATAATTCATGCCTAAAATGGGGATGTTGGACACAACCAAAAATGCATCCATGTGTGAGCAAAAGGTTCATGAATTAAAATGTAGTAGGTAATAGGGCCTATAACATAGGTAACCCCCTAACTATGGCACTTTATAAATTTAGTGTGTTTCATAATGTAAATATGACCAAATCATGTATAATTAAAATATATTAAATTTTGAAAAGATGGTGCTCAATTTCGAGCTACCGATCAAAAGTTATCTCACAATAGATTTCCCATAAATGAGGCCTATTTAATAAAACTACACTTAGAAGCTTAAAAAACTTATCCAACAAAGGGTCAATATATCCTTCCAACTACTCATTGGAACTAGCATAGAATGAATAATTCAATGGTTTTATTTGTGAGTGGGAATTGGCCTCTTTCCAACTTGGGACTCACCCTTTATTTTCATCAGGTGAAGATACAAGATAAATTAAAAACCAATAAAACTATCTCCTTAACAATATATTATTTTTATTGAAACACAATCTAAAATTAATGTCTCCATTCATTATAGACCCCCATCATGATGAACACAATCTAAACCATAAAATAATGTCCCCACTTTTAAAAGTGAGAAAACCACATACAAAATTTGCCCCTTCCTCTACAATAATGTCCCCTACTCACAAGAGTAACCTCACCATCTGTTCGCTACTTTCTAAAAATCTTCCCTACTCATAATAAAAGCCTTTTTACTATACATAATAATGTCAAATGACATTTAAAATTAGAAATTTTTAAAATTTTAAACCTTTTGAAAAAAAAGCCAATAGTTTCCCTAAAACCATGGGATAAAGTGGGAAAACCTAATTTTTTTAAGGTATGGTTGTTTTTAGAGAATACAAATAGTTTTGGTGACATGCAAGCTAGGGAAGGATGCTAAATAGATCTGGAGGAGGTCATAAGGAGGACAACATGCTTTTAGAGCCAAACATGAATAGTACATCAATGGTTGAGCTAGTTTAAGGTGGGAATATTTGGATCATCAACTAAGATGAATCTTTCTTTTCCTAAGCTCAAACTATGATCTCCAATGGAATTTTTTTCATTATCCTTTCCATTTACATAGATTTAACATCCATGGTGTAGAAATAATGGTTGAGAGCATTTTCTAAGGAGGATAGGATCCAGTATCTTGCAAAGGGTTATGGGTGAAAACCACCACAAATATCTTCAAATAACATCTATAACACTTGTATTAACCCAAGTTGATCACACAAACTTTGAATCAGGTGGAGATGGCTCAAAATGGTGGTGAGGAGACTTGAAACCACAAGATGGTGATTTCTTGTGCAATATGCTAGTCAAAGACTCCACCATGAAGTGGCTTTAGAATAACCCTTCAACCTATTTTTTAGGCAAATAAGAATAAAAATAGAAGCAAGCAACAAAGCACACACAAATTCTATTTTGAGTGTTAGAGGAAAATAAACCATAGATGGAATACACAGATCTACAAATTTACTCATACATTTTTTTGATACATAAAAAATACTCAAGATTCTAAATAATAGAGTAAAATGGTGATCAATACCAACACCCAAAGCTCTAATACCATGTGATAATTATCCAAAATCAAACGTCCAAGATCAGTGGTTATAGAGTGAACACACCACTATTAAATCTAGAAACTTGAAGAGAGTAGAACTTGCAATATATGTATTTAGAATGAGGAATAATACATAGCTTACATCATAATGGTGCCACACTAGGCTTATGGCTTACAAATCACTAATCCCATAGCACTATCACTCACAACTTACACATCACTTAGCACACTAGTATCCTGACACAATAAGATATAACTAACTAACTCTCCCTATCCATACAATCCACCATTAATGCCTTAGAGGAGAGGCCTATAAATACGCTAGTTGAGTGTAGGATGACTCAACTAGACAAGGTGAGTGGATGGGATCCTCCACTATGGATGGAGAGATCAATGGGGGAACATAATGGGATGGATGACCCCATCTACCCACTAAATAACCCCATACAATCACATGTGCATTATGATATCAATATGGTCATAATGACCTAATATAATTAAATAGCCTAATTATCCACCTAAGTAAGGTGAAGTTCAAATGTGTAATAAAAACATACACCAACATCTACCTCTCCATATAGGGTGTGTGCCTACATGTTTAATTTAATCAACTAGAATTTGCATTTTTTAGACTCTAAAGGATCAAATTATCAGGATAAACAAGCTAATGTCAAAATTAAAGAATCAAAATCATTTATTTAATGAAAATGTCACATTATTGACAAATCAAATTACAAGTACAAAATCCTCTAAATATGCTAGTGTTAATCATGTATATGCATCTACATCAAGAAAGGTTATGCCTAACACTATTTCATATCTAAATCATAAAGTACAAGATGAGCAATACAATCAAAATTAATATGATACACAAGATGGGAATCAAGACACTCTCTCCCCACTTAAAAATGAAAATATCATAGTCAATAAGGATTATAGATTTTATATTTTTAGAGAGAGACATCGGGAACAACCCTATGATCATGCACAAATTCTATAAGCCATAAAGGAAATAAAGAAAAAATTAAATAATGGTCAATATTCTACTCCCCTAGGTAATAATATTATTACACCTACTTTAGAGGCATCTCAGATTTTAAAACAAACTATTTCAAACCTACAACCTTCAATAAAATAACACCTCCTATCGCTTGTTCCTCCTCTCTAGATGTATAATCCCTTATGTATGAGATTTATTCTCTGCAAGCTAAGGTGTTACATCTTGAGCAGAGTTCTACTAGGCCATCACATGCCTTAGATTATCATGTTCTTTTAAATACAAATTTAGCACATCACATAGCAGAAAATACTTTTCCATCTAGATTATGACACCTAATCTTAATTTGTATGATAGTAAGGGTGACTCAAAGCACCATCTACTATCCTTCCACATAGTATGTTTGGACTATGTGTCTAATGATTGGCTCCTTATAAAATTGTTGTCATGTAGTCTAAAGGACTATGCTTTATAGTGGTTCTATGATTTTATAAATTCGTATTTGACCACATTAATTCCATTGGTAGACATGTTTTTATTACACTTTTCAATTAACATTAGTGATAATATCTTATATGCTCAAGTGGCACAATTGAAGAAAAAATCCAATGAGTATTTTGTGGAATATGTCTTATGATATAAAACTATATTGGTAAAGATGACTAACTACATGGTAGATAGAGAGTTCAAATACATATTCAAATAGAGTTTACTACCATCATTTCATGAATCTATCTTGTTCACAAAGTTTCCAACATTCACATATTTATGCCACACAAAGAAAAAAAGGGAAGCCAATCTTATTTTTATGGGTAAATTAAAATATAAAAGTGGATCAGAATCAAATACTAAGAGTTATAATAAACCTCCATATAAAATAAGGTATAATAAAAAAAGAGTGATCCAAAGGCCATAGTTAATGTAGCTTCAGATCCACCTTCTCACCTATTTTTATCAACTCCTCCATGATGATTTTTCACCAACATTATAGAATCATTGGCACATGTTTTATAGTAACTATTGGAATTTAATGTCATATCTCTCCCTCTCATCAAATAGGTTGATACAACATGGCCTCTTCCAAATAAATATGATTCCAATACATTCTAAAACTATCAAAGGGCACCAGGACATACTACAAATAGATGTATCAGCTTGAAACATAAAATACAAGATTTGATAGAGGCCAACATCATTGATGTGGGCACACCCATAGAGGTATTCAAAGTCATAAAAATAGAAGATAAGGCATTAAAAATATTTTTAGATCTATTTCTAAATCATATAGATAATGAGGTAGGGGCACTTCAGGTATTCATTTTACATATCAAGCATGTCCACCATTGGAATCATATCACACTACTACAAAACATGCACACCCATACATAATATCATTGGTGTTTATCATACTATAGTACTAGATAGACCACTCATCACTTTATTAGAGTAGGAGATTATTGATGATGATTCATATTTATATGTACTCTTTATACAAGCCTGAATTGATAATCATCCTATTCATAGTGTTATGGTTGAAAATGGGTTGAGTATTAACATGTGCACTATCACACTTATATAGAATTTGGGTTATTTAGAGCATGATAATTTTTTTATTGACACATTTATTCATGGTTTCAATGGCCATGATCAACGTTCCATGGGGAGATTATAATTGCACTATAGGTTGGACTAGCACATGTGGCCACTAGATTCTAAATATCACCTAGTGTAGGCATATTTGACATGTTATTAGGTAGTCCATGGATACAATCATTATGATCCATTCTATCCAACATGCACATAGTACTCAAGTACATACATGCTAATTATTTTGTCACATTTAAGGGTCTCTCATATGATTATATTTTACCTATCCCATAGGAAGTCACACTATAACTACTATTTATAGTTTTAATAACATTTTCCATTAGTACATGACAGAGTTTAGTTGATCCACTAGTTTAGTGAGGTCTACTCCTATAGTGTTACCATGTATGCATACTCTCTCATGGAGACCCTTATTAGAGAGACCCATGCATCAAAGATATGTTATATATTTTATATCCCTTTCCTTGTAAGATCTGTGTTTTGAGTTCATATGGTTCTCATCACATGGCACCCATGCCAACTACAACATATTCTACTAGATAGGTCCCTAAGACCCCTATAATTCATAAGGCACCCTAGTTAGCTTCACAGATTCCTATCACCACTTCATAGGTAGTGATAGAATATAGATCACTTGATACAATAGATTTTAGGACCTTAGTTACCTTTTCATACAACATGAATAATTACCATTCCTTTATTTGACACATGCCACATTGATACTGAGTCTCCCATAAGACTCATTATTTAGTATGTTCAGCTCTTCTTGTACATAGTCTCGTTAGTTATTTCCATTTGTATATAGTTTCACTTTCATGTTACTTGTAAATAACTTATATCCAAAAAAATAAAAACAATATAATATGTCAAAACACAAAAACATTCAAATATTCACTCATAAAATATAAAATTATAGATTGTAGGCATTTTCATGTTTACACCTCTTATACTTGCCAAACACTACATATGCTAGCTATCTTAGTATAGTCAGTTTTTATCATACATGCATGCTTCACTTGTTCTTATCGAGTGTTAATAAATACTTATAAGACCTAGGTCCACTAAACAAATCCATATTTTCTACTATCTACCTATTATGGGCATATACACATATACATGGGTACTTCATTTGACACATTCATTCATTTGGGGGCATCTTATACATAGTTTTGATTACTAGGTTACATCTTTTTAAACTTTGCATCATTAATTTTAAAATTGTTATATCTTGATAGTGATCATCCTACACCCACTTATATTTTTTGATGAATAATAAAAA
This sequence comes from Torreya grandis, assembly GCA_037957365.1. NCBI lineage: Eukaryota > Viridiplantae > Streptophyta > Pinopsida > Cupressales > Taxaceae > Torreya > Torreya grandis. The sequence continues at coordinate 390,046 of JARHVA010006075.1, read as the reverse complement.
TTTAGACTCAGCTTATGTACATCTTTACACTTATACAAATTTGTACCACAAGTTCATGCATACTTTCATTATAGCTTTCCTAGTTTAGACTTGATTATGTCTATATGTTTATTCGATTCAAGGGCATTTGAATATGGCATTTATTTATGGCTCTACACCACTACTTTTCATTTTATGTATGCTTTGGACATGTTCCCATGTTCTTGTGTGTGCCTTCCTAATTATGTATGTAGATATTTGAACATGTCCTTTTATGTGACTCTAGGCCAACTTGCTTGTTGCGTGCATATGTGGACATTTAAACATGTCATTTTATGTCTTGATTTATTTTGTTTAGTGACATGTGATCATGTCCCTTGTATTGTGGCCCCTTGGCCTACTTTTTGTGCCTCATGTGTGTTGTAAGTATGATTTTTTATGTGCATCATGACCATGCCACTTATCTCTTTCTTGTTACACACTCTAGTTTTACATGGCATGAGGGACCTCATACATCTCCCCTTCCTAATTGGGTGCCATGATGGACATTATACCCTACCCCCCAAGGTAGATACTCAGTTATTACTCATATATTTTGTTCATATACATTGTTATATCTATTTTGACAGCCTTGTGAATGTTATATATAACATACATAGTACCCTAAATATTTATGCTCAATTTATCATACATTTTTATGTCATGTATGTAAATTATATTGGTTTTAATGTAGATATCATATATGTTCCAACTAACAAACATTTTGAAGATATTTTTAGTTTAAGGATAGTTCTTACATAGGTTTAAAAATTCCCCTCAAAATAGGGGGTATTCACATAGGTTTTTTTATAGAGATTAGGCTATTCAAATGCACTCAAAGTATAATTTATAGCAAATAGGTATAGAATACAAAAATTAGTTTTAGGAAAACATAGTTGGAAATAGTGACATATATATCATTTTTAGTTGCATAGAAATTAGTAAAGTTGGACATTAGCAACCAAATTGGGACATTAGCACCACTAGTTCTACTGTCCAAGATAAAATACTCCTATTTAGTAGCCTAAATTATAAAAAATTCTATATTGGACAAAAAATTACAATAGGTATAGTCTAGGTTTGCACAATTTTAGTTATAAATTACCAATTTTGGCTCAGTTTAGATTAGATTGGGGGCATCATGCATGACATGATCATTCTTATTTTAGTTGATATTCTCAGATATTGATTATTATAAATCAATCCAAAATCGATATACTTAGATATCATATTTGGGGGCATGTACATAATAAATTATTTTTGTATGCTCACTTATGCACTGGTTGATCAGATGGAATCAAAAACTCTGTGTAAGTCTCTATATTGTACATATTAAACACCATGTTCTAAGTTATACACCAGACTAACACTTTACTCCATCTATAATGGTTGGCATTATTGAGTGGCCCAAAGCCATTTTACATTCTAGAGTTCCCAAGTGGACTCATAACAAACATATACATTTATAATTATAGTTACACATATTTAGTTACATCACATAGTTTTAGTTTTAGATGCATCTACTACACATGGGTAGGAAATGATGGAGTCATAGTCTGATTGAGTTCTTGAGCCACCTACATGAGAGGGTTGGACACACCATCAATCCAATCCAATTTATTCACATATCATGATCCACCAAGCAAGGGTGGGTAATGATGGATTTAAAATAGGATTGAGTTCTTGATCCATCCACACATGGGGATTGAATAATCCATCAACTCAGTCTAAGTTATTCACCAATTGATCATTATCTACATCCACATACATGTTATCACTAGGTTTATGCATTATTTCATGTACATATTGAGGTGTATTCATTCATTTCCTCTCTCTCTTATCTATTTACTCAGTTTTATCTTTTGCTTTTGACATCTCTTAAGTAAGGATAAATCTATTCATGTTTCATTTACATGACATGTAATGGAGCATCTTTTTCATACTCGGATCCAGATTCATGGGCTTTGCCTCTTATGTAAGTCTAGATACACTTATTTTTCCTTTATTCTATTCATTTCACTTTAATAAATTTATAGAATAAAGGGGAGTTAAACGTAATCATCTAAAAATGACACTTAGTGTTAAAAGTATTACTTGAGACCACCCATCCTTAGCTTAGTCCTAGATCTATATTAGGGTTTATTTAGACACTTATCCAATCTTTATGTGAGTGGCATGCCTTATCAAACATCCTTAAAGTAGACCCAAACCTTGACTTCAACATCATAGCCCCTAATGCCTTGGGTTCTACCACCTAGACAAATAGTTCTCTAATTGGGACAATAGTGCCAATGGAGATAGTGTCCTAGTTTGGGTGTTATTATCTTTTTCTTGCCTTTTGTTACCATTGAATATATTTTCAAATCAAAAACCACCTAGTGTTGGATGATACCTCTTTTAAGACCTATATAAGAACTAGAATAATATATATACATGAATTTTAGCCCATTATTCAATAGATGTAAGTCAAATGTAAATAACACAAATGATCTTAGAATAAGTTGTACACAATCAAGGTTATCAATCCCTATTATTCCATACTTATACATATAACCATATACAAAATTCCTAATCTGATATTTCTCAAATTTCCAATTTCAAACATAATCAAAGTACTTAATATGACATTCATACTAGCTTCACTTTCACTTGCACCAACACTTAGGTGGGGATAACTACATCAGGATTGATTCCTCCTAAGAGTATTGGTATGTAGGAAACTCTCATCACAATGGGGTGTTGAAGATGTCTAGACTACCCCAATAACATCAAAATTTTATAATTGTGCTAACCAGATGCCTTAAAAACATGGAAGTTTAGTATTACATACAAAATCATTCAAAATAGTCACCTATAGAGAATTCAAACTCATGCACATAGGGACAAGCTTGGCATACTTAGACACAAGTGCACCTAGAAGATCAAAATAGTTCTACATAAAGGACACTAATGCCATTAGTGCTATTATTCAATTAGGGAACTACTATACATAAATGGTTTTGACACTAGTATCTTTTTTGTGACACTCATATTAGTTCTTACCCCAATTTACAACTTCCATATCTTTCATCTCAGTAAATTTCTAGCTAAGTACTTGTTTACATCATTTATTTCTATTTTTAAAAAGGTAAATGTTGACTAATTTTATCCCCTAATAGAATAATTCAACCCCATTTAAATTTCAAATTTACATAGGTCCCCTAGGTTGATAAATGTTAATAGTCATAACTAGGGTCAAATAACATGTTTTACTTTGGTTATTCATGTCATTTGTCCTAAGTGTCATTTTATATCACTTTTGGGTCACTTTAATGTAGTGTGTAAAATTTTCTTATTAAGACAAGTGTGTCAAAGTAAAAATTAGCGTCCCATGTGTCAAGTAGGTGTTAGGAAACTATTTTGTAATTGATAATTATAGTTTCCATATTTAAAATAAGAAAAATTGAAAAAGGAGGAGTTTTAGGAGTTATATGGATTGTACAATAGTCCTGGCACATGTGGATACTTCAAATTGACCTTTTAGATCAAAAAAATTCATATCCATGCTAAAACATCCCTGAAAACTCTAAAAATGACAAAAACAAGTTTACCTATCCCATCACTTTCTTGTGCAAGTCAAACAAAACCAACCGGTGTTCTTCTAGTATGGATAGAAGGTGAAGAACTGGTCTAAATGCTTTAGGTGGATGTTAGAAATATTCATGGAATTTAAATCCATGGTCATATATTGCATATTGATGGATTGTTCTCCATGAATAAAATCTTAGAATGACAGTAACTTAAAACTATCTTCACATTCCTATCACCTACAAGTTTTCTCATTTGCTTGTATGATTTGACATTTCCATGTGTTGTGTGTATTATAATAGACCATATTATGCATCTTCATATTGTTTCCAAGCTAGTTTGCATGTGTGAAGCATGATAAGATAGGAAAAATCACCCTCATTATATTAGAGTAGATCACAATTAAAGTCTTCAAACATTATTTTACCAGTTATAATGTTCTTTTCCTTGTTAGTGGTTTCAAATCAAGGTAATGTGTCTATGTTTCACCTCCCAAACCATAGAATATAAGTTCTCCATGGCAAGTTTGCATTGGAAGGTTTGTAGATTAATTGAGAAAGTATTCCCAAGATGGTGAGCAAAGACTGTCAGAGTCCCAGTGTTCATAGTCATATACATGCATGTACAAAACATGGAGGAGCCATCCAAAACTTAAGACATAGGTTGGACTCAACTTCATGACTTAAACAAGTATCTCAAGTCATTAAATATTCATAAAAATATATTAAATATTGATTCATTAACACTTATGGTCATTCAAAGTGAGAGTTGTAAATGAGACTAATTACCATAGTTTTTCCAAAATAGGTCTTTACCTGATACAGTGCCATCTTGTGATGAAGATCTATGAGGTCTGGGAAGGTTTTGTGTTTCCATTCTTTTATCCTAGGCATAATAGTAGCATGTAAATCAAAAGAGTAGGTTATTCAATTGAGAATTGAAGATGATTTAATGGTCTCAACTTATTCAAGTTTATATTAAGGATATTCAATGATACATAATGCTTTTGACCTCAAAGAAGCCTGTAGCTTGCAGTGGCACATAATATATTGATAGTGAGAGATGAGAACCTAGTCTGAGGATGAGATAGGTTCATTAAAGTGTGAATATATCATAATGACCTATATATGGATTATAAGACATGAAATACAATGTTAAAACCTACGTTGACACCTACAAGAATCTCATATCTCCTAAACAACATCTACAATATGACTATAAACTTATAGTTTATTTGTGACAAAAGATGATAAATGATGTCAGAGCAAAAAAAATACTATCCAAGTATGAGATTATATTGATGGACTAAGAGGAAGTCAAAATAGAAATAAATGGTACTAAATCATGCATATACACCTATAAGAGCCTTTTGACTTCTACTCAATGCACACCTAGAATTGATATAGTCAGTAGCCTAGTCTAAACTAATGTGAGATTCAAGTTTGTTTTGTTGGAAGTAAAGAAATATGGATGAACATGTGGAGACCATTATCAATATAATAATATCATCCTCATATGAATTTTATATTTCATGAGTATATACTAGGTTAGGTTTTCAAATGTTATACTTAGGAAGCAAGGATATCGTACACAGTCACTGTCTCAAACACCAGTCTTGAGGAGTTGAGGTGTAGAATAATTTAGGAGCATGCACAAGATTTGAGAATTTTTTAGACGGTAAAATTTAACAAAATAATGTTTTAATGATAACCTTAAATTCATAGGAATAGGGGAAATGCCCTAAGTTTTATCTTAGATAGAGGGCACTCCATGAACAACATAGTCTACAGGTTAGTATGTGAAGAGGAAACAAATGAGTGGAAGAGTCTTAAATACATTGTTGGAAAATGTTTATGGTCATTTTGAAAGTGAAAAAGTATTAAAGGATTAATTTTAGTCATTGGAAGCACTTATAGTGGTCAAACACATATAAAGTATAGATAAGCTTGTTAGGCCTAATACTAGGCCTAAAACCTCATGACCCCTAACTCAATCCAGATGATCACATGAATATTAAAAACTAGTTGAGGAATTTTTTGGGATAGTAAAAGGATGATAGGAGCCATTTATTTTTATGGAATAATTAAAAGTTTTTTAATTTGACTTAAAACCATATCGGGCCTACTCAAAATGCATGTAATAAACTTGAAAGCCACTTTCTTTGGATCACATCTGTACAAAGGGACTGCATGGTGACTTAAGGAGTTGGGGATATTTTAATGGGTTATCTATTTCAGACTCAGTGGAATTTTTTTGGAATTTAGATGTTAGGAGTTTATGAACTATCACTAACAGTCCAAACCACCAAAAACCCTTATTCAGACCCGATGGTGGAGACATGAAAGAATTTGTATACAAAATGGGTTAGTTGGTCAAGAAAGTATTTTTAAGTTTTTTAGGACTCTCATAGGCTCTTTTATTCTCATTTAGTCTATACTATACTTTGTATTAACATACCTAACATGGAGTTTTCTATAAGTTTTGACTAGTTCTATAGGTATAGAGGAGAATTGTTGAATGATAATCATTGAAAGAGATCTACACAAGATTATTACCACTCTCCATACTAATTTTTAATCACATTAAATAATTAAAAAATCTCTTCTAGTAAATTCATTATAGGTAGTCTAAGTGAGATAGTGAGAATGTAGAGTGACTATCAAAGATGGCAATTGAGAAGCATGTTTTGAGTTTCATAAAGATCTATATGATAGACTAAAACACAAAAATATCTTGAAAATGTGTCCTAACACCTTTATAACATGTATCTTGGATAATTGTTGGTAAATTTAATGATAAATTTAAAGACACACCTAGAAAGGCTAATGAATGGTTAGTACATAGTAAATGACAAGTGTTGAAGGAGAAGCTATCAGTTAAGGCGTGTATGAGAGTTGTTACATCTTGTTTCAAAATTTATAAGATAGAGAACATGTGTCAAATAATCCTATATTAGTTTCAAATATCCAAGTGAATCTCTCATTACCAAGATAGTTTTAAGCAAGAACATGAAGAATCTTTTTGCCTCCTTGAAAGAGAATGATGCATAACTAATGGGCACTTATCCAAGACCACTGAACTATTCTCCACCTCAATCTCTTTATTTGTAAATAGTTTATTAATATATATAATTGGCTTGGTGACTCTTGAACTTATGTTCTTCTCCCTCTTCTCCTTTGTTCTATAAATGCAAGCCATTTTGGTAATTGTGTCTAGTACACACCTAGTATAGTGAAGCCCTGCTAGTTTGTCACCTTGTTTTTATTTTGAATAATATATATTTAGTTGATTTGATCTATAAAATATATTTCTTAAGTGTGTTAAGTAATGTAATTGGATTTTAAGTGATGAATATGTTTTCCTTACTTCCATGCTACCCTTGCATGTTTTGCATGATGGATATCTCTTCTAATAGGTCTCATAAAGTATATGTTCTTATTGAGTTTGTCTTGAAGTGTGAGATGGATTAGTAGTGTCTAGTATCAAACCTTATTTGCACCCACCTTTAGATGTGCATATCAATTTGCCTCTATGATAAATACTTAATCTAGAAGAACATTTATTTAAGGCTAGTTTTAATAGTATCCATTCTTAGTGCATATGCAAGTGTGTTTGTAGACTAACCTTTTAGTTTATCACCTCATTAGAATATCTTAATTTAATGTTTCCTTATATCCCCTTTCATCGAAGAAAACAAGTAGTGCAGGTGATAAGCTATCCAAGTTTAATCTAGGGAGCTAGCCCTTAAACCTAGATGTTTACCTCTGTTATAGGCAACCCACAGGCCTTGAGGTAACCCAATGTTTCACTCAATCTAGAGTAGGCTTGAACATCATATCTAGAGTGTAATATTAAGTGACAATAGTTTTGGCATGACTGATGAGACCAAGGTCCAAAAGAGTAGAAGAATTACTGGTGTGTTCTTCCTATCAACTTTTGGAAGCATGCAAGTAAACACTAATGGTCATTCCTAATGTATCATCTAGTTATAAGCAGTCTAGGTACTTGTTAAAAATATTTATATCATTTTTTGTGTTTCATTTGGCTAATGAATATGATATGGATATATATGTTGAGAAATCCTATTTCACATAACCCTACCAAGGTTTTATCAACCCCCTATTCCTTCTCCATATAAACATGATGATATTGTATAGATCTATGAAGAATTATATGGAAAATACTATCACAAAGAGTGTCAAGAAGTGTCTTCATATCCATCTCAACCTAATTCCCATCAACCTTGTCATAAGGAATCAAATGATTCCATTGATTGGAAATCCATATATTGGGAAGCAAGATATGTATTATTACAATCTTAATCTAGGAAACTAATCCAAAAAAATAAAACTTACCAAAACCCATATCATCCCCCTCCTCCTCCTACCTAAATTCCACCTTGAGCTAAGTCTTTGTTTCCACTCATGCCAAACATGCTATAATTAGAAAGAGTGATGAAGAAATGGGATGAGGAACTTGATGTGATCTATATTCATCCCCTAGAGAAGTTGACAAAGTTAGTTTAATTCCTTATGAATGAGTGGAATATGGTTGAGGAGAAATCTAACTATGTCATTAATGAATATTTTCATGAAATGAGATGATATCCAATGGTGGGTAGATAGGTTAGAAAGGTTAAAAAACTAAGAGCTTGAATATGAGCCTAGAGTTGTTGAAGAGCCTCAAAAAGTCTATGATCAAGTGAAACTCTTATTGAAAAAGGTGCCTTTCTTATTGAACAATCCAACTTGTCATCTCCCCATGAGTTCATTAAAGAAGTTTCCATTCCCATGCCAATTCATGATCCCTTCATCACTCATTTAACCTCTATCCAAACCATGAACCAATTCACCACCATCCCACCTCATCTCTTCTTGAAGGAGAACCTATCTTATAGGATATTAGTAAAGAGAAGCAAAATCAAGTTACAACTGGTCAAGAAGATGACATGAGCATCTATGATGAAGAGCTCACCATAGGGACTCCCATTGGTGATGACAAGAAAAATGCATCCTTCTTGAGTCAATAAATAGAAGATTTAGATGAAGTTAAAAATATTCATCAAGAGTTTAATCAAGGTATATGGCAAACCTATCAATAAATGTTTAATGAATATGAAAGTCTTGAAAGTCTAGTCCTTGAAAGAGGGCAAGATGAGGTTCTGGAGAAATAATTCAAAGTGCCTATTGAACAACCATGCCTTGAAGAACATCATGAAGCAATATATGATGACTATTATAGTTATGGGCATGATAAAGAAGATCAATTTGAGGAGGTGGTGTTTCTTGAAGAGAAAGAGAGCCAAGATGATTAGTTATAATAGATTGAATTCTTTAAAGAAATTGAATATTTTTAAATCTAAAGGTCAATTACATAAGAATATAGAGTAATATGTCTTCATGGAGTTTAATGATCATGATTAGATGGAATATAAAAAACTCTTTGATGATCTTGAAAAGATTGGAACTTATGAGAAATCTAACCCCATTCAAATTACTATGGATATCAAGGAATCATACTTTGTCAAAGCATCATTGGAGGATGAAACTAAGGAGTATTATGATAATGTTAAATTTGTTGAAATTCAAGAGGAATTCACATTCATAGGTGATCTATTTATATTTTTCCTAATTGAATTGAAGGCCATGCCAAAGAGATTGGCAAACATCATGAAGTTGAATACATCAAGGCCAATGTTCAAAGGAAAAGTTGCCTCATGCATTGATTCATCCCATGGATCAAGATATGGTGACAATTTCCCCTTTGATATAGGAGGATAAACTTGTTTTAGGTTTGTTTTTATATATCTTAGTTTACTTAAGTTGTTGTTTCTGTTTTTTTAAGTGTTCATGAGAAAACTAGTGTGAGTTTTATTTCTTGTCTTGTTGTTTGTTTCCCTATCTTATATTTGATGGGTTTTTGTGTCTAATCAGAGGCTTTTTAGTTTCAAAACTAGTGTATAGGTGATTCCATTATCTAATGGATATGAGAAGGTAACTGGTGTTTAGCATAGAAAACATCCTACCCTTAGGAAATCACTAAAGTAATTTGACCCCCTATTCAAATAAGTCAACCCCTTTGTAAGTTAAAACTTATATAGGGCCCCTAGGTTTATAAATATTCACCATAGTCATAACTAGGGTCAAATAGCATGTTTTACTTTGGTCATATGAGTCATTTGCCCTAAGTGTCATTTTACATCACTTTTGGGTCACTTTAATGTAGGTTGTACAATTTATTTCTTAAGAAAAGTGTGTTAAAGTGAAATTAAACATCTGATGTGTCAAGTAGGTGTTAGGTAACTATTCTATAACTGAAAATTATAGTTTCCATATTTAAAATAAGAAGATCAGTTGAAAAAATATTTTTTCCTATCATGTGTGGCTACTTAAGAGTGGCATTTCATATCCAAAAAGCTCATATACATGCTCAAGTAGCCTTGAAAAATCCAAAAATGACAAAAACCTATTTATCTATCCCATTTCTCTCTTGTGCAAGTCAAACAAGACGAACTGATTTTATTTTAATATGGATAAAAGGAGAAGACATAGTCTAAAAGCTTTTGGTGAATATTATCACTTTTCATGGCCTTCAAATCCATGGTCATAGATTGAATATTGATGGATTGTGCTTCATGAACAATCTTTAAGAATGACAGTGACTCAAAAATATCTTCACATTCATAGCACCTACAGGTTTTATCATTTTCTTGTATGATCTAACATTTCCATGTGTGTTGTGTGTGTGTTGTAAAAGAACATATTATTAATCTTCATATTGTTTCTAATTTGGTTTTTGTGTGTGAAGCATGATAATACATGAAAAATCACCCTCATTATACTAGGAGAGACCACCATTGAAGTCTGTAAACATTGTTTCACTAGTTATAGTGTTCTTTTCCTTATCAATGGTTTTAAATCAAGGTAATGTGTCTGTGTTTCACATCCCAAACCATTGAAGCTAGGTTTTTTGTGTTTTGGATCCTATTTATAAATTACAATGTATTTTTAAATACTTTACATTTCAAATGTACTATATACTCTATATGTATTCTTGTCGGAGTTTAGGGTTGGTAGCCCCCAACAAATTTTTGGACCCCTTTTTAATGAGAAACCATTTTGGGTTAATTCTACCCATGGTTTTGGTACCCATTATTTTGTAATAGCACTTTTTTGATGTATTATATATTGATGGATATTTTGTGATAATACATCATGAAAATAAGGGTTTGATAAGGAAGAACAGAGTGTGTGAATTTAGGTATGAATTTAGGAGGGTTTCTTGAGTGTAGCTCCAAACAATATTTGTGCATTGTAATTATGAAAACATATCTAAGATTGATTGTAATTTGGTGTCTTATAACAAAATTTAAGAAAGTGTTTTTTGGTGGATGTATCCCACATTGGATGAACCACATTAAATTTAGTCTTCTAATTGTGCATGTTTATTTCTATTCTTTATGTATCTCTAATCATAGCTATTATTGCAATTGTGTGAAATTATTTCATATCAATTTCTGTATTTATTTCTAATAACTGGTATCAGAGCTTTAGGTTGTATTTTATGAATTATTGAATTATAGGAAGGGTTATTAGTTCAAGTGGGAGCTATGGCTGATGATCATAGATCAAAGGTTAAATTTTAATAGATAAAACTTTGGTCTATGGAAGATGAAAATGGAGGATTATCTTTATTATAAGGATCTCCATGCTCCATTGGAAGGAAAAGTAAAGCAACCAGTGAGGATGACAGATGAGGCTTAGGAGCAATTTGATAGGAAAGTACATGGGGCCATTAGGTTATGCCTTGCATCTTAGGTCAAATTTAATATATCATAAGAGAATACCACATAAAGTCTCATAAGTGCATTAGTGAAGTTATATGATAAACCCTCTGCTTTTAATAAAATATTTTTAATGAAAAAGTTATTTGATATGAAGATATTTGAAAATAGTTCAGTTGTTGATCATTTAAATGAATTCAATATGGGTGTGAGTATGTTGAATTATATAAAAATAGATTTTGATGATGAAGTTAGGGCTTTGATTATTTTTTGTTCCTTACTAGAGAGGTAGAATATCTTGGTAATGGCTATGAGTTACTCAATCTTTAATAATGCCAATTTGAAGTTTGAGGATGTCATAAGAGTAATCCTTAGTAAAGAAATGCAATGGAAAAGCTCTAGAGAGACTTCTAATTTAGGTGATGCTTTGGTGGTGGAGAGTAGAGGGAGATAAAATTTTGGAGGAAAAAGAAAGCATGAAAATTCAAATGGTCCTAGAAGGTCAAAATCAAGGGCCAAAATGATATATTGGTACTGTGAAAAGACTAGGCATGCGAAGAAGGATTGTTGGTCTTTTTAGAACAAGAATAAAAATTAGGAAGACACCAACGAGGTGAATGTGGAAATATGTAATGTTTGTTAGGGTGCATTAATTCTCTCCATTGATAATATTATTGAGTCTAGGGTTTTGGATTCAGGGGCTTCTTTTCATGCTACACCATATAAGCATTATTTTATTGATTATATTCAAGGGGATTTTGGACATGTTTACTTTGGTGATGATGAGGGATGATGATACTTGTAGCATAGTAGGAAAATGAAGTGTTCAAATCAAGATGCATAATAGGAACACTTGGATACTAAAGGATGTCAGACATGTGCCTAAGTTGAGAAAAAATTTGGTATTTGTAAGATAGCTAGGTAATGAAGGTTGTATGGTGACATTTACAATATATTTTTGTAAGGTAACCAAGGGTGATCTTGTGGTATCAAGAGGTAATAATTTTGGTACCATGTATTTATCAAGTAGTGTTGATTATTGTAATTTAGTTTCTATTGATGCAGATGTAACTTTGTGGCATAATAGGTTTGATCACATGAGCAAAAAGGGTATGCAAATTTTGAAGAATCAACTTCTTAGATTGAAAGGATCTGATTTATATTTATGTGAAGGATGTTTTTTTATAAAATATAAAAGGGTAATGTTTCTCAAGGTTGGACCTATGAGGAAGGAGAATAAGTTGGAGCTGGTTAATTCAGATGTGTGGGGGCTACCTCAAATATCTTCTATTGGTGGGTCATCTTATTATGTCACTTTTATTGATGATGAAACTAGGAAAGTTTGGGTATATGGCATTAGGATAAAATATGATGTTTTTGACACATTTAAAATATCGAAAGCCTTGGTTGAGAATGAAATAGGTCTCAAGTTAAAATATCTTAGGTCAGATAATGGTGGGGAATATTGTAGCAATGCATTTTTTGATTACTATTCAAGGAATGGAATTCATAGATAGAGGATAGTTCTAAGAACTCCATAGTAGAATGGATTGCTAGAAAGGATGAACATGACTATCATGTAGTGTGCTAGGAGCATGAGGTTACATGTAGGACCACCTCTTCAATTTTGGGTAGAAGTAGTAAACATAATAGTATATCTGGTAAATAGAGGTCTTTCATATTCTTTGGATTGAGGTATACCTAAGGAAACTTGGTATGGTAAGAAGGTTGATTATTCATTTCTTATAATATTTGGGCATGAAGCATTCATTCATATTGATAAGGATAAAAAGAACCAAGTTGGAGGCTAAGTCTGAAAAATGCACCTTTATTGGTTATGGTGAGGATGACTTTGGTTTCCATATTTTGAGTCTTAAAGACAAGAAAATATTTAGGTCTAGGGATGTTGTCTTTAATGAAAAATTCATGTATAAATAGTACTTATAGGATCAAAAAGAGGATTCTAGAAAAGAGTACACAGTACTAGAGGACATTACAGATGATAACGTGTCTAAGCAAGTAGTTCAGGCACCTACTCCATAAGAACCCCAAACTCCTATGGTGAGAAGTTCTTCTAGGGTAAGAAGGGAACCTAAATGTTTTTCTACATCTCTTAATAATTTATTACTCACTAAAAATGGAGAGATAAATTTATTTTAAGAAGCAATGCAGGTAGATGTTAGGAAGAAGTGGGACCAAGCTATGGATGAGGAACATTAGTCTCTCATGAAAAATCAAACTTGAGATTTGGTAACCCCACCTGAAGGTAAGAGAGTATTGAAGAAAAAGTGGGTGTATATAGTTAAATAAGATGATGGAGGCAAGAAAAGGTATAAGGCCCAATCGGTGGTAAGGGGATTTGCACATAAGAAGGGAATTGATTTCAATGAGATTTTTTCCCAAGTGGTAAAGATGACTTCTATTAGGATTGTTATTTGGATAGTGGTAGTGAAAGACTTGAATTTAGAACATCTAGATGTGAAGGCTACATTATTTCATGGTGATTTGAAATACTTGTATATGGAGTAGCCATAAGGATATGAGGTCACAAGAAAGAAGAAAATGGTGTGCAAAATGAAGAAGAGCTTGTATGGCCTAAAATAAGTTCCATGATAGTGGTATAATAAATTTGATAGTTTTATGATGGATAAGGGATACTCCAGGTGTCATTCATACCATTGCATATATGTCAAGAAGTTTTATAATGGAGATTACATTATCCTTTGTCTATATGTGGATGACATGTTGGTTATAGGTAATAACATGCAAGAAATAAAGGTACTCAAGGAACAACTTAGTAATTCCTTTACTATGAAGGATTTGGGAGCAACAAAATAAATCCTTAGTATGAGAATAAATTGGGATAATAAGGAACAAAATCTTAGTTTATCCCAAGAAGAGTACATCAAAAAGTTATTAAACAGGTTTACTATGTAGGATGCTAAACCAGTTGGTATTCCTTTTGCAGGTCATTTCAAGTTCTCAAAGGAGTAGTGTCCCAAGACAAAGGAGGAGAAAATACAAATGTCACATGTACCATACTCATCAAATAATATCATCTTTATGTATACCATGGTGTGCATTAGGCTAGATATTTCCCATCCAATGGGAGTAGTAAGTAGGTACATGAGTGATCTAGGTAGACAATATTGGAAAGAAATAAAGAGGATCCTTCGATATTTAAGAGGGACCATGAGAACAATGTTAAGATATGGTGGATTGGACACCATTTTTTATGGGAATGTAGATTCAAACATGGATATAGATTTAGATAGTAGGAGGAGTATAATAGGATATGTATTTATTGTAGGTGACACAACAGTGAGTTAGATTTCATGACTATAAAAACTTGTGGCTTTGTCAACCATGAATGATGAGTATGTTGTTATAATAGAAGCAAGAAAATAAATTATTTGGTTACAATAGTTACTTGAATAGTTAGGGAATAATCAAGAGGAGGGCAAACTATATAGTGATAGTCAGAGTGTTATACATCAGGCAAAGAACTTCATTTTCCACTCTAAGATGAAGCAATTATAGTTGAGGTACCATTTCAGTAGTATAGCTTTGAAGGAAATGAAGTTGAAGCTGGGGAAGATTCATACCTATCAAAATACTATTTATATGATGACTAAGGTGGTCACAAAAGATAAATTGAAGCTATGTTCAGTTTTAATTGGCCTTTATATTTGATAGTGAAGGGTTGAGAAGCCTACTCAAAGGAAATTAGTCTCCAAGTGGGATATTATTGTGTTGTGGATCCTATTTCTAATTATAATGTATTTTAAAATACTATACATTTTAAATTTACTATACACTCTATATGTATTCTCACTGGGGTTCAGGGGTGATAGCCCCCAAAAAAAAAATTAGACCCTTTTTTTAATGAGAAACTATTTTGGGTTGATTCTACCCATGGTTTTGGTACCCATTATTTTTAATACCACTTTGTTGATGTATTATGTATTGATGGATATTTTTTAGTAAATACATCATGACAACAAGGGTTTTAGATGAAAGAGAGTGTGTGAATTCAAGTGCAAATTTAGGAGGGTTTGTTAAGCATAGCTCCAAACAATATTTGTGTATTGTAATTATGAAGATAAATCTGAGAGTGATTTGACTCTGGTGTCTTGTAATAAAATATGATCAAGTGTTTTTTGGTTTGTGTATCCCACATTGTGTGAACCATGTTAAATATGGTCTTCTAATTATGCATGTTTATTTTTGTTCTTTATGCATATATAATCATATCTAACATTACAATTTCTTGAATTATTTTGCATCAATTTCTATAGTTATTCCTAACTGCTTCTCTATGGAAAGTTTACATTGGAAGGTTTGGATATTGATTTATAAATACTTCTGAAGACAATGATCGAATATTTTTAGAGTCCTAGTTTCGTAGTCATCTACAGTCATATATAGGCATATACTAAATATGGAGGAGCCATCCAAAACTTAGGACATGGGTTGGATTCAAATTCATGAATTAAATGAGTATCTCAAGTCATTCAGTGTTCATTAACCTATAATAAAGATTTATTCATTAAAAATTATGGCTAGTCAAAGTGAGAAAGTTTAAAATAAGACCAATTACCTTAGTTTCTCTGAAATAAGTCTCTGCTTGATATAGCACCATCTTGTGATGAAGATCTATGAGGTCTGAGAAGGTTTTTGTTTCCATTAATGTAGCCTAGACATATTAGTATCATGTCAATCCAAAGAGTAGGTTTTTTGATTGAGAATGGAAGATGATTGAATGGTCTCAACTTATTCAAGTTTCTACTAAGGATATTCAGTGATACATAATGCTTTTGAGCTCAAAGAGGCTTGTAACATGTAGTGACACATAACACATTCGTATAAAAGATGAGAACCTAGTTTTTAGGCATGAGATAGGTTCATTAAAGTGTAAATATGTCTTAATGACCTCAATATGGATAAGGAGACATGAAATACAATGTTCAAACCTACATAGACACCTACAATAATCTCATATCTCTTGGATAACAACTACAATATGATTATAGACTTATAGTGCATTAGTGATAAAAGATGATGATTGATGTCAAATCATAAAAAGTCTTATCTAGGTATGAGATTATATTGATGACCTAAAACTAAGTAAAAATAGATAGACATAGTACTAAATCATGCATAGACACCTACATGATGATTTTAACTTTTACTCAATCCACACTTATAGTTGACATAATTTGTAGCCTAGTATAAATTAATGCAAGATGCAAATTTATTTGGTTGGTAGTAAATACCATGTGGATACCATTATCACTATGTTAGTTTCATCCTCATGTGAATTTTATATGATAGGAGTAGAGATTAGTTTGGGTTTTCAAATTTTATACTCGGGAAGCAAGGTCTCACACACAATCACTATCTCAAAGACTAGTCTTGAGGATTTGAGGTGTAGAATGCTTTAGGATCATGAAAAAAAATTGAGACTCTATGTACATGGTTACCATTACCCAAAAAATATTTTCATGATACCTTAAAGTCATAATAATAGGGGAGATGCCCTCTATTTTATCTTAGATAGAGGGTACTCCATGAATAACATAGTTTCCAGGTTAGTATGTGAGGAGGAAAAAATTGAGTGGAAGAGTATTGAATACATTTTTGGATAGTGTTTATGGTTGTTTCAAAAGAGAAAAAGTGATGAAGGAGTAATTTTAGTCATTGGAAGAACTTATAGTGGTCAAACACATATAAATTATAGTTAGGATTATTAGGCCTAAACCCTCATGACCCCTCACTTGATCAAGATGATCACATGAATCTTCCAAACCATTTTTGGACGTTTTTTAGAGAGTAAAAGGATGGTATGAGCCATTTTTTTTAGGGAATATTTCAAACTTGGCCAATTTGAGTTTTAAAATATCAAGCCTACTCAAAATGCATGTAATAAACTTGAAGGCCACATTCTTTGGCTCACATTTGTATGGAGGGACTGCATGGTGACTCAAGGAGTTGGGGATATTTGAAGGATGGATCTATATTAAACTCAATGGAATTGGTTTGGAAGTTAGATATTAGGATTTTATGAACTATCACTAATAGTCGAAACCACCAAAAACCCTCCTAAAACCCTTATTCAGACCTGATGGTGGAGACATGAATTAATTTTTCATCCAAAGGGGGTAAGTTTCTTAGTAAAGTGTTTGTAACTTTTTTAGTACTCTCATAGGCTCCTTGATTCTCATTTTATTTGTATGTCTTGATAGACCGAATATGGAGTTTTCTACAAGTTTTGGCTAGTTCTATAGGTACATAGGATAATTACTTAATGAAAATAATTGAAAGAGTTCTATAGAGGATTATTCCCACTCTCCATACTAATTGTTATTCACATTAAATCATGAAAATCTATCTTCTAATTACATTTATTATAGGTAGTCTAAGTGAGATAGTGAGAAGGTAGGGTGACTGTCCAAGATGAAAATGTTTTGAATTTTATGAAGATGTATATGATAGACTAAAAGATAAAACTATCTTCAACAAGTGTCTAAACAGCTATGTACACATCTCTTAAACAACTACAGGTTAATTGAATGAAAAATGTGAAGACAAGCCTAGAAAGGCTAATTAATGATTAGTAGAGAGTGAATGACAAGTGTTAACAGGAGAAGCTATCAATTGAGGGATGTATGAGAGTTGTCACATCCTTATTATAACTTTATAATACATAGAACATATGTCAAAGACTCCTATATTAGTTTTAAATAGTAAAGTGAATCTCTCTTCATCAATATAGTTTCAAACAAGACCATGAAGAATCTCTATGCCACCTTGAAAGACAATGATGCATTTCTAATGGACACTTATCCAAGAATAATTTTTGTCATTTTTTCCACCTCATTCTCTTTCTTTGTAACTATTTTCTATATCTTGACACTTGAATTAGTGACTCTTGCAATTCTCTTCTTCTCCCTCTTCTCCTTTGCTCTATTAATGCAAGCCATTTTAGGAATTATATCTAATACACACCTAGTATGGTAAATCCCTTCTGGTTTTGTTCCTTATTTTACTTTTGAATAAGACATCTAAAGTTGGTTTGATCTCTACAATCTCTTGCTTATGTGTGTTAAGTGGTGTATTTGGATGTTAAGTGATGAATATGTTTTCCTTGCTTCCATGTTACCCTTGCATGTTTTGTGTGATGGATATCTCTTCTAATAGGTCACATAAAGTGTATGTGCTTATTGAGTGTGTCTTGAAGTGTGAGATGGAATAGTAGTGTCAAGTATCAAACCTTATTTTCACCCACCTTTATATGTGCATAACAATTTACCTCTATGATAAATACTTATGCTAGAAGCACAATTAGTTAAGGTCAATTTTGGTAGTCTTCATTCTTATTGTATATACAAGTGTGTTTGCGGACATAAGAGTAGTTTATTTTCATGTTTCACCTTGTTAGAGTAGTTTACTTTCATGTTTCCTTCTATCCATTTTCATCCAAACAAACAAGTAGTGTAGGTGATAAGATATCAAAGTTTAATCTAGGGAGCTAGCCCTTAAACCTAGATTTTTACCTCTACTATAGGTAGCCCACATGTCTAGAGGTAATCCAATGTTTCAATCAATTTAGAGTAGCCTTGAACAACCTCTTTAGGGTGAAATATTGAGTGAGAATAGTAAAATTAGGTTGATTTTGTTACAAATAAGTGGTTTTATTTATTACATATTTATACTCTAATTTATTATACTTAGACCCTTTATTAACCTAAATCACATACCCACATTACAAATATAAAAATGGACATTAATTTCCATGTACCTCAAGGTATATATAAAATTCTTAGGATCACCTTATTTACACCAATATGAAGTCTTTTTCAACTATTTAATTTTTGGTGCACTTGAGAGGAATGTATTTACCATGGAAGTTAATCTCAAATTACCCTTGAAAATAGGGTTAGTAGGCTACATGCATCATTATACATATTTAGTTAGTTCTCTAAAACATTAGGATAACACTAATAAATTAATGAGAAATTATATATGAAATCCTACAAACCATTCAAAAATTTTCCTAAGTCACCCTTGATATTTAATGGTTTCTTACATTATTTTCTTATATAGTAGATTTTATTGATTTATCATATATTTATAATCATTAATTTTGTTAAAGTTTATTAAATTGTATGCATCTCAATAGTAGTGATAGATTAAGTGGTACTCCTTTTTCATATATGGATCTCCCTTTGGGTTTTTTTGTAATTTAAATTCATGATGAAAATAAAGTTTACATTGAAACTAATATAGATAGTACTAAATAATAATATTATAATTATGTTCATACAAAAATTGGTACAAATGGGTTTAATGAATTATATCAAGAGTAAGTGAAATAATTGTCTAGATTTTGTCAAGGACTCCAAGCATTACCTTGCGGGGTAAATAACACTATTAACATACTTATTGAATCTAAATTAGAGTATAAAGCTAATTTATACTCCTCATACTCTCAGTATTTTCCCTTTCATATTATAAATATCCCTTATTCATATGTTATTGCTTGTACCATTAAACCTATCCCTATTTTTTCACCTTTGGTCATGTAGATCCCTTTATCTCTTAACCTAGGAACATCTCTTGCTTTCCATCAATTAACCATGCCCATGCCTATTTAATATATGTACACCCATCTCATTACTATAAATAATGGTTCCTATTGTCACCAAATATTTCACCCTAAAAGAGGTTGTTTAAAACTACTCTAATATTTTAACAACATTGAATACCTCTAGGCTTGTGGATTGCTTATGGTAGAGGTAGACCTCTAGGTTTAAGGACTAGCTCCCTAGATTGCTCTTTAAGTGCTTATCACCTACACTAACTTATTTCTTAGATGGAAAGGGATAAAATTAGATATGAAAGTAAGATATTAAAAGGGGGTGATGCACTAGAAATATCTCCACAAAATTATCATATAAGATCACTAAGAGACAACTTACAACACTAATCTTAGAATCTTGAATTTCTCTAACATTAGTATTTCAAATGGAGGTAATATGAATGAAAATACTCAAGGTAAGTGAACTAGAGATAATTTTTAGACAATAAGGATAATTTTACACTTAGAAATACACCCATAAAATTGAAAACACTTTATGTGACTTGTTAGAGTGGAAACAACTTGCATCAAACATGGAAGGACTGAGAGAAAACAAGGATAGATATCAATCACTTGAATTTTCACTATACATCACTTCACATACTTAGATAAGATAATTTTTAAACTCAAAAATAGATTGAATATATTATTTCAAAGTTAAATTATAATATCAAACCATCAGGGCTTTACCATACTAGGTACGGAATTCCCATACAAGAGCTAAAATGGCTTGCATTTATAGAATGTGAGAAGAGAGAGAAGAAAATGGAGCTCAAGGGTCAAAATTAAACATGTCAAGGTATGAAAAATAGTTACATTGTATGAGAATGAGGTGAATAATAGAGTTCTAGAAGTTCCTCTTGGATAAATGTCCACCTAAAGCATCAAACTCCCCAAAACTAGTGTAGAGACCTTTCACCTACCTTTTTGAAGTTGCCTTCATGATTAGAAATATTTTGACTGCTTGAAATATGAATAGGTAGAGTTGACACATATTAAATATAAAGGATTGGCTAGAAACACACCATAATTTTCATTAGATGTGTCCTTAACTCATATCCTTCTTCTAGACACTTGTTCTCACCATCTATAGTCATTCATCAGCCCTCTTGGCCTCATTATTCACATTTATCACTTAAGTGACCTTCATTTTTTCAATAAAATACATGTAAGGGGTGATAATAAACCTAAATAGTACACCTATACCTTCTAATCCATGAGTTAGACTTTAAAAAAGTCTAAAAACCAACTTCTCACTCTCTCGCTTGGTAGTCACTCTCCATTTCCACTATTGGCCAAAGACTACCTAAGTTGAATGAGTTAGAAAAATTGTTTCCATGCCAATATATGATGATAAACGGGAATAGGGACTTATAATAGGTATCAATTTAACCCCCTATAATATATCTCACCTATTCATCTTCTTCTACACCTGCAAAACAACCAAAACTTGTCAAAAACCCAATTTTGTACCTTGTTCATATAAATAGGGTACAAACCAACTTGATGGAGAATAATGTGGACGATAATTAAATAAGTCCCAAACACTTTTCAATCCATATTACTCCATATATATTAATAATCTTTCCTATCTTCTCCATAGGGTCCTAAACAAGGGTTTAAGAGGGTTTTAACATGTTTAGAGTGCTAGCAATTGTTCATAAAAACTCTATGGTGAAACTATGAAAATATTACAATAAAATAAAGTTTAGGACCTCCTTAAATTTTCACCAAATCCTTGTGTCTCCATGCAATTTATCTATACAGGTGTAAGCAAGATAAGTTAGACTATTAAGCTTAAGAGTGTATTCTGAGTAGGTCTGAGGTAAAATAAGCCAAATTTGACCAACTTATGTAGTTCCCCTACAAGATAATGATTTAAAACAACATTATACCTCCCCTTGAAGTATCCCAAGTGGACTATAATTATAATATATTTTTGGAAGTATATTTAGATCCTTGTAGGGCTTAGGCCTAGTCTTAGGCCTAATAGGCCTGACTATGTTTTTGATGTCCCTAATCACCTCTAAGTGTTTTCTAAGGACTATGAGGCCTTTTACACATTGTTTCATGATCAACCTATACTTAAAAATATTTATTAAATGTTACAAGACATCCTATTTCATCGCCTCAGTCATCCACACACCAAACTACAGTAGCATCATAATTGGGAGTACCCTCTATCTAAGATAGGATAAAGGGAATATCCCCTATTTTTATTTCCATTTTGAAGATATAGGGGGATATAATTATTCATAAATACTAATATATTAAATTACAAGGTTATATCACCTTTCCATCATCCACAACTTTACAAACTTTAAGGCAGTCTTATCGAGTTGATGATTGTGCAGGGTTTTTTAATTGACTATGGGTTAAGAGTGAAAGCCTCTATTATCTACCTATAATATATAATAATCATGTTATATAGTTTATGGAAACATTTTTCAGGTTTTCCTATCATGATCCATTCATCATCAACCTTTTATAACCTACTCAATCCACTCCTTATTGACTAGGCCTAGTCTGCAGTTAGACTATGGGTACCCATTTTGGGTGAAGATTGGATTCATGCAGGTATATTTTCATGATAGAACATGGAGTTTAATTCCATAGGTTATTTTTATATCCTCTAAGATTATATCATAGTTGTACACATTCATATCATGCCTTAGGACTTGGCAATATCTAGACTATCATGCTCCCAATGTACTATCAATATACAGTCAGACTATAGGTGACATTTTGAGAGTAAGAGAGGATCGTGTAGGTGATAGTTTGAGTCAAAATATTTTCATATTAATTCCCTAATTACTCCTTATCACTACTGTTATTTCAACTTGCATAAATAACTATGTCCACAGGGTTTGCTCCTTATATTTCACTACCAACACTATGTTTTAGACTGACTGTAGATAATCCATTTGAAAAACCTAGGGTCATCTTATATGTTATTACATTTATCAAGCATTAAACATCAACCTCTTTGAATCTTATTGAGTTAATAGGTCATCTTTCACTCAAAAGAGTCATTCTGTCTTGAGATATGCTTCTATTGTGTCATAGTACATTGAAAGATCACTTGAAAAGGACTATTTCAGATAATCTATACGTATATCCCTAAATTAGATGAGAGATAATATTTTAAAATGATTTTTTTGGGTTTTATGTAGTTGCATGCAGAGAGTATGGTAATAATTTGGATATACTTTCCATTTATTATATTGGAGAGAATTTAAAATAATAAAAATTTCAATAATATAGGTGTATTCTTAATATATTTTTTTAGTTGGACTATAGATAATGTTGAGTTGTGGAGCTAAAAGCTTCAACTCTTTGCAAACTGAAAGGAACAAAAGGTTGCTAAGATCCAAGAGCACCGGCATCGGCAGCAGGACCAACATCGATCGTGACCAGTGCAGAAGGCCACCAGCGACGGCAGGGAGTCGGCCGACGTCGGCAGAACCAGACTAGTAGGGACTGGCATTGGTCACCTGTGTGTTCCAAAACTGCTCGTTACACAGACAGTTAGTTAAGTGAACGAAGTGTTTGCATGTAAAGGCCAGTTAGAGTCTTAAGCTACGAGGATAATTGTCTAAATTAAGAGTCTAAGTTATTGTTTAAGTCTGGGATCTATTTATAGACCCATTGGCATGTATTGTAATTGGAATAAGATAAGGAAGGCAAGGAAGTTCCTTCTAAGTGTAAGATCATTGGGTTGCAAGTTGTTACAAGCTCATAGGAGATCTACATGTGTGAGTATGGTCTATTGAATTGCAGGTTGCAGGTTCATGGGAGATCAACTTGAAGTGCTATAGAGTGCTTGGTAAACTGACAGGGTTATTACTGACTAGTTGGAGAGGTGAACACCAATTCTGTTTGTGAGTTGGTTGTTAGGACCATTTTTTGTGTAGGAGAGTGTTGTAGAAGAATTACTGTATACCTGAGGTGTGAGAAACCTCTGTAAGGTGGAAGAGTGTGGCAGCTCTTTATTGTATTCTTTTCTGTAAAGTGTTAATACAAGATAGTGTATTGTCTCTCATATTCTGTGCTATTGGTGAATTCTAGTTACTTGTATTTTTGGTTATTTCTACATTTATAATTGCTTATATTTGGTAATCATACTGTGCACTTTTTGAGGAGCAAGATCCTAACAAAGTGGGATCAGAACAGGTGTTGTTCTTGTGATCCCCCAACCAAGTGGTATCAGAGCTATTGGTTGGGATACTAATAGATTGGATTATATCTGGTTAGTGTGTTTTGACTACAGGTTACTCACAGGATTTCTATTTGAGTGGGAGTTGAGCAATGGCAGAAGACAATAAGCTACGGATGGAAAAGTTTAATGGCAAGAACTACCAATTGTGGAGGATGCAGATTGAGGATTATCTGTATCAAAAAGATTTGTACTTAACGTTGGCAGGGGTTAATTGCAAACCCTGAGATATGAAAGATGAAGAATGGGAGGTTCTTGATCGGAAGGCTTTGGGATCTATTAGATTGAGTCTTGCATCATCTATGATTTCTAGCTTATCACAGTATAAGACAACGGTGGAGTTGATGGAATCTTTGGCAAATTTATATGAAAAACCCTCAGCTTCTAATAAGGTATTTCTTATGAAGCATTTATTTAATTTGCAATTGTTGGAAGGTGGATCTGTTCATAGCCATCTTAGTGATTTCCATGGTTTGGTAAACCAATTAAGTTCAGTCAATATTATATTTGATGATGAAATTAGAGCTCTCTTAATCTTGTGTTCATTACCTGAAAGTTGGGAAGGTTTGGTAATGGCAATTTCTAACACTGTGTCTCCTTCAAAAGTCTTAAAAGTGGATGATGTTGTGAGTGTGATCTTGAATGAAGAGATACGCAAGAATAGCACAGGTGAATCATTAGGAAATGCTTTGAGTGTTGAAGGCAGAGGAAGGCAAAGAGAAAAGATAGAGCATGGGAGATCAAGGTCCAAGATAGGCAGAAGATCCAAGTCCAGGTATGGCAGAATAACCTGCTGGAAGTGTGGAAAGCAAGGGCACTTAAAGAGAGATTGCAGATCAGGCAAAGATCAGCATGAAGGACATGAAGAAGAAGTAGATGTTGCAGATTACGTTGTACGGGATGCTCTGGTATGTTCTTTGGATAAAGTAGAATCTTGGGTTTTAGATTCTAGTGCCTCTTTTCATGCATCCCCACATAGGGAATTTTTTCATGAGTATGTCCAGGGAGACTTTGGAGAAATTTGTGTAGGGGATGGTAAGCCTTGTTAGATTGTTGGCAAAGGGAAAGTGAAGCTGAAACTATAGACATGTAACACATGGGTGTTAAAGGAGGTCATGCATGTCCCATTTCTGGAGCAGAATTTGATTTCTGTTAGAAGTTTGGGTGATGAGGGTTGCACAGTAACTCTCACAGTAGACTCTTGGAAGGTTACCAAGGGTACACTTATTGTAGCTAGAGGTAAGAAAGTAGGTACGCTTTATCTATCTACTTGTACTACTGATTCTCTTTTTGGGTTATTTACTTTAGCTGTAGATTCAGAGATGTGGCTTGATAAGCTTGGTCACATAGATAAGAAGGAGATGCTTGTTCTTGAGTCAAAGGATATGCTTTCAGATTTGGAAGGTATGGATCGTGGTTTTTGTATGTAGAAGAAGAAGGTGACGTTTCTTGAGGAATCCGATGTTAGTGACAAGAATAGGAAAGCCTTGGTTTTCAAGGAGAAGGTGACGGACAAAGTTCATCACAAGATGCAGAAGAATTTTGAGCAGAGCAAGGGTGTTTTGGAAAAGGATTTGATCCAAAAAGAGCTCGCGGGAAAAAGTCAAGTCTCACAAGAAAAACACAGAGACCGACGTCGGCAGGAAAACTGGCATCGACATCCCAGGGACAGACGTCGGCTATGTGCAACCCGACGTCGGTGACTCAGGGCAGATAACTACTGGCGTCGGCTAGGGGAAAATGACGTGGGCAAGGTGGCAATCACAGGGAACCAACATCGGTCGGGTGCAGACTGAGATGTGACTGGCATCAGTTACTGAGATGAATTTTGGGTGGACAATAAGCTGTCATGGAGTCTCAAGCGCCCATATGGAGGACTGAAGGTGTAAGTAAGTTCTTAAATTCATCATTTCCCTTCTTTACGTTACTTGTTGCTCACTTATGGCATAGGACTAGGAAGTTATTGAAGAAGCAGAATAGGTAGATCCAAGAAATAGTGGGAGCTAGGCATGGATGAGGATGTGATTCCTTGGAGGAGAACCAAACAGGTGTTTTGGGTAGAGAGGCCAGTTGAAAGTAAGCACTGAGAGACAAATGGATGTTCAGGATAAAGAAGAGTGGAAATGGATACGTAAGATGGAAGATCAGGGTATATGGTCTTGTATTAGCTACAGGGCAATGGAGGTTTGATCATTATGTTTCTCTTTACCAGGTTGGATAATATTAGCTACATTATCCTATTACTGTATGATGTGCTTGTTGCAGGGTTACATATACAGGTATTGCTGAACTAAAGGTAAAGCTAGTTCAGGGGTGTGTCATGGAGAATCTAGGAGCAACAAGATCCTTTGGCATGAGTGTGTTCTAGAGACATGGAAGGTCATATGTTGACTTTGTTTTAGGATGATTGTGTGAGACCGGTTAGCACACCGATGGTTGGACAGTTCTCAGAACAGGTGTCTTGATTCACATAATGAGGTTGAGTGCATGGTATGTACTAAACCTGAGTTTTCCCAAGTAGTGGGAGTTGTCACAAGTTGGAGCCAATCTGGGAGAGAACCATTGGAGGGCAATTCAATGGAATCTTACAGGGACTAGCAGCAGGTGCACATGCTATGCAGGTTCAGGTTATTTTCTACATGGTTTGTAGATGTGGATGTGGTAGGTGATTTGGATGATAGGTTTTGCACCACGGGATTTGTGGTGGTTGGTCTTCAAGAGTGATCTTGAGGAGGGATACAAAGCCAAGGGAACAAACTAGACTAAGTACAGGTACAGGTACAGGTACAGGTTGCAGCTGTTTATCTCCAAGTGGGAGATTGTTGAGTTGTGGAGCTAAAAGCTTCAACTCTTTGCAAACTGAAAGGAATAGAAGGTTGCTGAGATCCAGAAGCATCGACGTCAGTAGTAGGATCGACGTCAGTCGTGACCAGTGCAGAAGGCCACCAGCGATGGCAGGGAGTCGGCCGACGTCGGCAGAACCAAACTAGCAGGGACCGGCGTCGGTCACCTGTGTGTTCCAAAATTGCTCATTACACGGTCAGTTAGTTAAGTGAACGAAGTGTTTGCATGTAAAGGCCAGTTAGAGTCTTAAGCTGCAAGGATAATTGTCTAAATTAAGAGTCTAAGTTATTGTTTAAGTCTGGGATCTATTTATAGACCCATTGGCATGTATTGTAATTGGAATAAGATAAGGAAGGCAAGGAAGTTCCTTCTAAGTGTAAGATCATTGAGTTGCAGGTTGTTGCAAGCTCATAGGAGATCTACATGTGTGAGTATGGTCTATTGAATTGTAGGTTACAGGTTCATGGGAGATCAACTTGAAGTGCTATAGAGTGCTTGGTGAACTGGCAGGGTTATTACTGACTAGTTGGAGAGGTGAACACCAATTCTGTTTGTGAGTTGGTTGTTGGGACCGTTTTTTGTGTAGGAGAGTGTTGTAGAAGAATTACTGTACACTTGAGGTGTGGGAAGCCTTTGTAAGGTGGAAGAGTGTGGCGGCTCTTTATTGTATTCTTTTATATAAAGTGTTAATACAAGATAGTGTATTGTCTCTCATATTCTGTGCTATTGGTGAATTCTAGTTACTTGTATTTTTGGTTATTTCTGCATTTATAATTGCTTATATTCGGTAATCATACTGTGCTCTTTCTGAGGAGCAAGATCCTAACAAAGTGGGATCAAAACAGGTGTTGTTCTTGTGATCCCCCAACAGATAAGTCCAAATTATCTAAAATAGTCCCTTGAACTTAAAATAATATAGATTATACTAACATTCTATAGTCATAAAATGCTTGAGATGGAGGCCTATCTACACTATACGTTTATGACCAAAAATTCACTCTCCTATGTCAAATCATTACCCCTATTCCTAGGCTACATGGCAAAAACCACTAGAATAGTTTATACTTCAAGGTGCTCCATCATGATATGATTCTTTGTGAGACATGATCCCTATTTTGGAAATATTAAGGTAACATGTCTCTCTAGTAGTCTTCTCAACTTGTAAACTTTGAGTTCAAGTTCACTTGCATGATTTTTCATCACCATTATCCTAATGGTCTTAGAAAAGTTCCTAAAACTTAGTGAAGGTTTCAAATAGGTTTAAAAACCTATGTCCCAATTCTCTTAGACCTCTATGGAGCTACTTGTAGGTGGTCATTAGGCTCAGAACTATGCATATTAGAGGATTGGTTATCAAAATGAATTCTAAACCATCTTGGATAGTTAAAACATGTTGATTTAACCTCAATAGACTTATAATCACCTTGAAACCTTCATTTTTGATCATCATGACTATGCAAGACTCTATTCCACCTAACTGTGATGACTGTTTGCAAAGATGTTTGATTGTGTTTCATAATTTGACTATTCATTCCATCAAGAGATGACTTTGAGATAAAATCACATTGGGGGATAATGATCACTTTGAAATGAAATACAAACATAACATGTTACCTTTATATTACCATTTTTATGAATGTCAAAATAAGGATATAAGCCTCTATAAATGATGGAAACTGTCCATAGACTAGTAATGAAGCTGTCAACTAGTAAAGTGAGATAGTTACACTTAACTCATTCATACCAAACATTCATACTAGATAAAGTTCCATGTGATAAGGAATATCACACTCCTTATAATAATGTTCAACAACTATTTTGTACAAACCAATCCAAATATAGGATAAAATTAAAGGCTATGGGAATGTGTATGCAAAAAGAGTCACTAGAACTCTAAGTAATGATTCATAGAGAAAAACCACCAATATTTTGAATCTTTCCATGGATTTTAAGTATAAAAATATTAATACCTCCCACCAAGTAAATTTTACCCAAATCATCAACTGTTATTTGTACTAGATTGAAACTCGACCATTTTTGTATGCAAAAGAGAGTGATGGAAAATTAGAATGGTTTTATGCTATTTTTGAGCTTTTAAAAGTATATCAATCATGGAAATATTTTGATTTGACCTAAAGGGTCACTCTAAATCATTCCACATGTGCCAAATATTATACACAAGATTTACAACTACCTAAAACCACATGAAACTACAACTTTTTCACTAATCTTGTTCTGATGTTGCACCTACATTTTATTAGTTTTAAAATAGATATTCTAACATATTATAACATGGGAGATGTCGGATATTATTTTGTAACACTTTTACTTCTATGAAAACTATACAAGTACCATAAATGACCCCAAAAGTGGCCTTAGAATGACATAATATTATCTAAGACAAATATGACAAAGCTAAAGCACAATGTTGACCCTATTAAGACCATGAGGCACAAAAAAGACCCTAGTATATACCTATATCAAGTTTTTAAATATATGGGGTTGACCTATTTTGATGTGTGGTCAAAATAGTAAACATTCATGGTGATTTCCTAGGGGTAGCAAGCCAGTTATGCTAGAGACTAGTAGCCTACTCTTATCCATTGGGCTATAGAGTCACCTATGCATAGTATGGAAATTGAATTGAGTTTGAAACCACACCAAAAAATAATAAATAACACACATATGTTCTTAAAAATACTTATTAAATCACACACAACAAAAGCAAAACCACACACCTACCCTAGCATGTACAAGGCCTCAAACTTGAGGTGAAAAATAACTCACCATACTTCAACTAGGGTCAAAGATGGTAACTCTTGAATCATTTTTTCTCAATTAAATCAACATATCATGTGGAACATGATTTTCAAAAAAAACTTACTTATGTTGATGGTTAAAAGACTTACCATCCTTGGATCTTATTCTGTCTAGAAGTCTACTACTTTGAGATCTCAAGGATGCTCCATTTTTCCTCCCAAGGATATTGTTTAATATTGAAAACTTCTTGAATTCTACCATGTCTAATTGGCACTTTTCATGTTGTACATTAGGAGTGATCAAGATTTCCTCAACTTTATTCTCTTCACTATTATGATGCACTTGATGTTTAGAAACATCAAGTTTGTTCTATTTCTACTTCAACACATCTTAAAGTGACTCAACCCCGTGTTGAGGTGTGGACTAATATTCAAACACAAAATATTATGCTTTATGTTCACTAGAATCCTTCATGATTACAAAATTTTTAGCAACATCTTGATGCTCATCTTCATTCTTAACAAGACACTTAACTTCATGTTTGAGAAGACACTCAACAACCTACTTGTTATGACACTGAACAACCTTACCATCAGATACACACTTCTTAGGAAGAGAAGTAGACTTACTCAATTTCTCAAACTCTTGAATTATGGCATGGAAATTTTACCATAGGTCATGTTCCTCTTCATGGATATCATGTTCAAGGAATCCATCAAGTGTAGGTAGAATGACATTATTCTTCTCATCATATTGATCTATCGTGCTTTTCAAACTATCACCATAACAAACATGAATAAGTAACAACTTATGAAAATGAATGTTCAATGCTTACCTCAAATTTCTCATGTGCTCCCTCATGGATGATGTATGTGTTGGTGTTTTAGATTTAACTTTTAGATGAGATTGGGATTGTTAAGGTCTTATGATTAAATCTAGTCCAACATGGGACTAACCCTTGGCTATGAGTCACTTGTCATAGGGTTAGACCTCCATATAAAGTTGACTTTATTTTGGATCTATCACCTAAACTAAATTCTGACTGAGAAAAGGGAGAGAGAAATGGATAATAATTCATAGAAACATGTAAAAGAGGTGATGCACTAGTAATGTGATTATTCATCCACTCTATTTGAACTTCTAAAAAAATACTAATGAGATCAGATCTATAACTCCAAATGTCTATCATGCATCAGTATTTCATGTAGAGGTTTACCAAATGATCAAAAAACTAAGGGAAGTGATGGAGAGGCCTGATTCAAGGCACTAACTAGTTAATGTATCCACTTGATAAATTCAATCAAATGATATTAAACACTAAACATGACCTGCACAACAAGATAAACTAGTAGTTAGGTGAGATTTAGGATTTGACAAGGGAGAAGTTTCTACCACATATGCAAATCAATCTGACATTTACACACTATACCAAAATAATAAAATATGAAAAGAGTATTTTATTTATCTCAAGAGGTTACAAAGATCAAATTTGGGTAGAGTCTATTCATGCCTAAGAGAGGTATTCCAAATCTATTTTTAAGGCTTAAAAGCCTATATTTATAGAAAAAGGGATGTGAGAGAGAAGGAACTAAGTAGATTGAAAAAATTGAACGAGGTTTAACTACTCTTGATGGATTACCATTGTCAAGGATGCTGAGTCATGATTTTTTCAAGAAGGAACAAAAAGGCTTTGCAAAATAATTTAATGCTCCATGATCTTTATTCAGCCACTAGGTCATCATCTTGGGACTCTGTGCCACCTCTACTTGATCTATCAAAAGAATAAATCCTTTATGCCTTGAAACTAATAGAGATTCTTGGTGTGTTTTGATTAGTTATATGTACCTATTTGTATCATAATATTTTTGTATATATCTCTTTATAGATTGAAAACCAATCATATTATTGGTTTTCCTATAGTTACCCTATCTATAAAAAGCTCATAGACTGTATAGTCTTTCTATAAGCTATATTAGGTTTAAACCTAATCTACCACACATACTAAAATCTAGGAAATCATAACACATGATGCATTATTTTAAATATTAATGAATGTAGTCTATATTTTCTAGATATTTGAACTAGAGGTTCAAACTAAACTTTAATGATACCCTTCAAACTTGAAATAATCATTATATATTTTCCTAGATCATATCTAGGCTTGGTTATATATGTATTTGCCTACTTATGTTTAAAAAACTACTCTATTGACTTCTATCAAAATCTTTTTGAGCTTGCCCTTGTTCATTGGTTGTTGCCTTTGTTGGGTGAATATTTTGTCACTAGCTAACTAATGAGCAAAATAGGTCTCTTCAACCATAGCAAGGGAGATTGGTAGACCAAATGTATAGGTTTACCACATTAGAGGTGGACAAATCTCTCCTCTCATTAAGGGGAGGTTCCCTATAAATATGAGGAGCTATATACTATATATATAAGAAGAAAATAACACTCAGGGGTAGGATTACACCATCCATCTCTCTTTTTTTAGAGATGATGTTCATAGACAAAAAGAGAAATCTTGGTGATAATACTGAAGGCACTTCACTTCTTTTATAAGTGGTCTTGCAATAGGGAGCAAGATTTTTTTTAGTGGGTAACCAATAGGTAACAAGGGTAGAGTAACTATCAGGATGAAGTATAACACAAAGTCTACACATCAACTACCCAAAGAGTGAAATATGAAGGATAATGGGGGCATAAAGTCATCCCAAGATCCTTTACACAAAAAGAAACTAAAAACACACACTGAAGACAATTGTGATAGCACAAAGTCTTTCCATAATTGGTTTCAAGACACCTTCCTGTTTAATTCCACTAGTTCTACTTATTTCAATAAAATGGACAAGATGCATTTAAGAAATAGACATAAGAACAATCTCCTAAAATGACACAAGCTATAACAACACAAAGTCTGAAAGTAGCTTGCTTTCTCATTCAAACACAGAAATATGATGAACAATCTAAGCTCTAAGTCTCAGTAATCACCTCTCAATTTTGGCAGAGTTTCACTTCTATAATGGAAAAGTCTTCCTTCTCAAAAAACAAGAGTTTATAATATATAGCAGTCAAGAAAATCCTAGCACTTTGTTCCATGAAATGACCCATGCTGTCGTCAATGCCTTAAATTCATTTTCAATTCTATCAAGGGACCATGCTTGGAATAGTGCATCCACCTTAATTATGGTGTGCTAATTCATCTAATATGTCTCCTCCAAAGTATAAGCCACTTAGTCCTTTCTTTCTTATTTGTGCAGTTGTCCACTTTGCCTTTACTTCATAGAAGAAAAATAGGCCATGTTCTTGATTTGGCTTGCATAGATGACTACTTAGTGAATTGTTTCACCTACTAGAAATAACTCCCTTATACATATTTTTGATATTTTTGTATTGTTCTCTCTTCCCTATAGCAATTTGAGCTCTTAGGATCTCTCTTCAGCTGGTCACTTGGTTCATTTTTCAATTTTTGTGCTATATTTGAAAACTAACAAATATTTCATTACCTTAAATTTGACGTCTGCAAGGCCATCAATGGTTGCTAGCTGTTTGAACCATGAACCTTTGAACCTATGAAATTTCATTGTTTCAATAGTTTAATAGTTCAGGCAGTCTTTATCAGTTCCCTGGTTCAAATGCTTCCTTGCTCTTTGGTGGAACCATCCCTTTGAACTAGTCTCTAGAATCATCCATGTTCTTCCTTTACTTGGGGCTGTCTTTGAGCCATTGAACTTGTGAACCATTAAACTTTGAACTCTTTTGGTTTAAGATTTAATTGGTTCATTGGTTCATTCTTTGTTCTTCTACTTCCTTTATTTTTCTAAGTCTCTTTGAAGCCTTGAAATTCCTTTAGCTCTATGTCCTTGGAACACCTCAAAGGGAAGGTGTCCCTTCAGGCTTGGAGAAAGGTCCTTTTTTTGGGTGTCAAGAGCCCCCCGCAAGGGTACTTACCCCTGAGGGTCCTTTGAATGGTCTTCAAGTTAATTCCTTTAGGGAGTCTTTAGGCTCCAATTCTTTCAGACATTTTGTCTAAAGGAAATCTTTCCTTGGCTTTGTTTGCTTTCTTTCGGGCTTTTCCTTTCAGGTGAATTCCTTCAGACAAAAGTTCAAAGGAATTCCTTTAGACTTTTTGTCTAAAAAAATTTGCTTTGTCTTCAAAAAATTCTTCTGTGGAAGATATTTCCAAAGGAATTAAAACTTTTTTGCCTTGTTCACTTTTTCGAAGAAAATCTCACTAAAGGAATTCTTTGGGTTCTTTTACTTGGTAATTTATTCAGACAAAAGTCTAAAGGAAATCTTCCCTTTCAGCCTTCTCTTTGATCTTTGAACCAATGTTCCCTACCCTCTGCAAGGGCACCTACCTTTAGTTCACTACCCTTTGCAAGGGCACTTATTCTTTAGCTTTGGGATGGTCCTTTGAACCGACCGATTGAACTGATCGATTGAACCAAATTTGGTTCAACAGTTCAATGGTTCAATCTTGCATTTGAAGCCTTCTTTTCTTCTAAGTAGTTTTATCTCTTCAAACCCATTAAACATTTTAAACCTATTGAAATCATTGAACCATTTTGGTTCAAGGTTCAATGGTTCAATGGTCTAATGGTTCATTCCTTTATTTTTTTCTAAGTCTTTTGAAAGAATTGAACTTATTGAAGCGGTTGAACTTTAAACCTTTGACAAAGTGCTTAACTCTTTAAGCTTGCCAACGTCATTGAACCTTTGAACTCATTGAAATGTTGAACCTTTTTGGAAGTGGGGTTCAATGGTTTAATCCTTCCTTTGAAGCTTGCCAATGAACATTTTTTGGTTGAACCAAGGCGTTGAACCAATCTTGAAATTGCCTAAGTGTTGGAAACTTGATCCTTTGAGAGAGCTCACCTATTGAAGCCATTGAACCTATTAAACTTGCTAGTCCCTTAAATAAATAATATTGAATAATGAAGAATTTGAATGCTTAGAATAATTTTTTGAGAAGGGAAGAGATAGTTTTGGCCTATAGGACTAAAATAGTTCATATGTTGTCCCAAAAAAATGAGTGACAAAGTTTGGGAACAATAGCTAGCTCTAATTGGAGAACTTCCTTCAGTTGAAAACTTGGAACAGTTGAGGGGAGTAGAAAATAGAATCTCCAGTGCCTTTAAGTATGCCATTGGGCTACGGAGTCATGCTACCCAAAAAAGAAAGGTGCCAAAAATAAAAATGAAAACCACAAATCAGAACTAAAGACTATACAAATATACATATGTATAGGTGAACTTATATGATACTTCAAGAATTGAAGTGCTTCATATGCTGCCCATTGTGAGGCAGAGAAAAGGGTGTGCCATCTTGATACTTTAATAAGAAACTATTTTCACCATTGAGCTAATGGATAGTAAATAGGCCTCTCCAAAGGGAATCAAATTTCCTATGCATTCTCTTTGGTTCTCTTCTCTTGTCCCACAATAAGACTTGATCTCCAATCTAGAAATCATGGTTTTTTTTCTTTTTGGTCAAAGAGCTTCTTCACCAGACTTTGATGTGTAACAATTCAATCCACCACCATAGTTCACTGCTCATCCAGCTCAGTCAAGCACATGATCCTCTTATCAATGGAGCTTTCATATGTCTGATCTTTGACTGCCTTAGCTAATTTCAATGCTGGCAATTCCAGGGTGATTGGTATCTTAGCATTAAGACCATAAAGAAGTTGGAAAATTGACATACCAATTGCACTCTTAGGTGTAATTATGTTTTCCCATAAACCATCAACTAATGCTTTATGCCATGTTTGTTGGTTGTCATCAACCATCTTCCTGATGATGATCACCAAGTTCTTGTTGCTTGATTTAGCTTGGCCATTCCCTTATGGAAAGTAATCATAAGAGTGGGAGAGGGTTATCCCATTGTAAAAATAGAATTGAGTAATCTCCTGGGAAGAGAAACAAGCTACATTATCTGTGACAATCTTGGTTGGGATCCCAAACCTGGAAATGATGTTCTCTTTGAAGAAATCACACACTACTTCTGAAGTGACATGCTTGGTTGGAATAGTTTCCACACACTTGGTGAAGTAATCTATGGCTATGAGGACATAATCATGTCTAGCACTTGAAGATGGGTTTACAACACTAATGAAATCGATTCCCCATTACTGAAATGGCTCTTCTATCACTACTAGATTAAGAGGCAAAGCAGTCGGCTTAGGTTTTCCAACAAATTGTCGGCATAGTTCACACCTTATTACCTATTTGAATGCATCTTGAAACAAAGTAGGCCAATAATACTTGGCTCATAAAATCTTATGGGTAGTCACAGGTGTAAAATAATGTCATCCACAAGCTAGATCATGGAAGGACTTCAAAAGTTGATTCTGTTGCTCTTTATCCATGAAGAGAAGGAACACTCCATCAAGATTCCTCTTATATAGACCATTATCCCACAAGATGAAATTGGTAGCTTTTAACTTGATATTCCTCCTTTCTTTATGAGATAAGTGATCAGGACACTCACCATAGGTAAGGAAATGAGAAATATTTGAATACCACTCATTTGTGGTGGAGACAAAGAGGACTATTGGCATGTCTTCAATTTCTTCTTCTCCATGCTTTGTTTCTTCTGGTCTATTGTTAGAAATCAATTGGCATAAGACCCTTCCCCACACTAGCTTCATTGGTTTGATGACTAGATCAAACTCTTAGATTTTAGCAATCCAATTTCCTCTTTTGGTTCCAAACTCCTGTTGAGTTAATATGGATTTGATGGTGGTGTCAAGAACCAGGGTAGTAGTGTGTGAATTTAGGATGTAAAATAAAAAATGATTCACTACCTTTACCAATGCATAAGCATGCTTCTCCATGTTTGAGTACTTCAACTCATGAGCTTTGAGAGGATAGATCATTAAAGAAATGGGATATTCCACACCTTCTTGGTTTTATTGAACCAAAATTGCTAAAAGTGTGTGTTCAAAAGCATAACTATACACTGTGAAATCCTTGGTATAATCTGGACAAACCAAAATTGGGGCGTGGACAATAGCAGTCTTGATATCTTTAAATTCCAATTTGCCTTCTTCAGTCTAGTTGAAGGTGGCCTTTCCCTTCATCATATTTATAATATGGTGAGTTTTCTCAGGGATGAACCTTCGTAAAAAGTTTACTTTTATAAAGAAAGAGTGAACTGTAGTCTTGCTTATGGGTAGGGTAAGTTCCTGGATGGACTTGACTCTATCTGAGTCAATCTTAATGTCTTCTTAGGATACAATGTGTCTAAGAATTTTCCCTTCTATTACCCCAAAAATAGACTTCTTGGGATTTAGAGAAATGCCATTTTGGTGGCAGCATTCCAACACTTGTTGCAAATGGTGTAAATGATCAAGATGATGCTCAAAAAACATTTTTAAGTCATCTAGGTACACTACAATGAACTTACCCATTTCATCTTTGAAAGTAAGGTCCATTGCTCTCTAAAAAGTGGTGCCAACATTTATCAGGCCAAAAGGCATTCTCTGGTATGCAAAGGTGCCCCAAGGTGTGGTTAAGGTAGTCTTATGCTGGTCTAATTCACCAAATTCAACTTGATTGTATCCTAAGAAGTTGTCTAGCATTCATAACATCTCTGAACCGGTTATTGTCTGAAGCATTTGGTCCATGATTGGAAGGGGATAGTTATCCTTTAAGGATGACTGATTCAGATTTCTAAAATCTACACAGAGGCAAATTTTGCCATTCTTCTTCCTCACAGGGACTATGTTTGCAATCCATGTAGAATGATGGATTGGGAAAATTATCCTAGCATTCAATTTTTTTTGTATTTTAGATAGAATAGTATGTGATATCTTTAGATTTTACTGCCTATATTTTTGCTTGTAGGTCACCAAACCACTCTTGAGAGAAATGTCATGGAGAATTTATTCAAGCTTGAGTGACTTCAGATCATCATATGAGTATGCTAGGACATCCATATAATGGTGGAGCATAGCAGTGAACTTGAATTTCTCTTCTAGAGTACAACACTTCCCAATGTTTACCATCTTGGGATTTTCCTTGGTACCCAAATTTACCTGATCAAACTCCTGGGAGGAGTTTGAATTTGTTTGCTACTATTTGATGAACCTATCATGTTTGTCAAATAGCTTTTCAAGGGAAACCAAGCCTTTTGTATTTTTTTTCCCTTTAAGTTGTAGGAATTCATTACCTACATCTGCACTTGATTCAAGGGTTGGTTCAAACTTCTAAGGCTCACTGCCTTCAAAGTGCAACTGTGCAAAGCTATTTATTTGCTCCAAGAAGACAATGATTTGGTTGTCATTGTTAAACACCTACCAATGACTGGCATTATCAAGTACACTTGGTCAAAAGACCAGCTTAATAGTGTACTTATCTCCTTTGAAGTTAGGGTGAGGGACCATAAGAGTTTCCAAAACAGCCAATGCATCAACTCTATCATTGAATTCCTTGGGTATGGTAAAGATGCTAAAAGCATCAAAGCTTTCAATTTGATTCCAGACTAGATTATGGTAGTCATGAAATCTCTTGTTTTTGGTTTGATATAGGTTCCTTACCTAATAAACCACTAGTTTAGCATCTCTTTTGGCATGAAGGAGTTTGATGCCTTTGTCTCAAGCAACCTTCAATCGAAGTAATAGAGATTCATACTTAGCTATGTTTTTGGTGTTGCTAAATTGTAACTTGTATGAAGAAGGAAAAATATCTCCTTGAGGAGATATCAAAACAATCCAAGCTCCTAAACCAGTAGAGGAGTAGCTGCCATTGAATTCTAAAATCTGTACCTCATTAGATACTAATTTTTCCTTAGACTATTCTTTGTTTAGAGGGGGAGATTCTTCTGCACTTGCACTGTGCTCCACTAATCCTTCTACTATTCCATCTAAACTAATTTTTAGGTTGATACATTTAGGAACTTCATCAAATGCCTCATGGACTTCCTCTATGGATAGAAAGTAATTACCCATGCCTGAAGACTCAAACAGAATTTGAGCTTTAGGTGCTGATGTTTGAGTGACCACATATTTTTCTTCCTTCTCAGGGAGCAATCTCTGCATAATGCCTTTGACTAGGATCCTTTCCTTGGATAGGTCCATGCTTAATTCACCACCAATATCCTTATAGAAATTTTGCCCAAGAAGGATGCCGTATGATGCTCGGACGTTAGCCACCAGGACAATCATCTTGATTCTCTTGTCTAGAAATGCTACAAATGCAAATTGGGCATCCTTGATTTGTCTCAATAGTGGCACTTGTTTGTTCTCCATGGAGAAAAATCTCCCACATGTCTTGGTTAGTGTGAGACCAAGGGATTTTGCCACTTTGGCAGGCATGACATTGTCAGATGCACTAGAATCTATGATGTAATTATTCTATTGGTGTCTATTTATCAATAGGGAGACATAAAATGGAATAGTAGGAGGAGTAATGACAAGGTTATTCTTGGTGGATGTGTTCTTGGGGGAATCATGAGTTACCTTCAAAATTACCTATCTTATAGGGATGACTTGGTTCTTTACACATTGAACCAACTTATCTAACTACTCAGGGTTAGATTGTAGGAATTCAAATTCAAACATTTGAATTTTGGTTTTCTTTATATGTTCAATTATATCAAATGTTTGAAATGAACTAGGAATAGAGGATGGGAGTTCATCTTTTTGGTTTTGGGAGGGGCAGTACTGATCTATGAATTTGAAGTAGAAGGTGTAGGGATGTTTGATAAACTTACCTTTTTTACAATCACAAGGTCCTTTGGTTGGAAAGGCAGAGTGGTTCCCCACTTAGCAATTGTAATTGCTAGTTGAGGTCGCTCCTCTATCTTCTCTTTATTAGCTTCCTGGGCTAACTAGTTCTTAGACCTGGTGAATACAGCGTATATTCCATCAACTATTTTACCTTTACTTCTAGGTTCATCTTGATAATTCAAGAAACAAATGTTGGAGTCACCAGCTAATTCTTCTTCTCCTTCTATGAAGAGATTAGCTTCATCTTCTGGGTTCAACTTAGGCTAGAAGGATAAATCTAATTCTACTTCAATATATCCAACTATTGAATTGGTTGGAGGTGCTTCAATGGCCAATTTCCCCTTATGGGGAGGAGGACAAATTGGCTGCCCTTGATTCCTAGCAACATGGCCTTAATATGACTAATTGGGGAATGTCATCCTTAGTACATCTTTGAATGAAGGAGTAGATGACATCCCTTGTGCCATTTGCTTTTTCAGAGCTAGAAACTCATTTTCTAACTTCTGTGCCATTGGATCAGTGGTGATTGTAGGTGAGTATTCAAAAGATGAAGAGGATTTACCTCTGTTAGGATCTCTCTTTATCTTTCTTGCCAAGATAAGGTCATTGTCAACCTCAGTATCCAAATCTTGAGTAGCAACAAGGTCTATGTGGCCAGCCCGTCTCAGCAAAAAACTCACTTCAGGCAGTTGTGAGTTGATGAAGAAGTATTTAAGGTTTTCAAGTGTTGGCTAAGGAGTGGTAGGAATCTAGTTCCTTAGCTTGTCAAACTTGGTAATGAAATCCCTCATAGGTTCATGAGGTTCCTTCTTCATCTGTGTGAGCTAGGCTAGTAAGGCAAGTGCATCTTTTGCAAGCTTGAACCTGGCTTCAAATTTAGCTTTAAGAGTGATCTAGTCAGTCACAGTCTGGGCCTGTAGATAGTAGAACTAGTTTGTAACAATGCCTTGTAATGCTACGTCCTCATACTCCACACCTATCACACCATAGGTTATGTTGAAGGCAACAATATGTTCATCAGGATGAACTTTCCGATCATGAAAGAATTTGGGGAAATTCTTCCTTGAATTGCATGGAAGCTCATGTAGAGGTGGGGTTAGATTGAGTGGGCCAAAAGAGTTACCCCAGGGGCCTTGAACTACCATTATTAGATAATGGAAAGGGGGGATAACAAATTTGGGTTGAGTATGTATAGGCAAAGCTCTGCTAACAATAGAAAATGAAGCTTTGCCTTGTGTTGGTGACCTAGTATGGGTACGA
Source organism: Torreya grandis (assembly GCA_037957365.1). Taxonomy (NCBI): domain Eukaryota; kingdom Viridiplantae; phylum Streptophyta; class Pinopsida; order Cupressales; family Taxaceae; genus Torreya; species Torreya grandis. Next base: position 349,227 of record JARHVA010006075.1, on the reverse strand, counting down.
GGAACACTCCTAGATCGTTAAAATTGAAGTTAGAGAGGGAACAAATCAAAATTTTCCTACTGCACCAAAACAAAAATAGGGTCAACAACACCTTGGGCTCTTTATTTTTCGGTATAGCATGGAGTTGCTAGATTGTAATATAAAAACGGGAAAGAACTAGTCCTACTTCAACTTGAAGCTAGAGGCTTCAAACTATGCACTCTTCCCCAGTGGCTCTAGTTTATAGACTAGATTATATAATGGGAATGGATATAATATAAATGGATAAGGATAGGAACTGGTTCAATCTAAAACTAGAGGCTTCATACTGCATGTAATTTCTATAGCAGAGTCACCAAAAAACTATTGCATAAGGTTGGGAGGAAAATGGTAAAGTTATAATGATAATGGATAAGACATAGAGCAGAGTCACTAGAGAATATAATGGATAAGGATAGGAACTACTCATCATTCACCAGCGGAGTCACCAAAAAACTATTGAGTATTTTGTCACCAGCTAATTGATGAGCAAAATAGGTCTCTTCAACCACAGCAAGGGAGATTGGTCAACCAAATGTGTAGGTTTACCACATCAGAGGTGGAAAAATATCTCCTCTCATCAAGGGGAGGTTCCCTATAAATATGAGGATCTATATACTATATATATATATAAGTAGAAAATGACACTCAGGGGTAGGATTACACCATCCATCTCTCTTTTTTTAGAGATGATGTTCACAGACAAAAGGAGAAATCTTGGTGATAATACTAAAGGCACTTCTCTTCTTTCAGAAGTGGTCTTGCAATAGGGAGCAAGAGTTCTTTCTGGTGGGTAACCAATAGGTAACAAGGGCACAGTAACTAGCAGGATGAAGTATAACACAAAATATACACCTCAACTACCCAAAGAGTGAAATATGAAGGATAATGGGGGCACAATGTCGTCACAGGATCCTTTACACAAAAAGAAACTAAAAACACACACTGAAGACAATTATGATAGTACAAAGTCTTTCCAAAATTGGTTTTAGGACACCTTCCTGATTACTTCCACTAGTTATACTTATTTCAATAAAATGGACAAGAATACATTCAAGAAATGGACATAAGAACAATCTCCTAAAATGACACAAGCTATAACAACACAAAGTCTAAAAGTAACGTGCTTTCTCATTCAAATAGAGAAATATGATGAACAATCTGAGCTCAAAGTCTTAGTAATCACCTCTCAATTTTGGTAGAGTTTCGCTTTTATAATGGAAAAGTCTCCCTTCTCAAAAAACAAGAGTTTACAATATATAGTAGTCAAGAAAAGCCTGGCACTTTTTTCCATGAAATGGTCCATGCTACGGTCAATGCCTTGAATGCATTTTCAATTCTATCAAGGGACCATGCTTGGAACAATGCATCCACCTTAACTGTGGCATGCCAATTCATATAATATGTCTCCTCCAAAGTATAGGCTACCTGGTCCTTTACTTCTTATTTGTGCAATTGTCCACTTTGCCTTTACTTCATGGAAGAAAAATAGGTTGCATCCTTGATTTGGCATGCTTAGATGACTACTGGGTGAACTATTTCACTTGCTAGAAATAATTATCTTGTATATATTTTTGATATTTTTGTATTTTTCTCTCTTCCTTATAGCAATTTGAGCTCTTAGGCTCTCTCTTCAGTTGGTCACTTGGTTCATTTTTCAAGTTTCATGCTATATTTGAAAACTAACGAATATTCCATTACCTTAAATTTGACATCTGCAGGGCCGTCAATGGTTGCTGGCTGTATGAACCATTTTGAACCATGAACCTTTGAACCTATGAAAGTTCATTAGTTTAATAGTTCAATGGTTTAGGCCATCTTTATTGGTTCCCTGGTTCAATCACTTCCTTACTCTTTAGTGGAACCATCCCTTTAAACTAGTCTCTAGAATCATCTGTGTTCTTTTGCTTGGGGCTATCTTTGAACCATTGAACCTGTGAACCATTAAAATTTGAAATATTTTGGTTCAAGGTTCAATCGGTTCATTGGTTCATTCTTTCTTCTTCTGCTTCTTTTATTTTTCTAAGTCTCTTTGAAGCCTTGAAATTCCTTTGACTCTATGTCCTTGGAACACCTCGAAGGGAAGGTGTCCCTTTGAGCTTTGAGAAAGGTCCTTTTTTTGGGTGTTGAGAGCTCCCCACAAGGGTACATACCCTTTGGGGTCCTTTGGATGGTCTTCAAGTTAATTCCTTCAAGGAGTCTTCAGGCTCCAATTCCTTCAGACAAAATGTTTGAAGGAATTCCTTTAGACACTTTGTCTAAAGGAAATCTATCCTTGGCTTTGTCTACTTTCTTTCAGGATTTTCCTTTTGGGTGAATTCCTTCAGACAAAAGATTGAAGGAATTCCTTTAGAATTTTTGTCTAAAATAATTCACCTTGTCTTTGAAAAATTCTTTCATGGAAAATCTTTCTGAAGGAATTCCAACTTTTCTGCCTTGTTCACTTTTCTGAAGAAAATCTCACTGAAGGAATTCTTTCAGTTCCTTTACTTGGTAATTTCCTCGAACAAAATTTTGAAGGAAATCTTCCCTTTCAGCCTTCTTTTTGATCTTTGAACCAATGTTTCCTACCCTCTGCAATGGCACCTACCTTTAGTTCACTGCCCTCTACAAGGGCAATTGTTCTTTTGGCTTTGGGGCAGTCTTTTGAACCAACCGATTGAACCAACTGATTAAACCAACTTTGGTTCAATCATGTGTTTGAAGCCTTATTTTCTTCTAAGTCTTTTGATCTCTTTGAACCCATTGAACCTTTTAAACCCATTGAACCCATTGAACCATTTTGGTTCAAGGTTCAATGGTTCAATGGTTCAACAGTTCATTCCTTTGTTTCTCGCTAAGTCTTTTGAAAGAAGTGAACTTACTGAAGCAGTTAAACTTTGAACCTTTGACAAAGTGCTTAACTCTTTAAGCTTGCCAGTGTCATTGAACCTTTGAACTCGTTAAACTATTGAACCTTTTTGGAAGTGGGGTTCAATGGTTCAATCATTCCTTTGAAGCTTGCTGATGAACATTTTTTGGTTGAACCAATCTTGAAATTGCCAAAGTGTTGGAAACTTTCTCCTTTAAGAGAGCTCACATGTTGAAGCCATTGAACTTATTGAACCTGCTAGTCCCTTAACTGATAAAGCTTGAATAATGAAGAATTTGAATGCTCAGAACAATTTTTTGAGAAGGGAAGAGATAGTTTTGACCTGTAGGACCAAAATAGTTCATATGTTGTCCCAAAAAAATGAGTGACAAAGTTTGGGAACAACAGACTTATAACTCAAACCTATTGACTTATTAACCATCTTGCACCATTGGATCTAGTTATATGATTGCACATTATTTCTCAATCTTCTACTAGGACCCACTGACTTTTGACACTTGTCCTCTTTGTATTCATCATCAAGATCCTTTAACCCTTTTGAATTATCTAACTCCATCAATCTTGGTGAATGATTAAATTTAGTCTATTGATCTTTTGGGGACCCACTAACACTATCAAACTACCTTGCTCAATTAGATCTAGTTGTACATTTGAACAATGTTTGTTAGATCTACTTGCCTTTTGAAATCTAATGACTCTTTATCGTGCCTTAAATTTAATGTCTGCATGAATGTCATTTGGTGTCCATGTGGACATATTTGGCATCCCACAGATCATAATTTTTAAGGTTTCATGATTTTTACGAGAGATTTATTTTGACATCTACATGAACATCAATGACATCCATGTAAATGTCATTGACATTTGAGATACCATCAAACTTTAAACACCAATGGATTTTTGCTTGACCCTAATTTTGATGTCTACTTGAATGACTCACTCTGTTGGGTCTAATTTTAAGGCATAGATCTTGAAGTGAAAAAAGCATGAAGGCATGAAACTTTTGGGGGATGATATAGGTACTAAGATCAACATATCCATGTGACTTGAGGGATTACAAGGCTTTCTAAGCATACTTATCAAATGTGCAAATAAGCTGACCAATCCATTTTTAAGTGACATCCTGATCATGGTTTGGCTCCCTAGATTTGTTCTTTTGAGCTTTTGTATGATCTTTAGAATCTCAAATGATTTATTAAGGCATAAGAAAATTTGTCCATGACCTAACTATGAAATTGCCTATGCAAACTCATCTGGATCCTTCATTTACTCTATAGACCCATTTCTCTAAGATTAATAGAACTATACTTTGACATTTCTTAAAGTGTTTCAAGTAATACGATCTACCTCTTTTATCATTGGGTCCTCCTCTCAATTAGTAACATTTCTCAATCCTTCAAATATTTGTATGTAGGCCCAAAAATTACCAATAATATATGCCAAGGTCCATTTTCTCAAAGTAATTTTATGGATAATGTCCATAGGTACTTGAATCATATTGATTTATAAATAGATCAAATATGACCTCAAGCTTAAAATATGTTCTATCAATCAAAATAGAATCCTCATGATCATTGATGACATATTTCAAATTGGAGCTTGCTTCTACATAGGGTTCAATATGGAACTTAGCTAGTGGTTGAGTTCTTATGGTTAGCATTACTCCATACCTTGTCCTGAAGGCCAAGAAAGACCAATAAACTAAGAGGTAGCCTCTTATATTTTCTATAAAATCCCTTGAGAGGAAGATATCAAAGTGGGAAGCTAAGTTAACAACCACAATGTCTTGAATTATAAGGAAGCTTGGACAATCATGAAGGAAAACTTTGAAACTTTTTACCAATCCTACTAACTTAGCTAGTGCCCCATCAATTTGAATAACACCTTTAATGCATGGTTAATATTTTAGGCCCAATTTATCATTTATAAACTTAGGCATCACTAAGGCACCATCTCTACTATCCATTATGTAGTTGTTAATAAGTTTATCCCCCATAATGAGAGTGAGGTATAAGGGTGAAGGATTCTCAAAATTAGAATAGGGATAAACAATGTGATTAGGAGCATTGTGAGAGAAACATCACCATTACTTGATGGTTGAGGGCTAACATAAATTTGAGATAGTTGATTTTTCAAAATTACCTTTTGGCTAGGTAATTAAAACACATGCCAAAGAGAGAGAGAGAGAGAGAGAGAGAGATGTCTTAGCATTCTTCAAAGAGTCAACAATGTTTAGAGTAGGATAATTTACCTTTTCTTATTTCCTTGGAAGCAAGGAAGTGCTTGGACATTGAGATATTAACACAGTTTGAGTAACCTTTCCAACATTTTGATTTGAATGTATATAAATTATAGGTACTTCCATACATAAAGTCACACCTTATTGCCTTGTAGGAGGGTTATTTGCACTTGTATGAACACCATGGGCATCTCCCAATGCCTTCCTCTTTGATCTAGTATTGTATGTAGCCTAATAATTTTTATTGAGAACATAGGTGTCCTCTACTAGAATATTCTCAAAGTTCACTCCTTGAGGCTATCATCTTTCATTTGATTGCATGAGAACTTCATCTTCTACTAATACTTGAGGAGTGAATCTCTTTGAACAACCAAAGCTTTCTCTCCACCTTCATTTACATCCATGAATTGACCTTGTTGTCACTCCTCTCCTTTCACCAAGTTGTTATGCACTATTACCATGGCTCTTATGTTGGAGATGGAAGTAGGATTATATGCATTGGCAAGCCTATTAAAGTTATACTATCCTTGACCTCTACGTTAACCATATTACTGATGTGGGAAGCTATTCCCTTGTTTAGGATAATAGTAGGGGTTTTGATTCATACCATACTATAGATTAGGCTACCTAGTTTGAGCCTCTAAGGCTTAATATCCTACATTATAATAAAATGTCTCTTCTACCTTCTTACGAGTAGTCCTTGACTTGGAATTTGCATTAGGAACTTGAAAAACACTTGGAGTATCAGAAAGAATATTAGGTAGAAAAGGTGAATAAACTTTTGGAGGTAACCTTCCATCTTATACTAGGTCATTCTTAACTCTAATGGAAAGGTCATATGATTCAGGTAAGGTGTAAGCACCCATGGACTGCAAAACTATGGCTATGTCAGTACCAATAGGCCTTAGAAATGTGGAAAACACAAAGCTTGCATGTGATCTCATGGGAGGAGGTAGCCTATGCCAATTGATTTATAATCTCTCATTAAAATCATGCATTATCTCCTTGGGGGATCTTTGAATCACATTGAGTTGATGAATGAATGATGTGTGATCGCTTTTATCTTTAATTCTTGAGGTTATAAATTCTCTAAATTCATCCCAAGTTGAGATACACCCTCTGGTAAATGTCTTATGCTAGTCAAATGCTTTCCCTCTAAGGGAAATGGCAAGGAGTCTAATGACAATTTTGACCTCAATAACATTATGAAATATGTATACATTTTTTATGTCCCTAATATTCTCACTAGGAGTAAATGACCTTCACCATTGAATTTGGGAACACTTTTGGTAGTATTAGGGGGTATATCATCATATGCATTGAGATGAATGGGATTTTTAGTGTTAAAGGTTGGGAAGGAATGATACCTAGACATGTTATCTCCAAGTTATTCTTCACTCTCTTTATCTTCTTAGTTTTCAAAGTCTTCTTGTTCTTCAAGGTCAAGATAGGTTGAGGATGTTGAATTTCAAGAGGAAGTTAAAGATGAATAGGTGGGTTTAAGGGATTGAAAACTCTACTAAAAGATAACCTAGTAAGTAACATGAAGTATGAACATAAATATATGAGAAAATAATGATCTAAAACTAGATATTACCTTGAATGGAGTCACCAAATACTGAGTATAACACCATATGTAGTTATGATATTGTCAAGACTAACATTGACCTTGACAAGTTATCTTTAGGCATAACTATTATCACAAAATATTATAACATAGAGGAGGTTTTTAAAACCTAATATAATATTTAGGAAACATTGGAATACCTTTAGGCCCATGGGTTGCCTATGGTAGAGATAGACCTCTAGGTTTAAGGGTTAACTCCCTAGATTGATCCTTAAGTGCTTATCACCTACACTAATTGATTTCTTGGATGGATTGGGATATAGGTAGACATAAAATTAATATATTCTAAGGGGGTGATACACTATAAATATATTAACAAAATTATCATACAAGTGCACTAAGAGACATGACTTACAACACTAGTCTTTGAATCCTAAATTGCTCTAACATTAGTATTTTAAACATGGAGGTGATATGTATGAAAATATTTAATGTAAGTGAACCAAAGATAATTTTTAGACACTAAGGATACTTATACACTTGTAAATATACCCATATACTTGACAACACTTTATGTGACCTGCTAGATTGGAAACAACTTGAGATAAACATGGAAGGATTGAAAAAAATCAAGAATAGATATCAATCACATGAATTTTCACTATAAATCACTTCACATACTTAGAAAAAATAATTTTTGAACTCAAAACCAAATTTAATATCTTATTTAAAAAGTGAAATACAATATTAAACTAATAGGGATTCACCATACCAGGTATGGAATTCTCATATAAGAGCTAAAATAGCTTGTATTTCTAGAATGTGAGAAGAGAGAGAAGAAAGTGGAGCTCAATGGTCACAATGAAACATGTAAGGGAATGAAAAACAATTAAATTTTAGGATAATTATGTGAATAATAAAGATCTATAAGGTCCTTCTTGCACAAATGTTCACCTAAAACATCAAATTCCCCAAAACTAGTTGAGAGACATTTCAGCTACCTTCTTGAAACTGCCTTCATGATTAGTCATCTTTTAACTACTTCAAACAAAAATAAGGAGATTTAAAACATATTAAATATAAAGGAGGGGATATAAACATACCATAATATTCATCATATGTGTCTCTAAATCATAACCTTCTTTTGGACACTTGTTCTCACCATCTATAGTCATTCATTAGCCCTCTTGGCCTCATTCTTTACATTTTTCACCCATGTGACCTTCAGTTTTTAAATAAAATCCATGTAAGGTATGATATTACAACTTTATAAGATCTATATTCCTTCAAATAAATTATTTAGACTCTAAAAATTCTAAAAACTAACTTCTCACTCTCTCATTTGTTAGTCACTCTCCATTTCCACTATCCACCAAAGATTGCCTGAGATGAATGAGTTATCATAATTATTTCCATGCCAAAATGTGATGATAAATATACATATGTAGTTATAATATGTCTCAATTGACACCATCCAATATCTCTCACTTTTTCATCTTCTTATGTACCTATAAAATAACCAAAACTTGTCAAAAAACCTAGTTTTATACCATGTCCATCCAAATAGGGTACAAAATAATTGGAGGGGATCAACATGGAAGAGTATTAAACAAGTACCAAATAATTTTTATGCCATATTAATAAATATAGATGCATCTTATTTATTATCTTCTCCATTGGGTCATAAATAAGGGGTTAGGAGGGTTTTAGCATGTTTAGAGTGTTAACAATTGTTCATTGAAAAAACATTAAAACTATGAAAAAAATACACTAAAATCAAGTGTAGGACCTCATTTAATTCTCCCCAACTCCTTGGGTATCCATACAATCTATCCATATAGGTGTGAGCAAGATAAGTTGGCCTATCAAGCTTGAGAGTGTATTCTGAATAGTCTTAGGTGAAATAGGCCAAATTTGACCAACTTGTGAAGTTACCTTACAATAAAATGGTTTAAAACAAAATTATACCTCCCCATAAAGGCTATAAAGTGGATTATAATGATCATATAGTTCTGGAATTAGATTTAGACCCCTATAGGGTTTAGGCCTAACAGGCCTGACTATGTTCTTAATATCTATGACCACCTCTAAGTTTTTTCTTAGGATTGTGAGACATTTTACACATTGGTTCATGATCAACCCAACCTTACACATCATTCTATAGTGTTTCAATGCCTCCTATCTCATCCCCTTCATCATCCACACACCAAACTGTAACTGCATCATAACTGGGAGTGCCCTCTATCTGAGATAGAATAGATGGAATCTCCCCTATTTATCATAACATTTTAAAGATATGGAGTGATGTAATAGGTCATAATAACCTTATTTACTAAATTTCAAGGCTAGATCATCTTTACATCATCCATAACTTTACAAATTTTAAGACATTCTTACCAAGTTGATGACTATGCAGGGTTTTAAAGTTGACTAAGGGTTGAGAGTTGAAACACTCTTTGATCTACCTATCATCTATGAGAATCATGTGATATAATTTATGGAAACATTGTGAATGTGGTCCTATAATGATCTATTCATCATCATCCTATACCAATCTTCTCAATCCACCCCTTAATGACTAAGCCTAATCTACATTCAAACTATAGGTGCCTATTTTGGGTAAAGATTAGATTTATGTAGGTATTTTCATGTTATAACATGGAATTTCATGACCCAGGTTATTATTTGAGCCTCTGATCTCATATCATAGGTTTACACATTCGTATCATGCCTTAAGACTTGCCAACATCTAGACTATCATGCTCCCAATGTAGTGATAGTTTATAATCAGACTATAGGTGACATTTTGAGAGCAAGAGGGGCTCCTGTAGGTGGTAGTCTAAGTAAAAAATTTGCATCTCAATTACCTAATTGATCCTTGGAACTAGTGTTATTTAAAATTGGATAAACAACTATGTATGTAGGGTTTGATCCTTATATATCATTGCCAACACAGTGTATGTTGTAGACTGATTGTAGATACTTCATTTGAGAAACCTAGGGTCTTCCTATAGGTAATTATCTTTATCAAGCATTGAAAATCAACCTATTTGACTTATATTGAGGTCATAGATCATATTTCACTCAAAATAGTCATTGTTATTTATCTATGCTTCCATTATGTCATAGTTCATTGAAAGATCACTTAAACTTAAAATACTATAGATTATACTGACATTTTATAGTGAGAAAATGCTTGAGATGGAGGCCTATCTACATTATAATATTATGACCAAAAACTCAATCTCTTAAATCAAATCATTGCCCCTATGTCTGAGACACATGGCAGAAACCACTAGACTAGTTTTTACTTCAAGGTGCTCCATCATGAGATGATTCTTTGTGAGACAAGATCCCTATTTAAGAGATATTAAGGTAACATGTCTCTCTGGTAGTTTTTTCAACTTGCAAACTTTGAGTTCAAGTTTGCCTACATGAATTGTCATCACCATTATCATAATGGCCATCTCAAAATTCCTAAACCTTAGTGAATGTTTCAAATAGGTTTAAACACTTATGTACCAATTCTCTTAGACCTCTGTGGAGCTACTTGTAGGTGGTCATCAGGCTCAAAACTATGTATGTTAGAGGATTGGTTGTCACAACCAACCTTAAACCATCTTATATAGTTCAACCATGTTTATTTCACCTCAAGATACTTCTCAACACCTTTAAAACTTCATGTCTAATCATCATGACTATACAATACTCAATTCCACCTGACTGTGTGACTATTTTCAAAGAAGTCTGATTATGTTTCACAACCCAACTATTCATTTCATTAAGTGATGACTTTGAGAGAAAATTTCATTGTGAGATAATGATAAATTTTAAATGAAATACAAACACAACATGTTACCTTTGCATTACCATTGTTATGAATGTCAAAATAGGGATATAAGACTTTGCAAATGATGTAAACCATCTATAGACTAGTAATGGATCTCTCAACTATCAAAGTGAGATAGTTATGGTAAACTAATTCACACCACACATGGATACTATAAAAAGGAACATGTGAAAAGGAATATCACACTCCTCATAATCATTTTCAATAACTAGTTTGTATAGACCAATCCCAATAAATGATAAAATTGAAGGTTATGGGGATGTATATGCAGAAAAGAGTCACTAGAATATAAGCAATGGTTCATAGAAAAAAATAAACCAATATCCTAAATATTTCCTTGGATTTGAATTAGACAAATATTAATACCTCTCACCAAGTGTATTTGACCTAACTCATCTCCTGTTATCCATACTAAACTAAAACCAATTGACCATTTTTGCATGCAAAGGAGAGAAATAGAGAAGTAGAATAATTTTATGATTTTTTGGAGCTTGTCAAAGATTATCAAGCATGGGATTGATTTGAGGGGACCTAAATTTTCACTTTGAAGAATTTCACATGTGCCAAATCTTATGCACAAGCTATATAACTACCCAAAACCACATAAAACTACCACTTTTCACTAATCTTCTTGTTCTAACATTGTTCCTACATTTTTTCAATTCTAAAATATCTTCTCTATTATATTGTGACACAAGGGACATTTAATATTGTTAGGTTGTGGAGCTAAAAGCTTCAACCCTTTGCAAACTGAAGGAACAATGGTTGCTGAGATCTAGGAGCACCGGCATTGGCAGCAGGACCGACATCGGCAGAGACCAGTGTAGAAGGCCACTAGCGATGGCAGGAAGTCGGCCGACGTCGGCAGAACCAGACAAGCAGGGACCGACATCGGTCGCCTGTGTGTTCCAGAACTACTCGTTTCATGGACAGTTAGTTAAGTGAATGAAGAGTTTGCATGTTGAGACCAGTTAGAGTCTTGGGCTGCGAGGATAATTGTCTAAATTAAGAGTCTAAGTTATTGTTTGAGTTAGGGATCTATTTATAGACCCATTGGCATGTATTGTATAAATATATGAGATAGAAAGGAAGAGTTCCTTCTAGTTGTAAGATCTGTGAGTTGCAGATTGTTGCAAGCTCATTGGGGATCTACATGTAAGTTTGGTCTTTGAATTGCAGGTTGCAGGTTCATGAGAGATCAGCTTGAAGTGCTATAGAGTGCTTGGTGTACCGGCAGGGTTATTACTGACTGGTTGGTGAGGTGAACACCAATTCTGTGTGTGAGTTGGTTGTTGGGACCATTTTTTGTGTAGGAGAGTGTGTGTGAGAAGAATTACTATACACTTGAGGTGTGGCAATCCTCTGTAAGGTGAAAGAGTGTGGCGGATCTTTGTTGTATTCTTTTCTGTATAGTGTTAATACAAGATAGTGTATTGTCTCTCATATTCTGTGCTATTGGTAAATTCTAGTTACTTGTGTTTCTGGTTATTTCCGCATATTCAATTGCTTATATTTGGTAATCATACTGTGCTCTTTCTAAGGAGCAAGATCCTAACAGGTGGAATTAGAACAGGTGTGTTTGTTCTTGGATTTACCTCCACCTTCACCCAACAAGTGGTATCAGAGCCTTGGTTGTAGGTTCAAAAGCTGATACCAACAAGTGGTATCAGAGCTTTTGGTTGGGATACTAACAGATTAGTGTAGATCTGGGTAGTGTGTTTTGATTACAGGTTACTCACAGGGTTTCTATTTGAGTGGGAGTTGAGCAATGGCAGAAAATAGTCAACTACGAATGGAAAAGTTTAATGGCAAGAACTACCAATTATGGAGGATGCAGATTGAGGACTATCTGTATCAGAAAGATTTGTACTTACCGTTGGGTGGGGTTGCTAGTAAACCCTTGGATATGAAAGATGAAGAATGGGAGGTTCTTGATCGAAAGGCTCTGGGATCTGTTAGATTGAGTCTTGAATCATCTGTGATTTCTAGCTTATCACAGTGTAAGACAACAGTGGAGTTGATGAAATCTTTGGCAAATTTGTATGAAAAACCCTCGACTTCTAATAAGGTATTTCTTATGAAGCGTTTATTTAATTTGCAAATGTTGGAAGGTGGATCTGTTCATAGCCATCTTAGTGATTTCCATGGTTTGGTAAACCAGTTAAGTTCTGTCAATATTGTATTTGATGATGAAATTAGAGCTCTCTTAATCTTGTGTTCATTACCTGAAAGTTGGGAAGGTTTGGTAATGGCAGTTTCTAATACTGTGTCTCCTTCAAAAGTCTTAAAAGTGGATGATGTTGTGAGTGTGATCTTGAACGAAGAGATACGCAGGAAAAGCACAGGTGAATCATCTAGAGATGCTTTGAGTGTTGAAGGAAGAGGAAGGCCAAGAGAGAAGATAGAGCGTGGGAGATCAAGGTCGAAGATGGGCAAGAGATCCAAGTCCAGGTATGGTAGAATAACCTGCTGGAAATGTGGAAAGCAAGGGCACTTAAAGAGAGATTGCAGATCAGGTACAGATCAGCATGAAGAACATGAAGAAGAAGCAGATGTTACGAGTTACGTTGCATAGGATGCTCTGGTATGTTCTTTGGATAAAGTAGATTCTTGGGTATTAGATTTTGGTGCCTCTTTTCATGCATCCCCACATAGGGAATTTTTTCATGAGTATGTCTAGGGAGACTTTGGAGAAATTTGTGTAGGGGATGGTAAGCCTTGTTAGATTGTTGGCAAAGGCAAAGTGAAGCTGAAATTGCAGACAGGTGACACATGGGTGTTAAAGGAAGTCATGCATGTCCCAGTTCTGAAGTGAAATCTGATTTATGTTAGAAGTTTGGGTGAAGAGGGTTGCATAGTAACTCTCATAGCGGACTCTTGGAAGGTTACCAAGGGTACACTTGTTGTAGCTAGAGGTAAGAAAGTAGGTATGCTTTATCTATCTACTTGTTTTACTGATTCTCTTTATGGGTTATCTACTTCAGTTGTAGATTCAGAGATGTGGCTTAATAGGCTTGGTCACATAGATAAGAAGGAGATGCTAGTTCTTGAGTCAAAGAGTATGCTTTCAGATTTGGAAGGCATGGATTGTGGTTTCTGTATGCAGAAGAAGAAGGTGAGGTTTCTTGAGGAATTCGATGTTAGTGACAAGAACAGGAAAGCCTTGGTTTTCAAGGAGAAGGTGACGGACAGAGTTTAGCACAAGATGCAGATAAATTCTGAGCAGAGTAAGGGTGATTTGGACAAGGGTTTGATCCAAAAGGAGCTCGCAGGAAAAAGTCAGGTCTCACAAGAAAAACACAGAGACCGATGTCAGCAGGAAGACCGGCGTCGGCGTCCAGATAGGGACCGACGTTGGCTATGTGCAGCTCGACATCGGTGACTCGGGGCAGAGAGAGACCGGCGTCAGCCAGGGGAAATCAATGTCGGTAGGGAGGCAGTCGCAGGAACTGACATCGGTCGACTGTAGACTGAGATGTGATCGACATCGGTCACTGAGACAAATTTTGGGTGGACAGCAAGCTGTCATGGAGTCTCAAGCGCCCATATGGAGGACTGAAGGTGTAAGTAAGTTCTTAAATTCATCATTTCCCTTCTTTACACTACTTGTTGCTCACTTATGGCATAGGACCAGGAAGTTATTGAAGAAGCAGAACAGGTAGATCCAGGAAATAGTGGGAGCTAGGCATGGATGAGGATGTGATTCCTTGGAGGAGAACCAAACTGGGGTTTTGGGTAGTGTTGCCAGCTAGAAGTAATCATTGAGAGACGAATGGATGTTAAGGATAAAGAAGAGCAGAAATGGATATGTGAGATGGAAGATCAGGGTATTTGATCTTGTGTGAGCTGCAGGGCAATGGAGGTTTGATCATTGTGTTTCTCTTTACCAGGTTGGATAGTATTAGCTACACTATCCTATTACTGTATGATGTGTTTGTTGTAGGGTTACATATATAGGTATTGCTGAACTAAAGGTAAAGCTAGTTCAGGTGTTTGTCATGGAGAATCTGGGAGCAACAAGATTCTTTGGCATGAGTGTGTTCTAGAGACATGGGAGGTCATATGTTGACTTTGTTTCAGGATGATTGTGTGAAACCAGTTAGCACAGAGATGGTTGGACAGTTCTTTGAATAGGAGTCTTGATTCACATAATGAGGTTGAGTGCATGGTATGTACTAAACCTGAGTTTTCCCAAGCAGTGGGAGTTATCACAAGTTGGAGTCAATCCAGGAAATTAATACTGAAGGGCAGTTCAGTGGGACCAGCAGCAGGTGCACATGCTATGCAGCATCAAGTTCTTTTTCTACATGGTTGTAGATGCAGATGTGGCAGGTAATTTGGATGACAGGTTTTGCACCACAGATTTTGTGGTGGTTGGTCTTCAAGGGTGATTTTGAAGATGGATACATAGCCAAGGGAACAAACTAGACGGAGTACAGGTACATGTACAGGTTGCAGCTATTTATCTCCAAGTGGGAGATTGTTAGGTTGTGGAGCTAAAAGCTTCAACCCTTTGCAAATTGAAGGAACAATGGTTGCTGAGATCTAGGAGCACCGGCGTCGGTAGCAGGACCGACGTCGGCAGAGACCAGTGCAGAAGGCCACCGGTGACGGCAGGAAGTCGGCCGACGTCGACAGAACTAGACAAGCAGGGACCGACGTCGATCGCCTGTGTGTTCCAGAACTGCTCATTTCATGGATAGTTAGTTAAGTGAATGAAGAGTTTGCATGTTGAGACCAGTTAGAGTCTTGGGCTGTGAGGATAATTGTCTAAATTAAGAGTCTAAGTTATTGTTTGAGTTAGGGATCTATTTATAGACCCATTGGCATGTATTGTATAAATATATGAGATAAAAAGGAAGAGTTCCTTCTAGTTGTAAGATCTGTGAGTTGCAGGTTGTTGCAAGCTCATTGGGGATCTACATGTTAGTTTGGTCTTTGAATTGCAGGTTGCAGGTTCATGAGAGATCAGCTTGAAGTGCTATAGAGTTCTTGGTGTACCAGTAGGGTTATTACTGACTAGTTGGTGAGGTGAACACCAATTCTGTGTGTGAGTTGGTTGTTGGGACCGTTTTTTGTGTAGGAGAGTGTGTGTGAGAAGAATTACTATACACTTGAGGTGTGGCGATCCTCTGTAAGGTGAAAGAGTGTGGCGGCTCTTTGTTGTATTCTTTTCTGTATAGTGTTAATACAAGATAGTGTATTGTCTCTCATAGTCTGTGCTATTGGTGAATTCTAGTTACTTGTGTTTCTGGTTATTTCCGCATATTCAATTGCTTATATTTGGTAATCATACTGTGCTCTTTCTGAGGAGCAAGATCTTAACAGGTGGAATTAGAATAGGTGTGTTTGTTCTTGGATTTACCTCCACCTTCACCCAACAAATATTATTTTTGAACGCTTGTCCTTCTATGAAAACCATACAAGTCCCATAAATGACCCCAAAAGTGGCCATAGAATGACATAAGACTATCTAAGACAAAAATGACAAAGCTAAAGCATAATGTTTACCCTATTAAGACCTTGGGTCACATACAATACCATAGTAGACCCCTATATCAAATTTTCAACGACAGGGGGTTGACCTATTTTGACTTGTGGTCAAAATAGTTAATAATTCCCTTGAGCAAACCCTTTTTATTTTTTAATCCAAGATAGCTAATATTAAGCAAACCATTTCTCATGCTAGCCCTTTCTTATATTATTATACCTTATTACATAATACTATGGATCCTAAAATTGCATCCTATTCTCTTCTAGTTCACTTTATGGATCTTATGTTTCCTTTTTATGAATACAAAGGTGATCCCAAACAACATTTGCATGCCTTCCATGTAGTTTGTCTAGATAATGTAGATAATGATATATTACTTTTTAATTACGTTATTTCCACAAAATCTCAAAGATTATGCTCTTATATGGTTCTATTATCTTCTTCTCCATTTAATTACATGTTTCAATCTTTTGAAAATTAGTTTTAGGCACATTTTTTTTATCAATATTGGTGAAAATTATCCTATACTCAAATTTTATAGCTGAAACATGGTCTAAATGAGATACTTGGTGAGTGTGTTCTAAGATACAAGACTATGCTTTCCAAAATGACAAAAGGGCTGATAATCAACTTTAATATATTTTAACTCAAATCTTTCTTACTACTCTTTAATATTCTATCATGTTTGATAAGTTCAAATCCTTTGATGAAATATTCCATAGAATTAAAGAATGTGTGGTCAAATTTATTACATTTAATAAGCTCAAATATTTTTGCAATGCTCTTTCTACTACAACTATCAAGTTTCAAAGAAAACCCAATTATGAGATTAATAATAATGAGATTAAAAATGATGACAAAGTTATAGTTAATGTTCTATCACAAACACCATAAAAACTTCAACTAAAACCTCCACCAAGAAGGAAATTATAAATCCTACCATCACCTCCTCATGTGCTAATACAAAAGATACTTTAATGTCATGCTATCACACTTCCTCACTATTAAAAATGGATATATCTAGACCTTAATCTACAGTATTTGATTGAAATATATTTCCTGATTATCACATATGCATTGGGCATTCCACTAATATATGTATAAATCTGAAGAAAAAAATCAATACCTTGTTGATGATAACATTATTGACATTGGTACACCTAATGAATAGGATAAGCCATGAGAAATTGAAAATACAATGATCAAAATTCATAAATATCCTTTTTCTAATCAAGAAACATAGGATAAAAAACAAAATTATGAAGTAAAATATACATTTAATGGTCATCCTTATCAATCTTCATATGGGCATCCACTTGATAGCATCATTGGTATAGTTACAAACAAGCTATCATCACACCCATTTGTTACATTTAATGATTCTAAATTTTTTTATGATTATTATGATAGACGTGCATTGTTTAGTAGAGAATATTTTAGTATAAAACCAATCCATAGTGTTTTGATATGCAATGGATCATATGAAAATGTGTGCATCATAACACTTATACATTATCTTGGTTATAAAGAGTATGATATACATCATACATCTAGAGTTGTGAAAGCGTTTGATGGTCATATACAATATACTCTTGGAGATATCACATTACTTTTATAAGTTAGACCTCTCATGTTACCTACTCATTTATTAGTGTTATTAAACACATGTGTCTTTGATATGTTACTAGGGAGACCTTGGTTACAAAACATCATATCAGTTCCTTCTACAATTCATAAATGTTCGAAGTGTATTCATGATGATAAAGTGTTTAAAATTACAATTATTCAATATGAATATCCTATAAAATCAATGGTACTTACTCATAATTCAATATATCTGGTTGGCATAATTATTTATAAAATTGGTCATGAATTAGTTTATAAAACTATTCAAGATCATGATCTACATTCAATGAAGCATATTCAAAAATCATTTTTTACACTTGCTATGAGCATCAACATATTTTAGTTTCTTCATAAAGTTATGATCATGTAGGTATGGTAGTTTATCCATCTATTCTTGAAAATAATATGGTTACACATGAGCATAATCACTTGGACATAGAAATTAAGATATCTAATCCAAAGTAGAAAGAGGCACATAGCACAAGGTCCTTATCTCATATAACATCATTGTTTCTTCATAAGTATCCTACAAAAGTATAGGTTATTACATCACCTCCTCCCATACACAAGGATATATGTTTAAATAGATATATTAGTATTAATTTGGATAGTTATTTTACAACACATGGTTCTTCTTCAAATTTAGAAAGCTTATTCACTTGGCACTTCTTCTCTTGCATAATAGCTTGCTCCTTCTTATCAAGGATTTGGATATACATATGAGAATTTTGATGATGATATTATTGGATGGATACATTCTACCATTCCTTCCCAACATCATATTTTTGTAAATGAACTTCGTTATCTTCCTTTCATACTACCTACTTGTATATGGATCCTTTTCCTTTTATTTTTTGTTGCTTCTTCTTCGACACCTAATTCAATTTTTATTCAACCCCTTGACTCTATTTTTCATTTTGGGGGAATTTATCACTTATCTCTTTCAATCCAATCATATATACCTAAGAAAATTATATTTCTATTCTTTCAATGCACATTTATGATCGTAACTATTTTATTATTATTTCACACACACACACACACACACACACACACACACACACACACACACACACACACACACACACACACACACACACACACACACACACACACACACACACACACACACACACACACACACACACACACACACACACACACACACACACACACACACACACACACACATACACACACACACAACATCATGTTTTTGGAAATGAACTTCATTATCTTCCTTTCATACTACCTACTTGTATATGGATCCTTTTCCTTTTAATTTTTGTTGCTTGTTCTTCTACACCTAATTCAATTTTTATTCAAGACCTTGACTCTATTTTTCATTTTGGGGGAATTTATCACTTATCTCTTTCAATCCAATCATATATACCCAAAAAAATTATATTTCTATTCTTTCAATGCACATTTATCATGGTAACTATTTTATTATTATTTCACACACACACACACACACACACACACACACACACACACACACACACACACACACACACACACACACACACACACACACACACACACACACACACACACACACACACACACACACACACACACACACACACACACACACACACACACGTTTCAAATTTCATTTGTACTTTCATACTCACACCTATATAATTTTACATAAAGCTACATGGCCTTGCTTTCTATTTATTATACACATACACCTACATTGGAGGCATGGCATTTACCATTTTTATTGCCATGATTTGTTTTAACATCTTTTTTAGGGTTATTTGAATCCCCCCTCATTATAGTTTCAAAACCTTACTTCTTACCTTGTTTTTCAAACCTTTTTGAAATTTTTTTTATGCATATTTTTATTTTCAAATATGGAAAAATACCAAAAAAATATATATTTTAAAAATTACAAAAAATAAGATAATTTTAAAAATCTAAATCCATTACATATAACTATATTTTCATAATGTTGGCTTCCATATTTGCACATGTAATTTATAGTTATGTTTAGTACATATAATTCTTCATTACATTTTCAATACACAATTATTCTCACAAGGTATATGAGTATGAAACATGACATATTTTTGCAAAACATGGAAATAATCATACACAAAATAAAATTTTAGACTAAAATTATTGTATACAATCAATCAATAAAAATTCACACCATTTATACAAAAAAACAATTCAAAATTTTACTATTTTATAGACCTATCCCTATGAATTATAAATATCTATTTCCAAGTACAACACATTCAAAGGGACCTATTATACAATGTTTCATCATAGAGTAGAATTCATATTTAGATATTAGTCAATTTTAAATGATGTGGCCTCCAAACACATATATAGATTCAACAATCCATATTCCTCTCAATAACTCTTAATACACAAACTCAACATGAATTCAATTCATAAACTCAAATATTCTCATTAATATTCACAAATAAAATAGATTTATCGATAAATCTTATCTCTCAACACTCATAAATAACTTGGAATCCCAATCCAAGGAGGCACAAAAGGCTTCACACAAGCCTACTCCCATATTCACCTCCATAAGCAAAGAAAGAATACAAAGATATATATAATTCCAAAGAGGAATGGAGACAACAAAACAACTATGTCCCACATCCCACATGGGTGAAAATATGAAAAAGAAGAAAATTCTAAGAAACTGATGTGCCATGTTTTCCACTTGAAGTGATAATTTATAAATGCAAATGCTTCATCACCAAATTTGGCACCATCCTTCACATATGAAACACTATTGATGAATAGTGAAAGGCAAGTCACATGTGCAAGGTCAAAAAGGAAGAGAATCTTATTTAGATAAAGTAGGCTACCACTATGTGCCTATATGTGACTCTAGAAATGAATCCCCACTCCACATGGCCTTCCTTCATCATCTCCTACATCCCATGCCTTATCACCATGAATAGTACTAGTTACTAGTGTTGCATGGATAGTGTTTTGGCTGCCACACCATTTAAGATTAAGACATACTATTACATTCTTTCAATACTAGGTTAACCTTTTACCCAACAACCTTGGTTAATTAGGGTCATCTCATCACTCTGTAAGAGAACTCTTACATGTTTTATTTATCCCAAATATCTTTTCTATTTTGAGCTATAATAGAAAAAAATGTCTTGTTCTTCATTCATACTTTACATATATCATGATGAAATATGCCTTTTGCTAACATGGAAATAGATACATATGATAAAAATATTATAGATTAATTTTATTTATGCTTATTTCATATTCTTAATTCATTACATGACATGCTTCAACTTCATTGCTTATTGTATGTGGGGCTTGGCCTTGAGTATGTTCAACATACACCTTATTCCTTATATGCCATAATATTTACATGTGTGTGTCAACCTTGACCTTATTTATGTGTGTGACATTCACACATCCCTTGTATTCAACCTTTTGTATTTATGTATGATAATTATGCAAGATTTATCACTCTATGTGTCATCTTACATGTACCTTGTATGTGCCATTTAGGCCTTCTTATGTGACATTGTGTGGATTTATTTAAATTTACATTATTAGCTATTGTGGTTACATAGTTATTATCACTCACTACTTCATATCTATTACATATATGTATGGTGCCATTATACATATCATGTACATATTACTTATGTCCTTCAATGTTTCATGTATTCAATATTATGCTTAAAATACATATTCAAGACTTTCAACTTATTTACATGTTTCGTAGACTAGTTCAATGATATATTAAAATTACATGATGTAATTAAAATATAAAAGCTTTCCATATGCTTCAATGTTACACCTATAATATTATAGTACAATTCAAATATGAAAAATAATCTAACATGGTTATCTCTTTCATAAATGCTCTCACTTTTATTTTAAGATAATTGATTTATAGGCAATTTATAACATCTCAAAAGTGAGAAATTTTAATAGGATTATCTCCAATTTTTCACAAGTAAAAAAAATATATTTGACACTTTAAAATATGTAAAAATTAAAAATTTTAGATTATGAGGTCATTCGGCTTGCTTATGCACTCCACTCTTATAACTACTCGAGCATAGATACACTTGTTCAAAGATAGTTTCATTGCTTTAAAATGTTTTCAAAAGATCAAATAAAAAATTTATATAGTATAGGTACCATCATATTCATTCATGTCCAAGCTACTACTTAAATGTTTTCAGATATATCCTTTTCAAATTTCAAAATTGTAAAAAATTATAGTTTAAATCTAGATCTAGATATGTCTATAACAGTGTGATTCATATTTTTTAAGTGGACCAAGTTTTAGCTTAGTGTTGCTTCACAACTAGGTTAAACTTTAGTGAGCCATGTATTGGTTCTCACCTCCTCTTTTCAGTTTATAAAGTAATCCATATTTTATCTTAGTGACATCCTATGTCTTAGTTTCACTTTAGCAAACCACTTTGGTTTTTACTACCTCTTCGAGAATTACATAGTACTCTATGAGGGTTGTATCATGTAATATTTAAAAATAAAGAATATTCATTGATTCTTCAAATTGATACTTGATCAATCTAAATTCACCACATATTCAACACTTCTCCACATGCCTCAACAATGGGGTATGAACATCTCCACGACAAAGACAAAGTGTGTTTACACACTCAAGTTTTACATTTTCTTTACTCTAAAACTTTTATGGGTCAAATGATAATAGTTTGTCCCACTTTTTCACATAAAAGGTCACATACACTGCCAATCTCTCATCCAAATATATTGTGTTTGGGTCATTGATATTAATTAAATAAATGTTCTTTAGAATGTATAAAAATATGCAGTGCATACACATTTTTCCAAAAAAAATTAAAACCATTAAGTAATTTTTAGGATTTATTTTTGACTTTTTTTATCCACTTAATGGTACATAATATTATTATTTAATACTTATGAATCCTTATAATATATGTTTGTAAAATTTAGAAACCTAAAATTAATAAATTAATGCTTAAAAATTGTTTTCATTGACATCTTTACCTTGCTAGGCTAATCACCATTTTGATAACCACAATCTCTAAGAAAGCCTTCAAAGTAGTTTAATTACTAAAAAAATGTTTTATACTTGCCTATTTTATCCATATTCATACCTATTAATCATATTCTTTATTTCCATTCTTATTTCATAAGATTATGTTCATTTAGGATAAGTGTGCACTATATAGACAAGGGCTCATTACGCACTAGGCAAACAAAAGAGCACTGCACACCTATCTAGTAGTATAGATTTTTCTCTTGTGCTATAGTGGCTATATTTTTAATGAAATTCCTCTTAATTCATTTCCCACTCATGTAAATAGATTTATTATAGTAAATAATTTAAATATTTCCCTATAAAATCACATCAAGGGTCACACTTGAAAAGACCTATCTCTCACTTACAAATCATCTCTCAATTTAATTTCAAAAGAATCTATTTTTTGAGTAAACATCTTTATTTAAATTCTACTATAATTTTACATTCCCTTTACAAGTCTAACATTTTTTATTTTAGATTGAGGGTGTATGCAATAAATTAAGATAAATCTACAAGTTATCCTACTTATTAATCTAAGATCAGATAAAGTAATAAATTAACATCTATTGCAATAACTTTTTATATCAAGAGCATGATCAGATTGGATCTGCTAAACCTAACTAAGGGACAAATTATCACAAGAAATTGAAGGAGAGGGTTCCAAATCCTTTATGCAAATAAAAATATGAAATAACTCTAGCTAGGTTAGAATACATGCTATAAAACAAATATAGTGTTGTAGTTATGTAAAATGTGAAATTGTACAAATTCAATATGGATAAGACACCTAATCCATATGTCCTCTTATTAGCTCACATAACCCTTCTAGGCTAATTCTTTCACTAAGTCCTAATCATCCATAGCTTCTTAGACTTAGCCCTTTCAGACCCAAGTAACCCTTTCAAGCCTAGAACCATCCCATCAGGTCTCATCCCCTTAGGAAAATAGTGCCAAAATAGGATAGGAGCATCAAAATTTAGTGTGTCGTATTTTTGGTGCTGTTGTCTAAGTTCATTTTGGCTTCCAACAATTATATTTTCCCAAATCTTTATCTTTTTCCCTATCAGCCTCACATGAATTCATTTAACCCATGATCATTAGTTTCCCTATAAAAGGCCATTCATAGTCCATTTAGAAGGGTTGGTACTCATTTACAAGAGAGAGGCAAGAATACAAGAAAGTACACTCAAGCATTCCTCTCCATTATTTGTATGTAACCTTTTAATATTATTCAAAGCCTACTCAAGTCATTGCACTATCCCTAGCCAACTGAAGCACATCAAAAATTTCATTCTAGTTATATTTATCATACATAAATTACACCAAATGCTTCAATGGGAGAACTTCGTTGGCTTGATCCATCTTCAGAGTATTGGTATGTAGGTAGAGTGTCGATACATGGGGTGTGAAGTGCATCTAGTGTATCCTTTTCACACTAACCCCTTATTTCTCTTTCCAAAGTTTGCATTATAGTTCAAGAATCAAGAGCTCCTAAGAGTTTTGAAGATAAAAATAGGCACATAGTTAGCTATGAAAGGTCCCAAACCATGAAATATCAATGATAGGGTAACACAGGCATTCCAAACAGAACCCAAAAAGATTTTAGCCTCAAGATAATAGTGATAGAATAGGACTACAACACCAAAAAATAGGGTTTTTTATTTTTATCACTCCTATCCATCCTTAAAATGAATCCTATCGATTTGTTTCTAACTATTTCTTAGTCCTACTCCTTCAATATCAAACCTTATCTTAGTCCAGATCAATCAAAATAAGCTAAGTTCTAATCTCTCTCATTTTTTACTATATTTAGAAAAGACAAAATTAAAATCTATTTACACAAATTAGTAGGTTAATCAAAGAACATTTATTTATTGATTTTCATTGCTCATACCCTTCATTATTTAGGAATATAACTCCAATATTTTTAAAAAAATAAAGCATTTGGTGAACTCAACTTCAAATTTTCACACAAAAACCCTAGAAACCCTTGGGCTAATTATTTTTTATTTTTTACAATATTTTCTTGATTTTTCTTGAATTTAAAAATTAAAAAATACAAATTAATTGAAATATTTTTAATAAATTCACTCAAACCCTAGTTTTCACATACTAGGTTTCATTGGCATACAAACACTTTTAAACCACTAGGAAAAATATATTACTAATTTTAGAAATATTTTTAGATTTTTTACCATAAATTTTTCAAGCTCAATTTTATAAATTCATAGCAAAATTTTTAAATTATTATACTAATTTTTAAAAAATTCTTTTCAAACCCTAGTTACCTCAAATACATTCTCAATTATTTTTTAGTACCTTTCACATCATTTTCTAAAAATTTAGTTGCATATCAAACTCTGAAAATCAATTTCAAATTTAAAAGTCCATAGTATTTTGCAAATAATATTTTAAAAAATTCCCTAGTTGCATTTACTAGTTTTTTTAAGGTATCACCTTACATGTTTGGTAGCTTAGTATCTTTTTTACACAAATTTCAATTCACTATTTTTTAGATTTTACGTTTCTTATATTCAGTCCTTTTTATCTCTAGCACATTACCAGTTAAAACATATTACAAAACATTTCAAATTGTTTTCCTACTTTACCAATGGCTGAATATACCAAATTTCATGAAATTGATAAAAGAGAACTTTAAGAACTCTTAACCAAACATCCAGATATCCAAGATGACACACTTAGAATTTTACAAGAAGAACAAAAAAAAGTAACCAATGGGAAAGCTTCTTAAACCATAAAGCAGTTAGTTGTAAATGACACTACGAGGTAACTATGTCTCAACCACCCCTTATAGTAGTTCAACCTTCTTCTATACCACCAACTATAGCTAGTACGTCCCCATTTCCTAATGTCACAACCATTGTGCAAGAGATATTATCTCTGCAATCCAAGGTGTAACATCTTGAGCAAGGTACCACTAGACCTATGCAGGCTTTGGATTCTTTTGCTCTTCGACATACACCATTATCATGTCAAATTATTTATACACCCTTACCATAAGGATTTGTTCAACCCAAGCTTACTCTTTATTTTGGAAAGGGTGATCCAAAGATACATTTGAGATATTTTCATGTAGCATGTTTTGATTATGTACTCAATGACTGACTACTTACCAAAAAATTTCTTCAAAGCCTAAAGTATTATGCCTTGCAGTGGTTTTATAGTCTACCAAATTAGTTAGTCATAACATTAAATCCTTTAGTAGACATGTTCCTATCACATTTTAGTATCAACATTGGTGATAAGATCTCATATGCACATATTGCATAATAGAAACAAAGGCCAAATGAGCCTTTCAATGATTTTGTTCTTAGATAACAGACTATTCTAGCTAAGTTAACTATCCCCATGGATGATCAAGAGCTATAGGACATCTTTAAATAGAGCTTTCTACCAGCATTGCATGAATCTATTATGTTTAAAATATTCTCTTCCTTTATTGAATTATGTCATACACTCTAGGGCAGAGAAGTCAAGGTAATTTCAATGGACAAACTTAAGTATTCAAGTATCTTAGACACAACTAATGAGAGTAATAGAAAAGTCTCATATAAGGTCAAAATTAATGATAATAAGAATCAAAATCAACCAATAGTTAATGCAGATTCTAAACCCCCTCAACGTATCGTTTTATTGATACCTCCTCATCAGGTATTTACCAATCTACTAGTTCCTCCAGCCAAGGTTTTATAGTAGTTATTGTAATGCAACCTCATCACTCTCCCTCCTATTTTGGAAGTAGATCTAATAAAGCCTCTTCCATGGGGATATGATCAACATGCATTTTGTGATTTTCATAGGGCACCAAGCCACACCAAAAATAGATGCATAAGTTTATGACATAATATATAAGACTTGATAGATGATAATGTACTTGATTTGGGAACTTTGATTGAACCTCCAAAATCAAAACCAACACAAGATAAAGCTTTGAATTTTTTTCAGATCCATTTCCATAACATTCTAAACAAGATCAAGGGGACACATCAGGTGTTCACCAAACATACCAAACACCATCAATTGAGTCACATCCTTTGAATGGTATGATAGGGGTGTATGAGTCTATATTTCTGTCCAAACCTTTGACATATTTTTTAAATCATGAGATTATCAAGGATAATATAGGTTATAATGCACTATTTATCAAAACACATATTTAGAATCAATGTATTCATAGTGTACTCATCAATAATGATTCCAGTCTTAACATGTGCACTTTCACACTTCTACACCATTTGGGTTATTTAGAGTAAGACATCACTTTGACATACATAGTTATTATTGGTTTAAATTATCATATACAAAGTTCATTGGGTGTGATAGTAATTATATTACACATTGGTCCTACACATGTGGCCACCCCATTCACTATAGTTCTTAGCATAAGAGTTTTTGACATACTACTTGGTTGACCATAGATTTAAAAACTTAGGGTGATACTTTCTACAATTCATATATGCATGAAATTCATTCATGCTAATCAGGTTATTATAGTTTGTAGAGTTCCTTATGAGTCACCACTTCCTACTTTAGAGCCATCTACCAGCTTTGAGACACCATCTCTAGTTCTCCCATCAATTTTAGCTTCTCCTCTAGTTTTAGTACAACTTCCACTTTTCATCCAACCATAGTTATAACATCCATCACTAGTACAGAAGGTTCATACACGCCCATAGTTTTAGGATTTTAGATAACTTCCAGCTATAGTAGAAGCTACATTGTAGTCTCATATAGCTACATAGAAAACACCTATTCACAAAGCTTCTTCTCCTAATTTTAGATGGGTCCCTAATATCCCTATAGTTACATCCAATTATAAAATTCATAGGGGGACCCCACATTTAGTTTCCACTTTAGATATTTTAGATTAGTTACAATGTACACAGATTTCAGTTGCATAATCTCAAACACTCCATTGTGCCTCATGATCTTGCACGATCACATTATTTGATATAAGACACCACAACAGGGAGTCTTATTTGAGACTCATCAGTTAGTATCATTTATTTCTAGCATTTATTATATATATTATCTCTTTTTTTATTGTACATAGTTTAAATATTGTCAAAAATACAAAAAACAATATAACACTTCAAAATACAAAAAAATTCAAAAATTACAAAAACACTAAAAAACATTTTTTGATTGTATGCATCATCCATGTTTACATTACTATTATCATGCTAGGACTTACATTTGATGTTTCATGCTATTTTATGTTGATTTATCTACACTACCATGCTTCACTTGATCTTCTTTGAGTGTGTACAGTGACATCCAACTATTTTGATTTCTTTATTCTACCCATTGAGGGGGTATTCCTACTTCTACATTTGAGACATACATCGATATACACACCCAATAATAGCATATTATACATGACTACACCATCTAGGTTATGCCATTCCTACACTACATACTCTGAGTTATCACACTAATGTACATTACTCTATAGATTACATAGATTATGATATTGACCTTTCACTAGTACCTAACACTTATATATTTCTTAACATATACCTAGTCATGTACTACACATGTTTTGAATACTTTCACATTTGCTTTGATTAGTTAGATGTGTTTTTATCTTCTAGTTCTTACTTTTGATTTCATTCCTTGCTTAACATAGCTTGTGTGATTGCATTTCCAGTTAATGCTTGTCTTTTATTTATGACTTATGACATCTACCAATGTCTTTTGACTTTATTCATGTGTGTTCCTTAGGACATTTGCCAATGTCCTTTTTTTTACTCTTTCATGTGTTTGTGTCCCTTGTGCCAAATTTTTTTCTTTCACTTATATGTGTATGTGGCATTTGAATATGCCTCCCATGCTTGTCTTCCAATTTAAGTGACATGTGCCCATGTACCTTGTTTTCATGGCCCCTTGACCACCCTTGTATGCTTCTTGTTTCTTTATTTGTATGCTATTTGTATGCTTCTTGTTTCTTTATTTGTGCAATGTCATGATTCCAATCATGCATGTATCTTGCTTCTTAGATGCCATGATGGACATCATGTTTCATCACTCCATGTAAAATAACAACTAATATCTAGCATTACCAATCTAGTTTAGTATCATGCACATAGTCTTATATTATTATATCTATCTAGGCATAGACCTATTGATCTAAAAATTTATCAATTCAAATATTTACATATATTGAAATATCTTGTCAAATATTCAATGCTATATCTTGCATCTATACAGCTTATCACACTTGCAAGAATTATCTTCTTTTGAGGGAAGTAATGGTAGGTTCATCATTCTTACCCTCAAAAAAGGGGGGATCAAATAGATATTTGTCATAAAGATAAAACCTCATAACAATTGAAACAATATTATTTAGATCACCCAGTTTAGAATCCAAACATCAGACCAGGCAAAATATACCAGACAAACAATAAAGAATCCAAAATAGTCATTAGATTTGGCTCTAGACAATAGTGCCAAAGTAAGAATACAACACCAAACACATGGGTGTCTAATTTTTGGCACTCCTATCTAGGTAATAAAACACTCAAGGTTTATAGAAATAGGCAAAAAATTTAGTTCAAGGATAGTTTTTTAACTTCCAAATCAGTCAGATTCAGTAGTTTTAGTATAGTTTTCTCAAATTTACTAGGTGATTGGCATAAATTCTAAATCAAAATCCATGTTCCAAACATAAGTAATTATGGGAAATGTGCACATCACATTTATCTTCTTTTCTTTTTGAGTTTAATTTATACCTAGACATTCTTAGTAGTTATGTGCCTTACTCCACCTACAAGTGGTTGGAATTGCATTTGAGTTAAAATTTCATAAAATTTTAGCTTTTTGAGTACCTAAGTTCCTAATTTAGATTTCACATAAGCATTTTGAATTAGTTTTGGAGAGGCTTTCATGCAAACCTAACCTCCTTCTTTTGAAATGGCCAAGAGTGGCCTAGTTTCTAGTATCTATTTAGGCTACCCATGTGACATATTCATATTTCTAGCACATCCATGGGATTCACAAGCCATATCACATGACATATATTTTATTTTGGTATTAATTCATATCTTCATTTCATGAGATAATGATGGAGCCAAAGGTCTAGGTAACCTTTATATTCTTTGGATACATATTCAGATGGATTGGACACACAGTCCAAACTTTGATTAGCACATGCATGATTTGTTAGCCTCACATAGTTAGCAATGATGGAGCTAAATGGATTT
The DNA here is from genome assembly GCA_037957365.1 of Torreya grandis. Classification (NCBI taxonomy): domain Eukaryota; kingdom Viridiplantae; phylum Streptophyta; class Pinopsida; order Cupressales; family Taxaceae; genus Torreya; species Torreya grandis. The sequence continues at coordinate 319,288 of JARHVA010006075.1, read as the reverse complement.
CCTTTGCATTCTTGAGACACTTTTTGAGTAATTAAGCACTCAAATTTGTTCATGATATTACTCTTGATTCAACACACATTCAACATCATCTAACAAATTCCATCATCATAACAGGTTTTGTATTGGTTCATGTACGCAGTGAAGTGTATTCATTCCTTTCTCTTCCTCTTACTTAGCTCTTATACGTTCTTATTTTAGATATAGAATATATATTAAGAACTGATCTACTTTATGTTTTAATTTGCATATTAACACTTCAATACATGCTCTCTCTATGCACATCCAGCATCACATAGCTTCATGAGCTTCATCCTTATAGTTAAGTTTAGGTATGCTTTCTATTTTTCCTTTATCCTAGAATTTCACTTTGTTGCATCACTAGAATAAAGGAGGGGAAAATGTAGTCATGTAATATGTGAAATTATATAACTTTAGTATGGCTAAGACACTTAATCCATAGGTCCTCTTGTTGGCTCACACAACCCTTCTAGGCTACTTCTTTCACTGATTCCCAATCATTTGTAGCTTCCCAAACTTAGCCCTTTCAAACCTAGGTAGCCCTTTTAGGCCTAGAACCATCCCCATAGGTCTCATACCCTTAGGATAATAATGCAAAAATAGGATAGGAACATCAAAATATAGGGTGTCTTATTTTCAATGTTGTTATCCAAGTTCATTTTAGCCTCCAACAATCAGATTGTTTTGGATCCTTATCTTTTTCATTATCGACCTCACATAAATTCATTTAACCCATGATCATTAGTTTCCATATAAAAGGCCATTCATAGTCCATTTATAAGGGTTGTCACTCATTTAAAATAGAAAGGAAATAATACAAGCAAGTACACTCAAGCACTCCTCTCCATTTTTTGCATACAACCTTCTAATACTATTCAAATCCTACTCAAGTCATTGTACCAGTCCCTAGGCAACTAAAACACATCCAATTTTAGATTCTAGTTACATTGATCATACACAAATTATACCAAGCACTTCAATGGGAGAACTACAATAGCTTGATCCCTCTTCGGAGTAGTGGTATGTAGGCAACATTCCCACACATGATGTGTGAAGTGTGTCTAGCATATCCTTTACACACTAACCCCTTCTCTCTCTTTCCCAAGTTTACATTCTAGTTCAAGAATCAAGAAATCTTAAGAGTTTTGAAGATAAAAATAGGCACACAACAAGCCCTATGAGGTTTGAAACCCTAAAATTTTAGTGACAAAGTAACATAGGCATTTTAAACAAAACCCAACAAGATTTCAGCCTTAAGATAACAACATTAGAATATGACTATAGCATCTGACAATAGGGTGTCCTATTTTTGGTCCTCCTATCCTCATAAAAATCAATCCTAGAGATTATTTTCCAATTGTTTCTTAGTCCTTCTCCTTTAGTATCAAACCTTTTCTTAGTCTAGATTAGCTAAAATAAGCTAAGCTCTAATCTCCTCTCATTTCCTACTCTATTTAGAAAAGGCAAAAGTACAATCTATTTACACAAATATGTAGGCTAATTAAGGCACATTTATTTAATAATTTAAATTACTCAGACCCTTTATTATTTAGGAATATAACTCCAATATTTTTAAAACAATAAAACACGTGTTATGAAATCATATAACATAAATGGGGATGGTTAAAACAAACAAATCAATCAAGGGATCATGGAAGGCAAATGGGGGCCTAAATCACCTAAAGTGTAACATGGAAAGTAAGGAAAAACCTAAAGCTATACTAAATTATATTATATGGTTAATTAATCAAGGAGATAAACATTCAAACCTATTATCTTTTGCAACATCTATCTATCAAATGAAATAGTAAAAGTTAAAGATACTTACCTTTGAGCGAACCTGTCAAGTTTCAATCTCCCCCTTGGCTAGTGGTGTCTTGCAAGAGATTGTTTTAAATTTTCAAGGATAAAACTATATAAATCATATATAGGCTAAAATATTCATACCTTAAATCCAAAAATTCCCATAAGACAAGATATCCTCCCTCCAAGTCAAACCCTAAGCAATGGCTCCCTTCAAATGTGGATGTTGCATAATTACAAGCTGTAATAATGTGAAAAATTAATGTTCCTCTCTATTAGATTGAATTGAAATTTGTATTTAAATAAATGAATAAGACTTAAACCTTTTATAATTTTAGCTGACAAGGTCAACCACTATGACCTTATTTTAGAAAAGCTATCATTAGGCCTCAAACTAAGTTAACTAGTTGACTTAGTTTCATAATGTGTGCTATAGATTTCAAAAAATGGTCAACTAGGTTGACTTAGTATGAAAAATGTGTGAAAAGGTTGACCAGGTAGACTTTGTAGGAAAATTTGTTGAGTGGGTCAACCAAACCAAATTTGTAAGAAAAATCGTTGACCTAGTTAGGGGTTATTGAGAAGGGAGATTGCCTAGGGGATCAAGGCATGAAAGGTGATAAAATAGGTAGTATATAAAAAATAAATATTTAATATTATAGTTTAATTTACACACACACACACTTTCAAGATGTTTAAGAGTGGAGTCAAACCTCTAGAAGCTATAAAGTAAATTCTAGGTTTTGGAGATTCCTTTTGAGTTTTAGACTCAACCATATTTTAGGGCTTCTATATTTAAAGGAGACATAATAAGAATTAGATTAATATAAATCTAATGAATTTAGACTAATAATATAAATTATATGACTAAATAATAATCTTTTGAAACACCAATGGTGTGCCCACCCCTTCCCTGGTGTACCCTATAAGGTTTGCACTTAAGAGAGATTGAAACTCAATAGGCTTCTACAATATATAAAGTGTTAGTAAATGATAAAGTTTAAAAATATTATGTGTATACACAGGGTATATTTTTTCAATCATTATAAGAAAAAAAATTAGTTGCATTCATATGGTCTTCCCTAAATGTAGAACTACATTGGCATGAGGCCATTTGATCTATGTAGGAAACACTCAATCAAAAAGGTTTTTTTTAGGATAGCTCATCCATTCACACTTACCCCATGTTTCCCCTTTTGCATTTGATATTATTTTCTATAGTTTGTGTAGGAATAGGGTTCTAATTTTACAATATTTCCACACATGAATTATAGCTACACATGGTAATAGATCACATTCAACAAGTGAACAAACCCAAATTTTAATATCCAATACATAGGCTAATAGGACAAAGTATAATTAGTATATAATAACACACTTCTCCCTTGTCTACCTCCTATAGACATGTACCAATAAACAATGAACCAATTTTTGTGATGCATTAGTGTGTGCAGGTTTTCTAATAAAATCATAGCTCACAAAAAAGTGAATACATTTAAAAATAAATTAGTTGCAAGGAAAATTATCTAACCCTGACCTATATTTTCTATTTTTAGTAATTTATGAATTATGTAAACTATGTAGATAATTATAGTTAGTATGTTTTGTCTTTTATATCATCCTAGATCAAATTTCAGTAGTTGACATTTCTATCTAAAGCGGGGATAAGGAAATAATGTTTAAATTTTTTATCTTATTACTCACATAAATGATTTATTTCCATTAAATTAATGAAATTTAACTCAACAAGTAACTTTATGTTAAATTATAAGGTAATTTATGTAATTATTGTTTGTTGATATTACAAGTTGTATGCTCACACTTAGACAAGGAACACAGGGAAGGAGGAAGTGTTATAACATATGAACCAAGACCACTTATTTGACATTTTAAAGCTCTACCACATCTATTATTTGACCAATGACATATATTTTAAGTAACTCTCATGAGGAACACTATTATTCCCTTAATAAATGGTGTGTTTTGAGATGTGTGGCCAACTTTTGGATAATATAGCTATTTCATTAGTCATTTGATAACGTTTATATATATATATATATATATATATATATATATATATATATATATATATATATATGGATTATCCATATAATAAGTAGGGTATATATATGAGGTATTGATGAATATTATATGATCATATTATAATTTATATTATTATTAGAAGGTTGTGTAGGTTTATCCCTCGGTGTGGCTCATTTGTATTAGTATAGTATTCCTCTCTTGATATTTGTATTGAGATCCATTGTAATGATTGTGCTTTATGTATCTATTTAAGTTCATTAAAAGTTCTATTGGAGCTTATATTTTTGAAATATTTTTTCATTGAGTTTTTTCAATTATAGATCAAGTTTTATTTATTTTTTTGTAAAGCATCTAAAAACACAACTTTTGATAGAGAAGTAATCTAAAAAGAATCATCTGTGCAGTATTAGTTTAGTTTTTGAAATAAAATCTAGATTATTTTACACAATTTAGGGCAATATAGTAGTTGTAAATGTCTAAATAAGGTGAAAATAATAATGTAAATTTATGTCAACCCTAATTCTAGGGTCTTTTTACTATAATGTAATATAATGGTCATTATATTTGAATTTTTGAGATGATCACAATGGTATAATTCAAAAATAACTCCTTTTTGAATCTCAGAGAACCTTGAATCTCAAAACATTAACCCTTAAACATAAAACATAAATGTTAAACTCTAAACCTTAAACCTTAAATACTAAACCCTAATCCTTAATCCATAAATAATGAACCTTTAACCCTCTAATATTTTCATGTCAAGACCATAAATTAGTGCCCAAGTCAAGGGTCCCAACATTATGGAAAAATAAGTATAAAAAATGGGATAAAGTCTGATACATGAATAATTTGATGGTCTATTATAGTGGTTTTATGATATATCATAGGGTGAAACTTATTAATTATAGTGTGAAAAACATATAATCTAAAATTACCAATAAGTGATATTTGTATAAAATAAATTAAAAACTTTACAAGCTCGTGCATAGACTTGATAAAATAGGCACCTCACAATAAAATATGTAAAACTAATGATAATTGAACAATGGACAAACTATTTTACCTTTTTAATGTTTTAACAATGAAAATAATATTAAATGATTTCACATGGTGGATCTTCCATTTAGTAATTGTTATCATCAAAAACTTTACCCTGGAGGAGGTTGTTCAAACCTCCTCACTTAAGTGATAGCATGGAGACAACTCTAGGCTATGGGTAACCTAATTAGTGAGGTGAATCTATAGATAAGGATATCTCCTTTGATGATATCACCCCAAAACCACTACTAAACCTATTTCTTGCAAGGGAAATGGTAAGAGAAATTAAAATTAAACTAATATAGGGAGGCAATGCACCAAATTAACACCCTCCACTTGACCATCATGCACTAAGAACATTAGTGAGATGTATGCTACCAATCATGGCATGTTTATATCATTATATTTGTTGTTTGAGCTTTCAAACCTTATATAACATGCATTAGGCCACTGTAAGGGTTTGTGGACAATTTTATGTTCTTAACCCTCATGCCTTTCTATTTTACATTTTTATATTCATCTAAATGATTTAAAATGTATATAATCTTTATCTTACAAATTAGTCACTTTTTGAAACTCTTCAAACCTTAAAAAATTTCTATAATATGAAAATTGTTTAGAATTTTTATACATAGGCATATGTATGACCATTTAGGCCTTTTAGGCCTAATTAGACCTCTTGCCCTTTGGATTGCCTTCAATCACCTTGTGGAAATATATGAATATATTTTTTACATTTATAACTAAGTACACATTATTTCTTGGCATTCATCTCCTTTATTATTTCCAACCAACTCCCACACTTTTCTCCCATATTCCTATATAGGCCCATAGGTGATAGTTTTAGGTCATTGTATGGTGGCTTTGAGAATAAGGTATATTGAGTAAGTATTAAATATCCTGATGTCACAATGAGATTTTTTTATTTTATTCACATATATAATAATCTATTTTAACCTTCTAGGTCTTCCATCTGTCACTGCACATTAGTCTTCTTCACTTAGGCTTGTAATAAGCCAATGAGTCTACATGAAGCCCATAACTCATTTTGCCTATGCTTATCACTTTTTATTCTATTTGAATCATCATTTGTACTGGTAGATAATGTGTCCAACTATTTGGAGCTCTTATCTACCAAATACACAATATTAAAATTGATTTGAATGCTCACAAGACACCCTCATAGTCTTCATATATATTTCACATAGTTCTTCTTCTTAGTCCTCAATAGGCTTAGATCTCTACTATCTAATAGAAGTTGATGAACCATGATTTATTATTATATAAATGATATTTTAAAAAAATTATGATCTATTCATGTTAGCTACACCTCTTTGAACCTTGACAATGCATCCTTCATGTACAAACATGCCCTTGAAGCTCACTTTCTTAACAGTGACCTATAGGTGTGCATTTAGGTTTTTCATCATTAGGGGTTATCTTTGATACTCATAAAATTTAAAATTTCCTCAAAAAATCTCATTATTTATTACATACCTCACTCTCCCTTTTAAACCTTTTCTAATTTATCCTAACTCACATGTTTGTAAGTGTTCACTAGACTCCATACCTCCTTCTTAAACTTATGATTGATTTATCTTTGAATTATGAAATCAAGTTACAAGATGATAAAATAATATTGATATACTTAATTAAGACCAAATTAGATCTTCCAATACATTTAAAAACTTTTTTTCACGAAATTATGGCTTCAAGAAGATCTATCTTGACTTGGATCTTCTCAAAGTTGTTTGCAATTCACCCAAACTAGAAGTTTTGCTTCATCTAGACTTGCACGTGCTAAGAAAATGTTAGGATATGGTGAGAAAGGGTAAATGGTTTCTTAAATGAACTTACACAATAATATCCATGCACTCATTTATATTCATAATTTTGAATTCAAATAAAACTGATGTTAGTGGGGTTTTAAATCTCTCTCCTACATCCTTAACTTCTTAATGATTGTTCATAAAGTTAAGGTGCTAACTAGACAAACAATGAAAAAAATTAGAAGGAAACTATGGTACACTAATATGGATAATATCTTAGGATCTAACTTTATCTCTCCTCCATGAACTGAGTGCAAACCTATTGCTTGTCTTGAGCTACCAAGGAGAATGATGGAGAAATGGGATGGGTTTTTGGACTATTTGGCTCTATATCTCCACTTATTAAATGGATTTGGATCTAAGAATACCATGAGGACTTATTTAAGATTTTTCACCTTGTTAACCATCAGAAACCCTCTATAGAAGACTACCCAAAGCATGTTTTTCTCAATATTCTAACTTTTATACTCTTTAGAACTACTGGAGATAGATAACTAGGTGGCTCTTCAACTTCCCCTAACATGTACAAACATGGAAGAGAGTGAAAAAAAGTTTGATAAAATTTTATGCCTACATATCTCTCAAAATATCTTCATATATGAATTTGAAAATGATGAATAATAGCTAACAAGAGAATTCCAATGTTGAAAATTAGTTATATGAGACTTTGGGGAAGATGCATAGTTAGGTACAAGTATGATGTCATGACTAAGGTGTTAAATGACTATAAGAAAACCCTACTCCAAATACAAACCTTTATATTTGCTCATGGATATCAAGTGTCATGTTTAACATTAGAAATCATAATAAGACTAATGTAATAAAATACCTTAATCTTAACAAAATTACCTTAAACTATCCAAATAACAATAGAAACAAAGTGATCAACTTACTAGTTTTGATTCTTTGACCCATTTGACCAGCTTTAGATAATGTTTTCTCCTTATAGGATTACCACCTTATCTCCTTGGGCATGCCTCCACATTGAATTTAATTCCCACTTACCTTAACTTTTTCAAACTTACCTTAAATAATGCTAAATAAAAAATGAGTACTATGAATAATGACCACTAGATGACAAGATAACATGACTTGACTTAGCTACTAACTAGACCATCCTAAATGACCTTACAAGTTACAAGGAAGACATATTACCTATCAACTTAGATAATTAATGATGAACACAAGACATTCCTAATGGATATCAAAAAAGTTAAGATAAAGTAAAACAAAGTTTTGAATGATCCTCATTCATGGTAGATAAATTTTGGCTAACATATTTGGAAACCTCCTAGGAGTGCATGCCTACTATGCACTTTAGACTAGTTACCTATTACATCCATTAGGATATGGATTAATATCATCTCAACATAAAACATGACACGATGTTGAAACTTGAATGTAAACATATTAAAAAAACTAAAAAAATGATTTATCTTCACTAATAAAACAAGAAAAAGTAAGCACACCAAAGAAATATATACACACAACAAAATAATAAGACAAAACACTATGCTAAGAAGCACTTAGAGGAAAGATAAGACAAGAACTACTATGAATAATTATCTTATTAGAATCGATCCTCCTAGATCAATCACATTCATGTGATGAGTAAGGATGATGTATAAATTACTGATCAAAATTTTTTATTGCTTGACCAACTCCTTTCTTGACCACCACCTTCTTGGGCTTAACCTTAGATGGGTTAATAGTAGAAAACATGTCTTCAACAAAGACAAACTCATCTTGATCTTCAATTTCTACCTCATACTATTCTCTATCCTTAGAAATGTGAGAGATATCCAAAGTGACCATGGTTTGATTCATAAGGGAATCAACATCATTAGATTCATCCTTTATTGATTCCTCAAACTCCATCTCATGTTCATCTTGAAGAGTGTCATATTCATCATACCTTACTACTTCATAGATTTGAACTTTTTGGTGATGACTAATAATACTTGTTGGCTTGTTTGGAGCTTTGTATTCCTCATCAACAATTTCCTCTTGTTCTTCTTGAGGTGTTAATCTACCAAGCTATTTAAATTCCTTGAACATGTCCAAGTAGGACTGCTACAGGTCTTTAAGACCTCCTTAAACTTGATCATAAGGCTCAACAAGATCATCAACCATGGTGTTCTCCTAAATAAATTTATCATACACTTCTTCATCATTCTCATTGGTCAAATTAATAGTCTTAGCACTCTCCTCATGGGTTATAGGTTCACTATCCAAACTAGATAAAAAAATTTCTATCTCTTCCCAAACGGAAACTTCTTCTTAGTCACTTAAAATCATTCCTATTTCAATTTCAATATTTACATTATTTTGAGGAATAATATGCTATTCAAATACTTCAAATTCTTGAATAGACTCATTACATGACTAAAAATTTCCTTCTTAAAGTTTTATCTTTTGGCCATTAGGTTCAACAAGACTAATAGCTAAGGTATCCTCTAGAAAACCTACCCCATTTTCAATTTCAACTTGCTCAATTATTGCATAATGATATTTATCTTCACTAAAGTTCAATCCACAATCACTATATTGGTATTATTCTTCTTTCATGAATAATGGAAGCTCATATACCCATTCAAGGTTCAATTCATCATTTCTCTCTTGTGCCAAACCTAATTTATCTTCATCTAGGAGGATACCAAATTTTAAAACTTCATGTTGGAGTTCAACTTCATAATATAGAGGTATCACATGCTTGCCAAATAAGTCCATTTGTTCCATGAAATTGTTGTATAGTTTCTACCATGCCTAATCAAGATCTTCATCATCACTCTTTTCAATGGAATAAATTTGATAAGAGACTTATTCCATGTTAGCTTGCACTCCTCCATCAAGACCATATTTCTCATCATCCTTGAAGATTGATTTATTTCCTTCTTGAAAAAAGGACCAACAAGAAATATTTCCTCATTATATACACTAGACACACTCTCTTCATAACCTTCTTAAGATTCAATTATAGTTGATTGATTTGCCTTTTCAAGGACTACTACTTCATCACCTAGTTTTAACAAAATCTCCCTCACATATGAATGTCCATCATCTACCCTCAATGGAAATAGTTATCCTTCATAAAAGGAGGGGGTGAGAGGGAAAGATACTTAATTTTTTTAAACCTAATAGAGTGTCCTTTCAACTTAAGACTTTAGGAGTACTATGTTGATCATGATATTCTGCTATGCCCTTAATTGTTGGCATGTTTAGGGATGTGTAGTCAACTTGTGGCTTGAATAACCCTTTTGTATATTATTTTAAATTTATTTGTGAATTTATATAATTATTAGGTCAGCCTATGGGTGTCACATGGACTTTTTAGAATATATATAGGAGGTAGGGTTAGTTATTCATCATCATATTTGAGTATTCATTTTTATTACAAGCATCTAGGAAGTTTCCCCCTCAAAGTGGCTTATATATTATTCATAATTTTTAATATATTTCCATATAATTATGATATAGTTTTGTATTTCTACTTATTTTACAAATTAATATCATTTCAAGTGGTATTAGAGCATTGATTTGGGCCATAATAAGGTTAAATACCCTAGATATTGAAATTTGGATATATCTTGCAAAGGGTGCACATTTATTTGTAATTTTATTTACTAGAGTTGTGAAATAATTCAAGTAAACTTCCATTAAAATTTCAGCTCATTTAGATCTATTTTTCAAAATTTATCACCATTTTAGTTGGTTTCATAAATTTTCTCCATAGCATGCAATTTGTATAATTTTTCACATTTTTAAATATTTTTGGAGACCTTGGAAAAAATTAGTTTGGGTCTATTATTTGATATTTTTGATTTGAGTCATAAATATTTAAAAAACTTAGATTTAAAATATGGGTCACTGGGGAAAAATAAGGTTCACCATCAAGCCTTTATATTTTTGGTCCTAACACCTACAAATGGGGGAAAGGGAAAGGCACCCCTAATAATACTTTAAGGGATGACATGGATTATGAATCATCTAATGTTATTTCTCTCAAATCTAGTCAAATCTGCATGGCCTAATGTAAAAGGATGTGCAAGTCCAAACTCAAATATCAACAATGCAAGGGGATTTTAATCAAATCAATACACATAATTTCATCAATAATAAGTTGGCTGCTCATTTGAACTATTTCATCTACCCAGCCCTATAATTTCAAGTCATGATTATAGATGGTGGTACAGTTAATTATTCTAGAGAATGCCATAGTATTAAGTTAGCAATGGGGGACTATTTCCTAGATTCTCCTATGTTTGCTATTCCTATGGGCATGACTGACACTATCTTAGGATTACATGGATCACCACATTGGGTACTATTGAGATGAATTTCCATGAACTATTCATGCATTTTTATTCTAAAGGTAAGCTAGTGGAACTATGGGGATTAAGATTTAAATCTCCACAAATGGTTAGTTCACATTAGATGACCAAGGTGCTAAAAAAAGGTGCTGAAAGATTTTTGGCACACTTTTTTCATTGATGTTCAACAAACTAAGGAGTCTACCCATCCTAAGTTACAAAAAATATTGGATGATAATTCAATTATTTTTGGACCCATGCCAAAAGTTCTTCCTCCTAATCATACTCATGATCATGTCATCAAACTCATTCCTAAAAGTAAGCCACCAAACATTAGACCATATAGATATCCTTATGCCCAAAAGAGTGAAATTGAAAAAATGGTACAAGAGTTGTTGGAGGTAGGTACTATTTTCCATAACCAAAGTGAATATTCTTCTCCAGTAGTCATGGTGTGAAAGAAGGATAAAACTTGAAGGATGTGCCTAGATTATAGAGATCTCAACAAGTTCACTATCAAAGATAAGTTTCCTATTCCTGTAATTGATAATTTATTAGATTAATTGCATGGTGATATTTATTTTACCAAATTCGATCTTTTCTTTGGGTAACATCAAATTTAGATCTATGAGGAGGACATTCTTAAAATACCTTTCATACTCACAAAGGCCATTATGAATTTTTGGTCATGCCATTTGGTCTCACAATACACCATCCACCTTTTAGAGTCTGATGAATACAAGTTTTAGGTAATTTTTGATAATATTTGTACTTGTGTTTTTTTATGACATCCTTATTTATAGTAAAAATTAGGAAGACCACTTGCATCATGTGAAACAAGTACTCTTAGTTCTTGAGCAACATTAATTATATGCTAAGCCATCCAAATGTGCTTTTGGAGTTTGGTAAGTGGAATACTTGGGTCATATTTTATCACATGAGGGAGTAAAATTTGATCCTAAAAAAATCTAAGCCATCATGGAGTGTTAAACTCCCAAGATACTTAATAAACTAAGGGGATTTTTGGGGCTAACTAGTTATTATCATAGGTTTGTCAAACACTATGGTAGTATTGCATCATCACTCACTTTCTTATTGAAGAAAGACTCCTTATAGTGGAATGATATATCTACTAAGGCACTTTAACAAATAAAAATGGCTCTATATACCACCTCAATATTAGCTAATCCAAATTTTTGTAAAACTTTTGTGGTTGAATGTGATGCTTTTAGATATGGTATGGTAGAAGTACTCATGCAAGAGGGTAGGCTCATTTCCTTTTAAACTAATCAAAGTAAGGGTAAAATTCAGATCAAACCCATCTATGAGAAAGAGATGATCGATATTCTACATGCATTCAAACAATGGAGACCTTATCTATTAAGTTACCATTTTTAGGTAAGGACTGATCATGATAGCCTTAAATAATTTTTAGAACAATGATTATCCTATGAATAAAAACAAAAATAGGTTATAAAAATGTTAGGTTTTGATTTTTTAATAGTCTACAAGGAATGAAAATAAAATGTGGTGGCCGATACAATATCTAGTCAAAATAAACTAGTTGAGGCATTGTTATGTGCCATGACCATTTGATAAGTAGATTGGCTCAAGGAAACAAGGGAAGAATGGGAGAATGATAGTATTACCCATGCATTGATTTAGAATCTATATCAGGTCTGATGGGATTAAAAAATTTACATGTAAGGGGAATGCATTATAGTACAAATATAGCTTATATCTATGTTAGAATTATCTTCTCAAATATAAAATCCTTGAGGAACTTCATGTGTTTCTACTTGGCAGTCACTCAGGCTTTTTGAAAACCTATCATAGAGTCAAGAAGGTATTTTTTGGGAAGGAATCAAGGGGGATGTACATAAATATGTGGTGGAATGTATGGTCTGTCAAAAAATAAAGGTGAAACCATTAAAACCCCAAGTCTTTTACAACCCTTACCCATCCGTAGTCAACGATGGGAAGAGGTATCTATGGATTTCATTAATAGGTTACCATGATCTAAAGGTAGAAATTTTATCATGGTTGCTATGGATAGACTCAAAAAATATGATCATTTTTGTTCTTTGTCTCAAGCATTGGTGTCTAGTATAGTAGCTTTTACCTTCCTCAATATAGTTTAGTAAATACATGGTACTCCCAATATTATTGTTAGTGATCAAGATCCCATATTCACTAGTAATGTTTGGACAAAATTATTTACATGTTTGGGAACCTAATTGGCTCATAGGTAATCCTCAATCTGATGGATAAATTGAGGTAGTCAACAAGTGTATGGAAGGGTACCTTCATTTTTTTGTGTCAAATAAACAAGATAAATGGTTTTAGTGGCTACCCTTGGCTAAATGTTTGTATAATACTTCAGTGCATAGTTCATATAGAGTGTCTCATTTTATGGCATTGTATTGATACCATCCTCCATACCTCACTTCACCCTTAAATACCCACCTAAAAGTACATGCATTGGAGGAACACCTTCAAAATCAATAGGAAGTCCTTCCTAGTTTGCATAAAAATTTAGCTTTGGCCTAGAATCACATAAAGTAAAAGGAATTTTGAAATTGGTGATTGGGTGTTTTTTCACTTGAATTCATATAAGTAGATATCCTTGAATCAATATAAAAAGGATAATAATCTATCTCCCAAGTATTATGGCCCTTATCAGATCTTGCAAAAAATTGGTAGTGTGGCCTAAAAGCTAGAATTTCCTCCATCCACTCGCATTCATCTAGTATTCCATGTATCTTGACTTAATAAGGTCATTAGATAGATATTTACCACTAAAACTACATTACCATAATTATATGAGTAAGGGAGGGTTATTCTTGATCTTGAAGTAGTCCTTCAAACACACACTAAGTAGCTATCGTCTAAATTGATTATTAAGTGTCTAATCAAATAGAAGAATTTTCCTTCTGAAGATGATACTTAGGAGGATGAATTATTCATGAAAAAACATCCAATATTTCTTCAACATTGAGGACAACATTTTTTTAAGGGGAGGGGCATGTTATGCCCTTAATTGTTAGCATGTCTAGGGATATGTGTAGTTGATTTGTGGCTTGTATAACCCTCTTGCATAATATTTTGCATTTATTTATGTAGTCATATACTTAGTAGGTTGGCCTATGGATGGCACATGGCATTTTTAGACTATATATAGGAGGTAAGGTTAGTTATTTATCATCATATTTGAGTATTCATTCTTATTGCAAGCATTTGGGAGGTTTCCCCTTCGAAGTGTCTTATATGTTATTCATAATTTCTAATATATTTCCATATAATTGTGATATATTTATATATTTATACTTATTTGGGGAATTAATATCATTCCATTTTCTTTAAGGGATAGATAAGGGAATTGAGTTAAGGGTGTTATATTATTCTCTTTCCACTCTTCAATTTCTCTATCTATCTTTGAGGTGTCTTGAACTTCATGTATGGTTTCAACTTGAAAGATATATGAACAACTTGAATAACTTGAGAGATTTATTTAATTGGCCTCCATACACTTCTCCTTTTATTGACTTTGGATAGGCATGGGAGAATTCTATTTATCAAGATTAGGCATGACATAATTAGGAGTCTTGGTCCAAAAAGGTCTCCAAAAATGGATGGTCTTAGGAACTTGAGAAAGAGTGAATGAATATTACATACTCATAGACCTCTCTTGATGACATATTATAACTTGATCTAGGTTTAGAGAAAAAGAAGGTTGATGTGGGGTAGGAGGAGGTACAAAATATTGAAGGTATTGAATTTTATACCTCTCCTAAAGTATTAATATGCTCTCTAAAAATTGAATCAAACCTCCTATTTCTATCACTTCATCAATTAGCAGATGTTGGTTTTCTCTTTCAATGGTTGCTTATTTATTCTTGACTAGTTATAAGAAAATTCTTTCTTTTTAAATGATCTCACTCTAATTTTAAGGGATAGGGACACTTAGGCCAAGATTTTTTTCTCTATCAATCTCCTTCATTTACATTTCATTTTCCAATAGAATTTATTTTAGGGATTGAGTAGGATTATCATAGATTTGACAAGGATGACTAGAGGGATAAGTAGGATGAATGGGATTGGGAGAGAACATATAAGGATAATGATAACATTAGTAAGGTTAACATGTTACTACTTGAGATCCACTTGTGGTGAAGCCATGAATGCCATTAAACTGATATGGAGGATATGAAGGCCTATAATATGCATCTTGACCAAAATAATGATTAAGATACAAACTAATTTTATAATTTTAAACATTTGGGCTACTTATACCAGTTGAGATTCACTTAGAGTCACCATTGATGCTTGTGTTCATGCCTTTAAAGGCTGATATGTTGAATAGAAGAATAAATAAGTCTTCAATACAATGTAATACTTGTCCCACTGGACATGCCAGAACTGATATCATTAAAAGTTGCACCATTGAGGAGGTTGTTCAAGCCTCCTCACTTAAGTGATATCATGGAGACACCTCTAGGCTTTGGGTGACCTAATTAGTGATGTAATAATTAATAACATGTAAAATAGTAATCATAGATATATGATAATGATTGAATATAGTAAACATGCAAAATGAAAATGTTGAAATGATAATTTAAATTGAAAATAGGTAGAAGATCATGTAATAATCACAACTTAATAAATTCTAGAACTCTAATTGTAGATATGGTTGGGGAGGTCTATAGATGATTTTGTAAAACAATTAGAGTGATGATTATATAATGATAAAAATGATTCTTATACTAATCATGCCCAAGTCAAGATCATCACAAACTAGATTAGACTGGCATTCATGTCATCATACACTAATCATGTACCCTATTAACTTTCATTTTTAAATTTTTCTATATAGTTTAAAAACTAGATACTATTATTGTATTTAGTTTCACTTCTCTAATTTAATGTATGAAAATTTAGGAATATAGTATTATTTCATATTCTTGACCTAGCTTGATGTCAAATCAAAATAAAACAAATTTACATGTTAGGAAGCACTTGTGGCTTTTGAACTATTTTTCCTTCATGATTCAATTAAATCTCATGTAGTTATGAATAATATGAATGAAATATATAACTATGGATAATACCTTATCTTCCCTATATGTGAAGATAAAATTACATTTATCTCACATAGGACCTTATATTGGTATAAGATGGTGATGCAAAACTAATAAATTTGAAACCAGTGTATTAATAGATATGGAAAGGGATTGCATAAACCTAAATTATGGAGTATGTTGACCAATATTTTATTTATTTCCCTCTCTTTCTCTATCTTTATTTTATGTGAAATGGATTTAGGATGATGTAATATATGTAAGATGATCTAAGACAAATTCCACTTTTATGTGGACTCTATAAAATATAAATGAGTCTAAATAAAGGAATATTGAGTGTGATAAAAGGTGAAAGGACCCATACATGATGATATAAAATAATGGTGGGACCATCATTCCCACTTAGGGTATGATCAATGAGACCTAATGATGTAGAAAAAATAGGCCAACCTTTTGAAGGCCATAACTTTTGACCCATATCTATGTTTGAGCTCTTCCATGCACCAAAATGACTATCTTAAAAAGTTAATTGTTGTCCTAAGTAGTTCTACCTGCTTAGGGAATTTTTATATATTTTTAAGATGAAATACATGATCATCTGAGGGTCTGAAATTGTTATTTAATTATTTTTTTTAGGATTTTTCTATTTTTAAAATTTTTATAATTTTTAGGATTGGATGTTAACTTTAGTTGAATTTCATCCCATATGATAATTTTAGTATTTATATATTTTGGAAGATTTTTAGAGCTGCACGTGCTTGCATGCAAAACTTACTATAAATAGTAGCTACTAAAAATAAACATTTTTTTTAGATTTTTGTTTTTTTTTTAAAAATTACAAGTTAACTCTAAATTTTGAGTTGAGTCTTATTTAAACATGGTTTGGGTTTATAATTATGAGAATTCATACAATACAAATAAATACAAGTTATTGTTCAAAATCTTGGCCTATTGATAATTTATTGTCTTGATATTTTTCAAGTTCATTATTTGGTATCAGAGCAAGTTCAAAACTTAGAGGAGTAAGACATGATGAGAGGATGAGGAGGTATTATGCAGATGATCAAAACTATACAAGAGTTATAGAGGAAATTTCAATAATTAATAGAGGTCATCAGCAATCAGGAAAGAAGACAAGGTGGTGATGAAGCTGAAACAGATTGTGATGAAAAAGTTCAACAAGAAGAAGAATAACAAGATCATCCACCATTGATGGAAGAGAATATGGTTCAAGATTTATAAGGAAGGAATGAAGGAATCAAGGTTGATGTTCTAGATTATGGAGGTATTTTAAAACTAGAGGATTTGATAAATTGGATGAATAACATGGAAAACTTATTTGAGTGGAAGACTATGAGAGAAGACACGAAGGTAAAGTTTGCATGCATGAAACTGAAATGTCATGCAATGATTTGGTGGGATCACCTACAAAAAGAGAGATAAAGGAAAGGTAAATATAATATTAATTCATGGAAAAATATGGAGAAGAAGCTAAGGGATAAATTTCTTCTTATGGATTATGCACAAACCCTATACAAAAGATTTCAAATTTTGAGGCAAAAATATCATAGTATACAAAGGTATACAACTGAATTTTATAAGCTTTCCATATAAGTGGAGCATGATGAAACAAAATAGCATATGGCTGTAAGGTATGTAAATGATTTCAAAATTTATTTTTGAAATGAATTAAGCATGCATAATTTAGTTTGCATAAAGGAGGCTTATCAATTATCTTTGAAGGCATAAGAAAAACAAAATATCAGAAGAACATCTCTTGGCCCAATAAGAGATGGATCCCCTCCAAATAGGGTATGAGGTGGGTTTAATACCACTAGAGGTGGGTCTAATACCAATATAGGCGAATCATCACATGGTGGAAATAGGAAAGATGATATTAGGCAAAAATTTCAATACCAACAAAGAGGAAAATGATTTTAGAGAGGACAAGGTTATGGCGGTGCTATAGGATGGTTTCTAAATCAACATAAATCTCATGTTTGATATAGATGTGGAGAAGATGAGCACATATGATTTGAGTGTCCACACTATCAAGATCAATAAATAAGGTAAGAATATCACCCAAGAGTGAATCTAGTTGAGGATAAGATAGAAGAACAAAATACTAAAGTTGTACCCACAGATATTGGAGAGAATATCATGATGAGAAAAACCATGATCAATCTAAGGAAAGAACAAGTGTAGAATAAATAAGGTGGTGATGCATAGATGTGATCAAATATTTTTTGAACAAGATGTACTTTAGGTGTAAAGGTATGCAAAGTAATTATAGATGGTGGTAGTTGTGAAAATATGGTTTCTAAAGAAATGATAGAGAAACTAAATTTTCAATGTGAAAAACATCCTAATCCTTAATAGATTTCATGGTTTAAGAAAGGGAATGAGGTTAAAATAGATAAAAGGTGCTTAATTAAGTTTTCTATAGGAAAACATTATAATGATGAAATATGGTGTGATATTATTCTGATGGATGCATACCATGTGTTATTGGGAAGACTCTGGCAATTTGGTAGGAAAGTAATTCATGTTGGAACAAAGAACATGTACATTTTTTGGAAAGGTGGTACAAAGGTAGCTTTTTTACCTCTCAAAGAGGAAGATAAGGTATAAAACATGCTCTTTACTAAAGAATTTATCTAAGATATGAAGGTAGCAGGTCATTGTTATGTATTAGTATCAAAGAATGAAGACTCATGAAAATACCAATAGAAATAACAAAAGTGTTGAAAGAATATGCAAATGTTATGCTTGATGAGTTACCAGATGGTTTACCACCAAAGAGAGATATTAAAAATCACATTGACTTGATTCTAAGATCAACTATACCCAATCAAGTAGCATATATGATCAGTATAACAAAACATGTATAATTAAATAAATAGGTTACTGAATTGATAAGAAATAAGGTGATAAGGGAGAGTATAATTCCATGTGCAACACTAGCTTTTCTAACTCCAAATAAATATGGAGGATGGAGAATGTGTGTGGATAGTAGAGTAATTAACATAATTACAATAAATTATAGGTTTCCTATACCTCATTTAGATGATATGATGGATATACTTGCAAGAACAAAATATTTTACCAATACTGATCTAGGGAGTGGTTATTATTAGATTTGAATTCATGAAGGAGATGAGTGGAAAATTGCATTCAAGACTAAGGATGGCTTATATAAGTAGATGGTGATGCCACTCAGATTATCTAATGTACTTAGCACATTTATGAGGGTGATAAATATAATGCTATGTGAATATATTGGTAAATTTATAGCTGGTTTTTTATGATATTTTGATATTCATTAAGACTAAATAAGAACACTTACAAAATTTGAGAATGGTATTGTATTTGTTAATAAAGGAGTAGTTGTATGCAAATTTGAAGAAGTGTGGGTTTATGTGGAATAGTTTTGTATTTTTGGGATTTTTAGTTTTAGCAGATGGTGTGATAATGGATAAAGAAAAGATAAAGGTAATTTTTGAGTGGCATATTCCAAAAATCATTACAGAGGTAAGAATTTTCCATGGTTTAGCAACTTTTCACAAAAAATATTAAGAATATTAGTAGTATTGTGCTACCAATAATAGATTGCATGAGAGGGGAGGAATTTTCATGGACTAGAGTAGTCATAGAAAGCTTTGAATTTTTGAATAAGATTTTAAAAATACCAATTTTAGCATTAATAAAGTGTTTGAGGTTGTTTGTGGAGATTAGTACTGTGTTGAGTCAAGAAGGAAAGCTAATAACATATTTCAGTGAGAAATTGAATGAGGTAAGAATAACTTATTAAACCTATGATGTTGAACTTTATGCACTTGTACAAGCATTAAGAAATTAGAGGCATTACTTAGTGCCTAATGAGTTTATCTTATTTCTATATCATGAAGATTTGAAGTATGTGAATACACAAAAGAAGTTGAATAGTAGGCATGCAAAGTGGGTTTCTTTCCTATAGGGGTATACTTTTATATTGAATCATAAATTAGGAAAATAGAATTAGGTAGTTGATGTATTGACAAGGAGAGTAGTGTTATTAACTACTATGGTGAGTGAATTAGTTGGATTTGAAATTGTCAAAAAATTATATAATACTGATCCATATTTTATGAAGATAGTTGAGTAGTGGAATAATCCATTAACATGTAGGAAAAATTCTATTCATGATGAGTATATTATACAAGAAGGTTATATCTTCAATGGGAAACAATTATGCATTTCAGTTGGGTCTCTACGAGATAATATAGTAAGAGAATTACATAGTGGTGATTTGGTTGGACATTTTTTTAAGTCTAAGACGATAGATTTTATGAAGGAGATGTATTTTTGGCCAAAAATGAAAATATATGTGACAAGGTATATTTCAAGGTGTAGGATATGTTAGGTGGCTAAAGTACATGCACAAAATACTAAATTATACATGCCATTATCAATTACAAGAAGACCATGGACAGATTTAAGTATGAATTTTGTGTTGGGATTACCAAACATATAGGGAGGTAATGATTAAATTTTTGTTTTTGTAGACAAATTTTCTAAAATGGTTCATTTCATTGCATGTAATAAAACTAGTGATGCCACTAGAGTTGCATAATTATTTTTTAAGGATATTGTGAGATTACACGATGTTCCAAAAATTATTATGTTAGATAGGGATACAAAATTTCTAAGTCATTTTTGAAGGACTTTGTGAAATAATATGGGTACTAATATAAAATTTAATAGTTCATATCACCCACAAACAAATGGATAGACAGAAGTTGTAAATAAGAGCTTGGAAAATTTGTTGAGTTGCATAGTGGGAGAGAAGCCCAAGTAATGGGACTTGGTTTTATCACAAGATGAATTTTAATATAAAATTTTAGTGAATAGATCAATAGGAAGGCAACCATTTCAAAAAATATATGTGATAAATCCTATGGGTATTTTAGATTTGGTACAATTACTAATTATAAATTAAATTAGTGATGATGCAGAAGTGTTTGTAGAGCATATGCAATAGTTGCAAGGAGTAAGAATAAAGTTACGAGAAAGTAATGATAAATATAAGTCATTAAAAATTTTAGAATAAGATACAAGGTATTTGAATGAGATTTGTTAATGGTTTACGTGAGGAAATTATTTTTTTAAAAAGGCATGTATAACAAGTTGAAGTACAAGAAAATTTGACCATGCAGAATTGTGAATAAAATCAATGACAATGCTTATGAGGTGAGTTTACCATAGAATTTTGATATATATATATATATATATATATATATATATATATATATATAGTATTTAATGTTTTATATTTATATTAACTCCATGGAGAAGATGGTGAAGGTTGCAAATATGAATAAGTAAATTGGGAGTGGCAGGTTCTAAAGAAGAAGAAAAAGAGAGTGCAAGTTTTAGATGTGAAGACAATAAGTACAAGGAAAGGGAATTATAATAGGTATTTTGTAGAGTGAGAAGGATTTTAAAGATAAGGAAACACTTGGAATACATAATGGGATCTAAATAATATTGACAATAAAAATAATATTAGTACAATCAGGGCAACTCACAGGAGCTAAGTTGTTTTCAATCAGAAGAGAATGATGCAAAAAAATAGGTCAACCTTCCAAAGGCCATAAATTTTGACCCATATCTCTATTTGAGTTATTCCATGTGCCAAATAACCATCTCAAAAATTTCATTGTTGTCTTAATTATTTCTACCTACGTAGGGATGTTTTCTATATTTTTTAGAGGCCATACGTGATCATTTGAGGGTCTAAAATTACAATTTAATTATTTTTTTGGAATTTTTATATTTTAAAGATCAAATGTTAAATTCAATTTAATTTCTTAACATAGGATAATTTTAGCATTTAAAATATTTTGGGAGATTTTTAGCACTGTGTGTGCTTGCATGTGAAACTTACTATAAATGGCAACTGCTAAAAATAGACATTGTTTTTTAATTTTTCATGTCAACTCTAAATTTTGAGTTTGAGGCTTATTTAATCATGGTTTGGGTTTGTAATTATGAGAATTCATTCAATACTAGTCAATACAATTTATTTTTCATAATATTTTCCTATTGATAATTTATTGTCTTGATAGTTTTTGGGTTCATTACCAAAATCTCATCCCAATACATATAAAGATGAAACATTCAAGTAAAAGTAAAGAGTTGTGTATCATTAGCCTCAAGGATGAGAACATATGGAATAATATAAGCTTCATATGCATTTTATGGTCTCAATAAAAAATGAATAATAATGACGCATATAAAAATTCATACTAATAATGATTTATTCAAAAGTGTAGAAAACATGAAAATACACAGAAAATACACTACAAAAAAGGGCTTTCTACCAAAATTTGGTGTCTAAATAATTCATCTACTTTCATGTGCATATCATGAGTGAATGCATGTATGACTTAAAGTACAATGATTAATAATTTAATTACAGACCTTTACCTACTTGGGGAAGCGCAAATGGACTGAATGATGCTCAAGATAGGTTCCATCAAAACTAATTTGTTAACATGCTTAAAAATATTTTCCAATGTATACAAGTATTCAATGTTGTAATAAAGAAAAAGGGACCATTTTGAATAATTTGAACTTATTACTAGTCCAATTACAAAAAAACTAATAGAAATAATTATAAATTATTTTAAATTTTATACTTTAATAAATTCCCTCCAATCCAATATATGGGGAGTATATCCAGATTATTACCATATTCCTAGTCTTGTTTATTTGAAATATATGAAAAATATTCTTAGTCTGATATTATCTCCAGTCTACTTTGTGGGGCACAAATCCATATTATTTGAAATGTTAGTTAAAACATGAAATTGAGCCTTAAAATTTAAATTTATGAATTTACAAATTTAAAACATGAAACTAAACTTTGAAATTTGAATTTCTGAATTTGAAATTGAAACGAGCATAGTAATAAATACACTAACTTGTATTGAACTAAATTATATAGTAACTTTAAAAATAATTCTCGCTATTATGATCAATCCACTTATTTTACTTTCAAATGTTTCTAACAACTAATAAAATAATTACTGCATCTCTATAATTTCTGTGAAGTAAAACCAATTATTGATGAAGTAAATAAATTTATACAATTATAGATATCTAAATTTATTCTTAATATACTTTTATATATAGTGCATAAAAAATTATCTAAAAAGACTATGATATAAACCACCTATTTTGAGGTGAGGGATTGACTATTATTTTCCACTAATCATCATCTCAAAAGAATATAACTATGAGAAACATGTGTAATAATATTCCATACAAATGATACCATTAAAAAATTTCATATAACACATGTAATTATCATATAATGTCACTTGAATACATGCTTACTCTGTGTGTGTGTGTGTGTGTGTGTGTGTGTGTGTACACACACACACACACACACACACACACATCCATGCATGCATGCATGGATGTATGTATGTATGTATGCATGCATGCATGTATGTGTGTATATATGTGTATGTATGTCTATATATATATATATATATATTAACATCATGAAAAGCTCAATAAAAATGGTATTGTACACTCTCATAAAAATAAGATAGGGAAAACCAACATTCTTTGATGTAACAAATATGCATGTAATAGGCATATAAATAGAAATTAGACAGAAAATAATTATCATGTCTATGTAGATGCATGGTAAGCACCATGTAAATATAGGCACTAATAAAATATACTAAAATATATTTTCATGGTATATATCATGGCACTCAACATAGTATAATAATATGCATATTAAGTATCAAAGAAACAATCAATTACACCAAGGTTAGTATGACACAAGTAAATAAGCCAACACGTAAGGATGGAAGTCAAAAGACATGAAAATATAATAATATGATCCTTTATGGATAAAAATATGCCTAAAAAATCACAATCCACATATACACATGTAAGCAAGTATTTCCACACATCCCAAAATTTAAAAAATAAATGTTGATATCAATATAACACAAAAAATATAATTACTATCATAATATGTTTTAGTCAATATAATTTCATAAATGGATATAAGGAAACAAGTCAACATGAAAATATTCTATATGAAGATTTACCTAGTGTAAGCATGCCAAAAATGTGATCATGGTCCCTAGGGTGATTTATAAGAATCCATATGACATTTTAATGATCCATAATCATGTAACATATATATTTATATATAATGCACTCAAATAAATACATTGAGAAACACATGTGTATAATATGGCTATGAAAACCTCTAGCACATGTAGATATGTAACCATTGATATATATATATATATATATATATATATATATATAATAATAATAATAATAATTTTGATTTATTTTCAAATTTATAAAAGAATATAAATGATGAATACAATAAGGCATAGGGGAAAATATACAATCAAAATGAAATATAAATGTTACAATAAGGATTAATAAAATGAGGAGGATTCCAAGCAACCAACAACTTGAACCTTTAGAATGCAAAAAAATGCTAAGAAGGTTGTTTTGAAATAAATGTTATTATAATAAAGAAGCTTATAAGAATGTAAATGCAAGAGAATGGAAGTGCCAATGTTTGAAATCTAGAAGATTGAATTATACCAAAAAAACTGAGGATAATACATGAAATGCAGAACATATAGAATAAAAATACCATATAAAATAAGATAAATATTATACAATAAATATGTATTAATTATGATTAGGATTTGGGATAAAAATGCTAACCATAATTTGGTCTATATCACCAAAAATGTGACTATGGGAGTCTGATATGTTAATCGATGTATATGAAAAATAGTCATGAAAAGTTCAACAACAATCATTACTCCTAAGAATAATATTTCTATAATGGGCTGATGGAGCTAGTGAAAATTATATGGGGACATATCATGTTAAAACAATTTTCATTAGTTTCAAATTAACCCTCAAACATGGATCATTATGTGATATATATCATGGAGGTTTAGGGGTCCTCATACTAGATGGTGATGTCTTATACTCAAATTTTATAGGTACCATATAAGATCATGATGAAATAGATGTAGAGATAAAATAATCATAAATAATTATCTCATTTTAGGGTGTACTATATGGTCACACATGTGATCACTAAGGTGTAATATGTCGTACATAATTTGTGAAACAAATGATCTATACTTCATTATTATACATAGATTTAACATAATTGTGTATTGTATAATAAATTTTTACAATTTGATTAAGCCAATGGTGTCCAAGTAATATATTATATGGTCTTATATGTGGTATGACATAAAACCATACTAAAATTATCTAACTAAAAATAAAAATTGAAAGATAATGCCACATAATTATGTGCATGCATGACCATTATAACTCCTTCGTATCATATTTATAGCAAGTCAATCTCTTAGTATAACCTCAAAAAGATAAGAATGAGATTAAAATGAAAAAATCACTAGAACCTTTGTCAATAATAAGGCCATGATTTATAGAAGAATGATACTCAACATAACCATATATGTATGTAGGACCATTGTTTGATTCATCTCTAAGTATCTTGTGATTATGAAATGTAATAGAAGGGACTTACCTTTGAGAACTTGAAACCATGCTGATAACTTAGTCAATTCAATGCTCAAGGGAAATAGTATAATGATGTATAAATTTCATGATATGCACATTGTTTTTATTTGGAGCATTGTGGTTTGACAATGGAATTTTCAAAAAATTTAAGTGTAGATTGGGAGCTGGAATAAATTTGTTCAATGTATAATAATTCCCATCAATCATAATGTTGTTGTCATTAATTATATATTGTATTTTATTTCATAATTTTAATATCAAAAAGTTTTATTCCTAAAGCATAATTATATTCAAAAAACTAATTTAGATCATATCATCTAGATATACTCTAGTTGTATATTATTGAAATGATTTTAAAAAATAAATCACATTTTTAAATCAATTAATTTGATATTAGGTGAAGTGGGTATGGTTTTGTTTTAAATTATCTCATTTTCTTATGAATAGTAAATTTAAGCCCATCATATAGTTTTGAAACCATTTTAACAATTTTGGCCTCATTCTTAGTGTTAGGAACCTACCTACACATAAATTAATCTAACAATAAAAATACATAAAATATACACTACAATTGAAATCAGTTAGAAATAATAAAATCACAATAAAATTTACCATGAGCCTATTCAAGGATTAAAACTCCTTTGATAATATATGAATAAAAAACATTCAATATGTAGCTTTCAATTTTACACTTTCTCTCTACTTAAATTAATCTACTGAAAATAACTACCACATCTTACAATACATGTGGGATAATTAGAAATACCAAATGGGATAACATATAGTATAGGAGATTATGGAAGATCATAAAAACCAATCTAGATTGAGTAAGATTGATGACGAGGTTGAATTACACAAATATATCTTTTAATGGTTTGTGAAGGACCATAAAAGATTCAAGGAAGAACTTAACAAGTTTAAGTTTGAATGATGACATTTTATTGTACAAAATATGATCTCATTAAAATCAGCATTGAATTCATCTAAACCAAGGAAAGATTTTATAATTTGGAAAATCAAAATGTTTCTTTAAATGAAAATCTTAGCACCTTGGTTGAATATAGTAGACTCATAGTGATGAAGAGTCTAGAAAGCATGGAACCACTGAAATCTCTTGCCAAAGGAAAAGAGGAAACCATAAAATCCCATACAAAGGATAAAAAATTGATGGGTATTATTGAAAAAAAGATCAAGCTCCATCCCATAAAAAATTAAAAACCCTCTAGATAATATCACTAAGAACTGGTCCAAGGCTTATAAAGATTGGATGGGTCAAATAATTTAGTCTGATGTCTTTCTGCTACTTTTTTCCTACTTTTTTTATTGTATTACTTTTTTTTCTTTTTTGGCTTAAGAACTATATTATCTAGTTTCTATACCTCTTTTACTCTATCATTGTAATGGATAGAGTCCCCATATAAAACCCACTTTTACCAATATTAAAAAAATATAAATAAAGTGAATTAAATATATTATTAATAACACATAAATTGAAAGAAAGAGTAAGGAGTAAGGACTTGTCCTAACATGGCTTCCCTCTTAAAAATGTTTTCCACTAAATATTGATATGGGGAAACTTTTGTTGTAATTTGAGTAAGGTTTCTAGGTTGCATATTTTGGTAGTGTATTACACAATTATATGAGAAGTTATATAATAGTGTGAGTGTGACTTTGGTATGATTACCTTTCTAGGATATACTTGGGTTATATTAGTAATATCATTGAGTATTGACATCAGGTATGTAATTTTGGCTCCAATAGATTGATTGATGACTTTATTCAATTAAGATACAAAAAAAATTTGTATAGATCTTATAGGATGAGGGAAATTCCAACTTTGATGTGCTAGGATCAATCTTTTTGAGGGATTTATAAGGTCCATAAAATTTTTATGATAGTTTATAATGACCCTTCATCTTCAAGGATGACTTATTATATAGTTGTAGATGGAGAAAAACCATGTCCCCTATATTGAATGCTTACTCAAAGAAATGTTGATTGGCCACTTTATTTGTTTAGTTTTATGCCAAATGGATGTTATTATTGATAATTTGAAGTAAAATTTCATCAATTTTAAATGTAAAATCCACTTCCTAGGCCTATAATTTTTATATAAGGTATGTCTAAAGAAATGGTGATCATCAACCACAGATGAATTATTATGGTTTCATCATGATGGTAGTTTGGTATGTGAAGTTTTACTACCATATTTTGAATGGTAACCATATGAATAATTATTTTTTTACATATGATGTGAAGTAACATAGATATGTCTCAAACCATTTTTTTCAATTTGTTTTTACCATCTATTTTTAGGTGGTAGGCAAATATCATTTTAAGTTGTGTACCATTGTAGTGGAACCATTCCTAGTATAATTTACTAGTGAAAATATAATCACATTTGTAAATAATAAAATAAGGTATCCTATGGAGTTATAATATATTATCAAGAATATTTTCAAAAATGTTGGATGATGTAAAAGGATGCATGAGGGATAAAATGGACATATCTATAAAGTAAATCCACCACCATGAGAATAGTTGATTTGCTTTTTGAATTTAGTGACCCTTAAAATAAGTCCACATAAATGTCACACATTTTTCCACATAAATTTAATATTTGATGTGATGATAAGTCCTATATTTTCCCAAAAAAATTGGTGACATTTTTAATGCCCTCCAAAAAACATAAGTCATATATTTTTCCAAAAAAAATTGATGAAATTTTTAATGCCCTCCAAAAAACATTGTGTGTGTGTGTGCACGTGCGCGCACACGTGCATGTGCATGTGCAGAGTTCTTAGTCACTGGATGATGAAAATGCATGTACTTTTAATATAATTTTATCACTTATGCCCTTAAATGTTTTTGGTTTATGAAAAAAATTCATCCCCTCAATTTTTTATAGATATACTTTGATGCATTATTTAGAGATGATTTTCCATATATACTCAATTTTTTTTTTCAAATATAAGTTTGATTGTTTAACACATAACTAGTTCTTAGAAAGGAATTTTAAGGTTTGATCTAGATGAATTAGATGCTTTTGACATATTATAAATTCAAATAAAATAACTTATAGATAATAAAATCATAATAAAAATTATCATGAGCCTCTTCAAGGAGGAAACCTCTTTTGAGCATGGACCAATCTAAAATAATCAATGTGTAACTTTCTATTTTACATTTTATTTCTATTTAAATTAATATACTAAAAAAAACTATTAATTTTTATAGTACATGTGGGCTAATTGAAAATAACTAATGGGACAACATACAAATCAAGTGCATCGAATATTTTATTAATAACACATAAATCAAAATAAAGAGTAAGGAGGAAGGACCTATCCTAACATGCCCTCCCTCTTTAAAAAACTTTTCCACTAAAGCTTGAGATGAGGAAACTTGTATTTTAATTTAAGGGTTTTCATGTTACATATTTTGTATCATGTTACACAATGGTACCATAATATCTATAATAGTGTGAGTGTGACTTTGGTATGTTTACTAATTTTAGATAGTATCAGGATATATTATTAACATCCTTTAGTATTAACATTAGGTAGTTTAGTTTGGGCTCCAATAGATTGATCAATGAACTTATTTTACATAAAAAATAGGTTGGATATTTTAAGATGATTGAAATTCTATTTTGTATGACCAATCCTTAGGACTTTATAAGGTCCATAAAACTATTTTTCTTGTTTCTTATGACCCTTCATCTTCGCGGAAGACTTCTTAGAAGGTTGTATTTGGATAAAAACCATAACCCATGTGTTGAATTCTTACTTAAATAAATTTTTAATGGCTACTTTATTCTTATGGTTTTTTTCCAAATGGATTTTATCCTTAAGAGTTTGAAGGATATTTTCATCCATTTTGAACGTGGAATCCACTTTTTAAGCCTCAAAATTTTCTATAAGGTAGTTCTGAAGAGATGGCAATGGATAATCATAAATGAATTATTATTTTTTAATCTTTGTATTAGTTTGGTGCATGGAGTTGTACCACCATACTATGAATTATAACAATATGACCCAGTTATGTTGTTCATATAAAATGAATTAACACATATAGGTCTCTAATCATTATTTTGTCAATTTTATTCGACCATTAGTTTGTGGGTGGTAGTCAAATCTCATCTTAAGTCGGGTACTATTATAGTGGAAACATTCCTAGTATAATTTACTAGTGAAAATGGAGTCACAATCATAAAAAAATATAATAAGGTATCCCATGTAAGTATAATATCTTATCAAAAAAATTGGGGAATGGTGGACGATTTAAAAGTATGAATGAGGAGAAAAATTGAACATATCTATAGAGGATGTCCAATACCATGAGAATAACTAATTTCATTTCTAGATTCAGTAAACCTTCAATGAATTCCACATAAATGTCACATAAAGTGGACATTTGATGTGTTTATAAGTCACATATTTTGGCAATTAATATTTGATATCATTTTTAATGCCCTCCAAAACTAAATTATCTTTAGAATATTTTATATTTTTTTGAAAATTCTTAATGTTTGTATGATGTTAATGCATGTAGTTCTAGTAGAATTTTATCACATAGTCCCTTGAATGTTTTGGGTTTATGAAAAAATTCATTGCCTCATTTTTTTCTAGATCCACTTTGATGCCTTCCTTAGGGATGATGTGCCATATATAGTTAATTTATTTTTAGTCAAATATAACTTTGATAATTTGGAACATAAGTGGTTCTCCAAAAATATTTTTAATATTTGTTCTATATGCATTATATGGTCCTCACATGTTCATATATACGCAAGGATTTAATCAAATAATAATAGGATGGACATTCAAAGAAATGGTTTAGATATATTGTTCATTAAGGCTTGACATGTTGACAAAGATCTGATGGGTTTGAATGGAAAGACTATAAATATTTACTAACCATCAAGAGTTTAAAATACTATATTAGTATTATATTATTAATTTATGTGGATATGATTATATAAATATATCAATTCATGTTTCAAGAAGAAGTGAGATGCATGTAGTTCTTCCAATAGTTCATCAATCATTAGGATGGGATTGCTTGTCTTTTATGGTGAGTTTTTTTAGCTATTGAAAGTCATTACAGAGTGGGTAGGACCCATATTTTTTTTAGGTTGTGGAGCTAAAAGCTTCACTGATGCAAACAGGTGAGGAAGTTGTAGAGAGTTTGTTGTTGTCATAGTCACCGGCGTCAGTCAGGCCAATCGACGTCGGCAGGGTACAGACAAGAAGCAACTGACATCGGTCATGGATCAGCCAGCATCAACAACCCCCAGGCAGACAGGGACTGACGTCGATCACCTGTGTGGTTCAAACTGCAAATGTTACAGGCAGTTAGCTAACGAACCAAGTGTTTGCATGTCAAGAGCCAAATTTAGACTAGGAGCTGCAGATCTAATTATTGTAATTGGATGTCTAATTATTGTTTAGATGAGATCTATATAATAGACTCATGGATTGTATTGTAAAGTGTTCTAGTTTGAGTTGAGCAAAGTTTGCTTCTTTTGTGTGTGAGGTGAGCAAGGGTGTTCTTCCTAGTTCCATAGCAGTACCAAGGTGGGTGCTGGTTTTGGAGAATCAGCAAGATTCTTTAGGGGTGTATGATCTTAGTCAGTAGGTGTGCATGGCTTATTTAGGAAATCTACATGGTAAGTAAGATCATTGATCTGTAAGTGTATGTGTGTGCATGATCTAGGTTTGCAGCTATGTAGAACCAGATTGATTTGCAGGTGTGCAAGATCAGGGAGGATAGCAACACAACAGGGAGCCAAATCAGGTGGGATCTACTTGGAGTATAGGTGTGTACTCAGATCAAATAGGAAGGCAAGGTAGTTCCTTCCATAAGTAAGATCAAATCAGGTTGCAAGTTGTTGTAGTTTAGGGGAGATCTACTTGAAGTACATTTGTGTACTTGTGGAGTGCGTGGAGCACTTGTGGTGTGCATGGAGCATAGGAGTACTGGCAGTAGTGGATACTGGTTGGTTGGAGGTGAACACCAACTTTGTGTTTGAGTTATGTGTCGGGACCTAAGAGAGAGAGATTTAAGGGAAGATTTACTATTTATGCCCTAGAGGTGTGGGAGCCCTAGAGGTGTGTAAGGAAGAAAAACTGTGGCAGCCTTCTTTCTTGTATTTCCTTTTGAAAGAGTATAAATACAAGTTGTGTATTGTCTCTCATATTTTGTGTTATTTTTGAATTCTAGTTACTTGTTGATTCTAGTTAATTATGCATATTAAGTTGCTTGGTAATCAATTGTGTGCTTCCGTTATTTCCCAACAAGTGGTATCAGAGCTAAGGTTGCAGGGAGCGGTTTTGTGTTTGGTTACAGGTCACTCTCAGGGGTTTCTGATTGAGTGGGAGTAGAGCAATGTCAGAAGAAAGTACACTAAGAATGGAGGAGTTGAAAAGCACAGATGGTCACTTACGGTCTTATGGAAAGATAGAGTAGGTAAAAAGAGATTGTTGGTTGGTAGCAGATCAACATGAAGAAACAGATATTACAGGTGTTGTTACATAGGATGCTCTAGATAAATTTGAATCTTAGATAATAGATTCTATTGTCTCTTTCCATGCAGCCCCAGGTAGAGGGGCTGGTGAGCCTTGCCAAAGAATTGGCAAAGGGGAAGTGAAGCTGAAAGTGCAGGTGGCCAACACATGGGTGTTGAAGGAGGTCATGTAGGTCCCAGGTTTGAAGATGTGGCTAATTTCTTCAGAAAGGTTGGGTGATGAGAGATGCACAAGAACTCTCACAGTGGATGCACTTGAATTAGCTGGTGGTAAGAAAATAGGTACTCTTTATCTACTTGTTTATATTACTGATTCTTCTTCTATTGTGGAGACGTGGCTTTGTAGGCTTGGCCACATGAGCAAGAAGGAGATGCATGTCCTTAAGTGAAAGATAGATGTGTTTGATAGGCTTAAGAACTAGAAAGCCTTGGTGTTCTTGGAGGAAATGATGGATAGAGTTCAGTGGATGAGGCTAGATACTTTTGAGCAGGGCAGTTTAGACATGGATTTTGATTCAAAGGAGCTCACAGGTAAAAAGTCATCACTCATAGGCAAACACAGGTACCAACGTTGGTCAAGAGGAACCAACATCGAACAGACAGGTGCTGATGTCGGTCATGTGCAAACTGAAGCTGATGATGTTAGGTAGGGTAAGACTAACATCAATCAAGAGGATCAATGTTGGCAATAGGTAAGACTGACATCGGTCATGAGGACTGACATCGGTAACAGAAGACACTGACATAGGCAGGGTTGATAGTCAGGGACAGGTGCATGGGAACCAATGTCGGTCAGATGCAGACTATGTAGTGATCGAGGTCGATCACTGTAATGGATTTTGGGTAGACAACAAGCTGTCAAGGAGTCTCAAACACCCATATGGAGGACTAAAGGTGGTAAGTAAGCCTCAAATTTGTTGTTCCCCTTCTTTATACTAGTTCCTGACTGTAGAGCAGGAAAGATCTAGGAAATAGTGGGAGCATGGTAGGAATATGATGCAGAACCAAATGGGAGATTTGGTAGGGTTGCTAGCTGGTATGAAAGCATAGAGATGAATGGATTCCTTAGTTGAAGAATAGAGAGAACGTACACGTGAGATAGAAGACTAGGGCATATGGTCTTGAGGAAGCTGCAAGATAGTGGTACATGTTTTGACATGTGGATGATAAAGCATGGATTTAGTCAATGTTAGGGTAACTACTACGGTTTGTCTTACCAGGTGGATGATGAGTTGCAACATCATTTTTTTGTTGTATATGGATGGTATGCTAGCTAACAGGGTTGTACATATAGGGTTTTGCTAAGCTAAGGGTAAGATTAGTTCAGTGGCATGTCATGAAGAATTTGGAGTAGCAAAATTCTTTGGCATGGGAGACATGGAGGATCACAGGTTGATCTTGTCTCCAGTGGGAGCTGATGTGAATCAGGTGTTGGCAAGGTTTAGGATGTAGAACTAGAGCACACTAAGGGATGGATAGTTCAGTGTCTGAAATCACATGAGGTCTGGTATAGACCTGAGTTTGCCCAAGCAGTGGGTGCTGTTAGAGAGTTAGGAGCCAATTCGAGGAAGTGGGTTCTTAGGTATTTGAGAGGGACCATCAACAGGGATTCATGTTATTCAAGATCAGGACTTCACTACATGGGTTTATAGGTTTGGATGTGGTAGGGTACTCGGATGACAGGAGGTGCACCATAGGTTGTGTGATGGGTGGTCTTCAAGATTGATCTTGAAGAGGGATACAAGCTAGGAAATAGATTAGATGGGGTACAGGTACATGTACAATGCATCTATTTATCTCCAAGTGGAAGATTGTTAAGTTGTGGAGCTAAAACCTTCACTAATGCAAATAGGTGAGGAGGTTGCAGAGAGTTTGCTATTGTCACATTCATCAACGTCGGTTAGGCCAACCGACATCGGCAGGGTACAGACAGGAAACAACTGATGTCGATCATGGATCAGCTGGCATCATCAACCCCCAGCCAGACAAGGACTGACGTTAGTCATCTGTGTGGTTTGAACTGTGAATGTTATGGGCAGTTAGCTAACAAACCAAGTGTTTGCATGTCAAGAGCCAAATTTAGACTAGGAGCTATGGATCTAATTATTGTAATTGGATGTCTAATCATTGTTTGGATGAGATCTATATAATAGACTCATGGATTATATTGTAAAGTGTTCTAGTTTGAGTTGAGCAAAGTTTGTTTTTTTTATGTGTGAGGTGAGCAAGGGTGTTCCTCCTAGTTCCACAGCAGTACCAAGGTGGGTGCTGGTTTTGGAGAATCAACAAGATTCTTTAGGGGTGTATGATCTTAGTCAGTAGGTGTGCATGGCTTCTTTAGGAGATCTACATGGTAAGTAAGATCATTGATCTATAGGTGTATGTGTGTGCATGATCCAGGTTTGTAGGTGTGCAGAACCAGATTGATTTGTAGGTGTGTAAGATTAGGGAGGATAGCAACACAATAGGGAGCAGAATCAGGTGGGATCTACTTGGAGTACAGGTGTGTACTCAGAGCAAAGAGGAAGGCAAGGTAGTTCCTTCCATAAGTAAGATCAGATTGGGTTGCAAGTTGTTGCAATTCATGGGAGATCTACTTGAAGTACGTTTGTGTACTTGTGGAGTGTGTGGAGCACTTGTGGTGTGCGTGGAGCATAGGAGTACTGGCAGTAGTGGATACTAGCTGGTTGGAGGTGAACACCAACTCTGTGTTTGAGTTATGTGTTAGGACCTAAGAGAGAGAGCTTTGAGGGAAGATTTACTATTTATGCCCTAGAGGTGTGTAAGGAAGAAGAAATGTGGCAGCCTTCTTTGTTGTATTTCCTTCTGAAAGAGTATTAATACAAGTTGTGTATTGTCTCTCATATTTTGTGTTATTTCTAAATTCTAGTTACTTGTTGATTTTGGTTAATTCCACATATTAAGTTTCTTGGTAATCAATTGTGTGCTTCCGTTAATTCCCAACAATTTTTTCCTTTTCAATAATATTGGGGAAATCTAAGCACTAATTCTTGTTATAATGAATCAAACTTTAAATAATGATTGTAGTATGTTTTATAATTTCAATCTTTTATAGAAATAGGTACCAATAAGGACATGTTTGTTGGTATATTTACTAGGTCAATCCAAATGGAATTATCTTATAGTAATTTTGAAGTTAAAAATTTATTCTCCTCAAACATAAATGTATTCTTAGACAATAATTCATGTAAATCCTATGACTAATTCTAATCAAACAATTCCTTGAGATAGATGGTGTAAAATGAGGTGAAAATCTCATGAGATTGATTTTTCAACAAATTTTACATCTGATGAGAGCTAATGATTCTTTTTTATCTCATATTGAGTCTATATAATGTGTGTTTATATTCCTTGTTAGTGAATCACCTCCGTTGTTTTAAAAATACCTATAGTATAGGTCTTAATGTTTGATATAAAATTATAATTCCCCACTGAGATTCAATAATTACTACATTTTCCCCTTGTAAGGTCTTCCCTTTTTATTTGATTAATTAAAAAATTTAATAGGGATACACATAGAAACTAAATTGTTTGGATGACCAAGGGTTAATGAAGTTGTGGGATTTGCAAAATTAATGAGGATTGTGGAGATAATTTTAAAAGTACCATTGATGCTCACTGTTTTAGTAGTGACACATACCAATGTGTGCTCCAAAGTTTTTAGAACTAGGCAATCTTTGATTTTATTTTATTATGCCTATTATTAATCTTAGCCTTTTAGTACATCTTCCCATTCATTACATTGTATAGGAGATGAACATCAATTGCGTATAGTTTGTGTTCCAAAAATCAATAAATATGTGTGAATTTATAATCACATTTGTATCATAACCATTTTTTATAATGGGCCTACATATCAACCTCATTTATGTTTTAAAGGTTTAGCTATAGGATTTTATAATGTTACCGATCATGATGGCATGTAATTTCTAAATAGGTGTGATTTAGATTACTTGTGCTAAGATATGAACTTATCTTCTTTGAAATTAGATAACATAATGGTTTCTATCGTATCTTGAGGTTTGAACATTTATAACTCTCTCTAATATCATATTCTAATCCAATGATGAAAATTATTTTGATTAAGTCATCTTTCAATCCTTTTATTTTTTTGGCTAGTTTTTTAAAGTTTATTTAATATTATTGAACAAAACAAAGTTACCACAATTTGGTTGATGATCATGTGAAATTATCATGTACTAGGTCTAAATAAGACCAATAATACTTTGTAAAATATCTTCCATGTAGGCATACCATTATATTTTTAATACTAGTGGAACCATTAAATAACATATTTATCTAGGTTGAAAGAGACTATAGGTACCATGTCTCAAAATTTGATGGTATTCATAAATCAATAATGTTTTACATAGTATATCCAACTTGTGAGATATTTACCATCATATTTAGGAAAATTTAATTTGGGACCACATGTTATTGTCATATAATTGCAGATATGGTCAATTTTTTGTTTTTAAAATTATGTAGTGCATAGTAATTTAGTTCTCAGAGTGTATTTAATGATTATCTATTAGACACTGACATTGAAGAGTTAGGATTGAAGGTCATCCTTTATGGAATGTATTTTTACTAAAAGGTTAGTAAGTTATTTATACTTTTCACTTGATTAGTTTAGTAATAATATAGATGGGTGGTTAACTAGTTTTTGGAAAGTGTTACTAAGTTTTTATACCAAAATGATTATCTTGATGAAACAATCACAAGTGATCTAACTCTAAAAAAAGTTCTTGTATTTAATTCTCTTCTACTATTTGGATATTACACTTTATCTCTAGTATATTTT
This sequence comes from Torreya grandis, assembly GCA_037957365.1. Classification (NCBI taxonomy): domain Eukaryota; kingdom Viridiplantae; phylum Streptophyta; class Pinopsida; order Cupressales; family Taxaceae; genus Torreya; species Torreya grandis. The sequence continues at coordinate 282,218 of JARHVA010006075.1, read as the reverse complement.
GACAATTATATCTTATATTATTAATATGTTTCAAATAATATTCAACATCAAATATGTGACTCAAATAATGTTATGGTTATCCTAGATAATTTTTCTATAAGGTGTGTATGGTTAGTGAGATCATAAATAAAATAATCACGTGTATATAAATTATTTATCCAATAATTCAAATGTCTAACTATATGAAGATTAAATCACCAAGTATAGCATTATCCCATCTTCATCCTGATCACTTAACAATGCATCAAATAAAAAAAAATCTAAGGATTCATATGGTGAAGTATAAATCTTAGGTGTTTCTAATATACAAAAAAAAATTTGTGGAAGGAAAAATCCAAAAATAGTGAGGTTTGAGGCATGGATTTTAATGGAACACACCTCACTTCACATGTTGATAATGTCATGTGTAGAAAAAAATTAAATCTTTATATAATTTTCTAAAACCACTAACAAAGAGTTTATAACCTAAAAATAAGAAAGAATTACTTGCAATAAAAAAATTTGGATAGATTTTGAGGGAAAATACTAGTTTTTCCACTTCTCTTACCACTTTCAAATTACCAAGATATTAATTGGGTTAGGAGAGATCACATATTGGATAGTCACGTAAAGTTCTAAGATATTGAAATTATAGTCTAACATGTCTTTAGAAATAACTCTAATAGAAAATTTTAAGAACCTTCTTGGATATAGATTAATCTAGAAATAAAAATATGCATTAAAATATGTATTATAATTGAAGGAAGATAGAAATATTATATTTAAATATCATAATCACATTAAAAAGTATCATGGAAAACTTTATGGCGCAACCTACCTTTGAACATGACTCAATACAAAATATTCAATTGATTGATTATCCTCTTGCACTTTATTGTGCCCTAACACACACACACACACACACACACACACACACACACACACACACACACACACACACACACACACACACACACACACACACACACACACACACACACACACACACACCATTCTAAAATTTTAAATAGGGACCCATTATTAATCAAATATCATTACTTGGGGCCTTTTAAAATAGAATTGTATGACATAGATTTTTAAAATTGAAAACTTAAGTAATTTATTTGATCTTAAAATCAATTTATTTTCCTATCTGGATATCTATTATTTGCTTAACTCGATCAATAATATTTACTTCAAACACTATAGTGTGTCAAATATGGACAAATCAAAGCTACATATAAGCCATGATAAATTATTTAATTTTCACCTTAAAATTTAACTTATGTTCACCTACACTTAATTTATGATTTAACATATAAGAGGTGTCATTAGCATGGACCTTTGTATGAATAGTCCTGGGAAAGTGGAGTAGTGAGATCCATCCATGTGTCATCATCCCACTAGCACATGGCCAAAGATATAGCATGACAAGATAAAACTCATTTATGAGTGGAATAGTGTCACATAGGCATGTGTCCTTTGAATCCATGTAAACAAATAATGAAGATATCAAAACCAAGACTAAAAAACTAGAAAATAAACATCTATCATATTAAGATGATTAAGAATCCATGTTTGTGTAGAAGAAGACACATGGCATTAAGAACCAGGGAATCTAGTATTATGAAATTTAAATGTAAATAATAAATAGGGAAAATATTGAAGTTTGTTATTGCACTTAATTCACACAAATCAAAGAATTAAGTCATGTAATTCTCAAATCTAATGTAACTAAATCAATATTTTTTGAATTACCATTTCCAATCTAATTACATTTCCTCTATCTATCAAGTGTATTACAAATTTTAAGCTCAATTATAAATTATGAATATATAACTCCATTACAAATAGGGATTTATATTTTTTTTATGATAGTAAATCATTTTCTAAACAACATCAATGGATTCCTCATCTCGCATCCTAATTCCATCTGCATACTTAATTATAGGACCAACTAAATATATAGATATACCATTTGATTTGGTAACTCTAAACAATGAGTTCAAGCATTATTCCTCCATTTTGGATGTTGTTGATGAAACTAAACCACAAAAGGCAAAGGATCAACTCTCCATTTTTACATGTAGATAAAAGGATATTTTGAATTGCCATTTTCAGTCTAATTACATTGTCTTATAGTTATCAAGTGCATTTTGAATTCCAAGATCAAGTATAAATTTCAAATCTAGAACTCCATTAAGACCAAGGATTTACAATTTCTTCACACAAAAAATCATTTTATGAATAACATGAATGGCTTCCTCACCTTGTATCCCAAATCCCTCTGTATACTTGATTGTAAGATCAATTGAATACACATACAAAATTTTATTTGGTGGCTCTAAACCATGAGTTCAAACATTATTCTTCCACTTAGGATGTGATTGATGTAGTTAAACTATACAAGGTTGAGGATCCAATATCTATTTCCACACATAGATATAAAGATGACCTCCTTGTTATCAAAGAATTTTTTCTTCACAACGCAATGACCAAACTACAGGTAATTCCCTACCTTGACCTATTGTTTGATTTATTCATGATTGGAAATGTTATTGGGAAGATATTAAAATTTATGTTTAGAAAAAAAACCAATCTCATATATCAGTGTAAATAAATTTGAAGGTTATTACATGCTCCATTTCATAGATATGTCATATAGGTAGGACATGGTGAAATCATGGATTGTTAATAACAATGTTAGAAACAAGTTGTAAGAATGGGTTGAAAACCCAAACAATGTTATAGTTCAAGGCCCTACCTTATCTATCCCCATTTTAGTCTTCAGACCAAGGGTAAGAATCACTATGGCATTGTTAAACATGATATATTATTTTTCAACCATTACTTATGCCAATGAGATATGAGTCCCTTTATTGGACATGATTTTAACTTCTAGAAAAATCATAGCCATAAGAGAGATCATCAACTCCAACTTGATCTTGAGGATCAAAATTTGGGAAGTTTACTACATACTAAATTTTACATGATGTCCTATGTGGTAGATGTAATTACTTTAATTGTGCATTCATCATATGATCATCCTTGATAACCATGTCCAGAATACCCCAAGAATAGGATAAGTGATGAGTTTAATGTTATTATTATGCATAGATTTAGGAAGGACATGAAAAGGTTAATCAAGACCTTCTATCCCATGGTGTATCAATAAAAATATGGAAATAACATGCCCATTCTCTCTAAATTATAACGAAAACCATTATAAGTATGGGTGATTATTGGTTGTAAACTAAGTGTATAATAATCAGAATTGAAGGCACAAAGGCACATCCTTTATACATACCAAAGATTATGCCTAATAAAATAGCTAAGTAGGAGATTTTTGCTCAATTGTATGATAGTGTTGATATTTAATTGAGGAAGGCCAAGTAAGCAGTCTTTCATCCAACCCTGTTAATAGTGGTAGAATGCAATACATAAGGTGGGGGAACCTCTAGTGTTTTATAAATATTAGGGAATACTATGGGTTAAATTAGTACATTTTAGACATTGGAACCTTAGGAGAAATTTCAAGGAACATATTAAAAAGTATGAAATAAAAGTGACAATTAACTATGGATATTAACTACTATGATCATGACAACATGTTTATGAATACAAAAGGTGATATTGAATTAGATATAAGGATGTGCAAGGCTAACATGTCCATGATTGTGAAGTATATGATCTAATATGATCCTACTATCACTAAAAAGGATGTCAATAGAATTAATAAAGATGAATGGGTTTCTAGACCTATCCATGGATACCCTTTATAAGAAAAATATGAAATACAAGAACAAGATAGCCTATTCAGGAATGCTTACATTGAAGAAAGAGATTAAACACCTCAAAACTCCCCTACACATATTTTCTTTCTAATTCCCCTCCATGCACAACTGAAGACTAGATACCTTCTAGTCTTAGCATATCATCTAGATGTTTCTCCATGTTTCTTCATCTTCCATTTAACATAACATAAAAAGTGAGTCTTCCTTCCTTCTTGTCTCATGTTCATGTCATTTCTCCTCCTTTATCTCCACCGATAGTGATGCCTCAGTCCTTAGGAATCCATCATTATCACCACATACCATGATAATTACACCATCATTGGTATTACTTCATTCCACTATATTTCCATCTTCACCACCCATCATTTCTCTAGTGGTCACCACTCCTAACACTCCCTCACCATCTACTACCACTACATACCCTTTATCTCCCATTCCACCTTAGACTAGGCCAACCTCTATTATTACAAAAATAATAATGACATACACAAAGAATCCAAATACCCTTCCTATTTAACCTCAAAAGGTGGAAGTGGAGGAAAAGAAGGAAGTTGTTCCCAAGGAAATAAACAAGAAAGGGTGAAATAGGGTTAGACCCTATCTATATTTATGATAGTGAGGAGGAGGATAAAATATGGGGAGATGAAGAAAAATGGGTCTTAAATATTAACATAAAAGAGGTATAATAATATGATGAGACTACACAAATAGAGGAAGATGATGAATGGATGCCTGATGAATGGATGACTAAAGAAAGCACCCATTCATGAGGAAAAAAAATTATACAAGAATATGAATAATTCAATTAGGGAGATGGTAACTCAATGGATACTAAATTTCTATTAGATAGACAAGGAGATGTAGGAGTATCATAATCAAACTAGAGATTATAACATTGGGGCCATCCCTAAATACACCTCTAAGCTCTCCACCTCATTCCACTACAAGGAAAAGTACAATAACCAATGCCTCAATTATAAACCCAAAGGATATAAGTCCTCTAGCTCCTCATTATTTTGTAACTCTCTTAGATACTGCAACTATAATTGGTATAGTAGATTCTTTGCATACTTTTCATTCTTTACATCAAATAAACCATCCTTAGGAAGCTATAATGCCAATTTTTCATACCACCACCCATTTTAATACTATGGACCCTACCAAAATTTATGTGACTTATATAGATTCATAAAATTCTATCATTTATTATTTGTAAAACTTATTTATCATGCCAATGACCTACTCTTTCCTTAGTGGAACCAGTCTACATTCCCCTAAGCTAATAAAAAAGTACATTTTTAAAACTTGGTGTCCACATCAATTTTTAATATAATAGACACCTCTCCTAGGTTGAATACATATCTATAAATTCATATTGGTCAATCACCTTAGGTAGACTCACCTACAATCTCACTTCATAAAACAACAATGAAGGCCAACTATGTAATTGAAACACTAGTACAAAGGTAGGTTACTATATAGAGGAAATATATACCTCAATTTCCTACAATAGGGACATATTCCCCTAAGGCCATGGTACCTCTAGGTCAATACCCTTTAGTCGCTCCTATAGAACAAGCATAACCAATAGAGCTAATAGAGAAATAAGTTGTACTAAACATTCCTTCATGGATTCAACAGTTGTAAAAGTAAGAAACAAGAAGACAATATTTAATAATTAATAATCAACCCATAATAAATTTTCATTTTGATAGATATAAAAATACCTTGAGAAAGGTTAAGAGAAAAACTATGGTTACCAAAATTTAATAGGTTGAGCTAGAGTAAAGATAAGATATATTCTCTTTGATGAAATGGAGAAAAATAAATCCATCAGACCTAGACAAATATAAACATGACCCATACACCTTTGTAGATTATGATAGAGGGGTTATAAAAGAGTTATTCAAAAATTTTAATCAGCTGATTCATAGGTAGCCATAGAGGAGGAATATCTAGGATCCCAAATAAATTGTTGAAAACCTACAAGGATAGTTAGGAATCTATTTCATACCATTGGTTTAATAAGGAATGCAAAACCCATATCCCAACCCAAGTGGGGGATATTATTCAATTATTTTTAAAAATAAAATAAAATTATGGTGAGATAAATTTTATAATCCAAATAACTTGGAATAAGGCTTATCTCCATTTAAATTTAACAACACCATTTGAACTTGCTTGGGCACATAATTAAATTGATACCAAAAGGGATAAATTACTTGAGTGGAATCAAGAGATGCTATATTTAATCTATAGATTTGAAAATTAGTAAAGGGAAGTAATCTTTATCCTAATATATTTAAGAGTCACTCATGTAGGTACTCTATAGGGGTCATTGGTGCCCATAACCATTTTTTAATATCTCATGTAAGTAGCACTTGATAGTTTTAGAGTGGAGATTGAAGGAATTGTTTATAGAATTGGTGATAAAATAATGTAACTAGTTAATTTGGTAAGAGATAAAATCATAGGAAATGAGTCAGTACATGTTAATGTTAGAGTTACATTAAGCATGCATAAGAAATTGATGGACAAGATTCCTTATTTATTCAAAAGAGATTTGATTGATTTTGAAACCATAGAAATTAAATTCTAGACAAGCCATGAACTATATCTATATATGGAATCCACTAGGAAAACAACTTTAGTGGTAGGGGTCATGCCTACTCCACCTCAAGATGGTAGGCTTCCCAAATACACATTAGTGTAGACTCAAATTGGGCCTACCTATGTGCCACTTCTAGCAACTACTTCCACAACTAAATTGACACCCACTTCTAGTGTAGCTATAGTTCCAGTGACTATTCCAATTGTAACATAAATTACAACTTTAGTTATACCAAATTCATCTATGTTATATTATTCTTCTTTTAGTTGTGTTGCATCAACACTTTCTAAATATACATACATATTTTCATGTTCTAGTTGAGATATAACTGCTAGTTCCTAATTTATTTAACATATATATTGTATTTTAAATGAAGAGTGTTATTTTGAGTAATCATTATTATACATGCATACTATACATGAGGTTAGCACATAGTGATATTTTTGGATATGTATTTTTAAACTTTGCTTGAAATATGAGGCCATCCCCATCCAAAGCTTATCTATACTTTTATCCTCACAGTCCTAAAGGGAAAATAATTTTGGATATTGAAATTAATTAAATTTTTTGAGGAAAGTTATGCAATTGATCTTGATGTACAAATATTGATTCTTCTCCAAACTTGTGGATTGTGTAAGAAGTTATGTCATTTTAATTTATTAATATTTTCATTATGTATGATTTCTATTTTAATGTATAGTTATTCATATTGAGCTATTACTGATATGAATGTATTTTGCATAAATCAATCATAATCCCCCTTTTATATGTGTTAATGTAATATAACAAATGCAAAAACCTTTTATTTCATGTGTTTGAGTTTATTGTATTCTAGTTCTATTTGAATCCTAACTATGTTTGATTATTGGTGTGCTAAAATAGCCTACAATGTACATTGGTCTTTGATTCCTTTTCTAACCTTTAGTTCAAGTACTAGCCTAGAAAATATTCATCTAGTGTGATCCATAAGTCTAATTTTCTTCCATGCCTTTCCCTCTTTTTTGAGTTTATTTTAATCCTACCCACCTTAGTTTATATCTATCATCATTAATCCACCCATCTCAAGTAGATTCAAATTCATCCATAGTCAATCCATTAATGGTAAAAAAATTGCTTCATTCATTGTTATTCCACAAATGGGTTGTTTAAAAACTAAATACCCCACAAGTCATGCCTTGGAGTGAATTTAGTTTATATATCTTGAAACATTAGATGATACCTCATAAAGGTTTCTAGGTTGTGCATAAAACAAACACCAAAAGTAACTTAATTTGGCACTAGGAGGGCATTGAAGCTCTACCTCTATTTATTTAGAAAGAAATCACTTGAGTTGCATTAAAAACATTCAAAATATTAATAAGGTATACCTCATACACTAAATTTATATACATGCCTTTGGAAATCCATAGAAAATGTAGGTCTAATAAGGGAGTTAGGAAAGGACCCTAGTATCAATAGTTCTATTTAGGTAGATAAACCTATCTTCCACTATTTATAATGGCCTAAGCTCCCACCTGGTTAGTTGGTTTTACTATCAACATCACTAGGGATATACATAATTTACCAAGAAACCTTGAAATGTATCTTCTCTCATTTTTTACCTAGAGGAGTATGACTATTGAATAACACATAAAGGCCTTCAAGACCACTCTAGGATTATTTAATGTAACCCAAGAAGACATGACATGCAAAATTTTTCCATTCACAGTATAAGATGTTTTCCATGATTGGTTTTTCAATATCCCATAAGGATCACTTACATCCTAGGATCAATGTCAAAATACCTTTTTGGAATAGTTTGGCTAAGTCACTAGTGTAAGTGTTGTTTATAAACACTTTAAAAACATGATAAGGGAACTAAATGAGACAATTTGAGCATTCAATACTAGGTTCCAAAATATGTATACCCAACTTGAAAATTTCTTAAAGCATGTTGATATTTTGGCCCTTAAAATGTATAGTAATTTATAATGCATATTTGTCAATGTTGATATGATACCTTTGGCTTATGTCAAAGCTATCAATATAGATAAACAATTAAATCCTTAGATGTAATATTTGGACCTACTTAGCCTTGGTCCTATGTTTTAGTCTTCATCCCCATACCAAATGCAAATTAGAATAATGTGGCCCAAAACTAAAACTAGTGGTACTATCATGTGCTTTTAACTCATGCTTCACCTAATCAACACCTTAGCTTCCTCAATAATTTTGTGCTCAACTAGAAAACCACAATCGAACCTTGATATTAGTCAATATTACCACTATGTATGGTACTAATTCTAATTCCACAAAAATACAATTGGAATCGATTCAAAGGATGGTGTAAAAATTAAACAAGTTTTTGAACATGAAAAAATGCATGGGTAACATTATAGTATAGAATACCAATTATATATTTATATTATAAAGGTATAACATACCTTTTAATTAACCTAAAAATAATATAGAACAATAGTTACCTAGTAGGTCTCTAAAAATAAATATCATGGAAGCAATTATTCCTAATTGGTGTTGAGTTCAAAACATAACCTAAAATGGTGAGATGGATTACATTGAGTTTTACACTAACATTGAGATCTTTCAGAAGGAAATGAACATGCAAGAAGGTTTCTTAAATTAGACACAACCATCTTCCTCTACTAATCCAAGACATTATATCACAATTATGGTCTTTGATACCTATTATCTCCCCTTCCTAGTAGAGGATCAAAATGAACTAGAGGATAACACAAATGATATCCATTCATTCTAGTAGTTCTAAAATAATATTTTACAATCTAAGGAATAATAAACTAGTTATTAATTCAACACCTTTGAAAAATAATTATACTACTCCTCTATATTCTCATTATAATAATAATACACATCCTCTAGGAAGGATGAGAAATTTTAGAGTGCAGAACCAATAAGTAGATCCAAATACAACATTATCACCATGAAAAAATTGGTAGATCACCAAACAAAAGGAGTTATTGATCAAATCCCTATTTGGTAGATCTTCTATATTGGACAAATCCAAAGCTTTGTATGCAAACATGATGTTATTTAAATATAAACATGAAGTACCACCATTTTTACTATCTTAATGTTAGGAAATAATGTACATAACTATTTGGTTGACTTAGGTGCCTTAGGCAATGTGATGCCAAAAACTATGTGTAAGAAGCTTGGTTTGACCCTAGACAAGTAAAAGAGGGTGGTCCTATAATTAAACAAATATTTTGTCCCATGTGTTTGAGAATTAAAAACATGCACAACCAAATGGCATCACAACCACATGTACAATAATATATAGATATTCTAGTCATTAACATTCTTGAAGCTTATGGTTTATTGTTGAGTCAGGATTGGTCGAATACCCTTGAGGATACATGGCAACTAGATTTCTACAAATTTGGTTATCATGGAGAGGAGTAGACAATCAGATATGGGTGGATAGAGAACCAAATATGAAGTACTTAATTACTAAGTACAATGTAAATAATGAAAAGGATGACTTTACATCTCCAAATGTGGGAGTATACACATTTAATAAAAAATAGGAGCTTCATGAACAAGAATTTGAAGTCCCTTCTTAGTTATAGACTCTCTATTTCAATAAAGCCAAATAAAAAAAAGGTAATGGTGTTGGAATAACCTTGAAAGCTCCAAATGATAAGTTGTATTTTGTTTCCTATAGGTTTTAATTTACTTACACTAACAATAGAGTTGAGTAGAGGCTCTAGTCCTTGGTCTTCAATTTAATCTAAATCACAATGTCAAGTAGCTATAGATATTTGGTGATTTCAAGTTACTTTTTAATCAGATTAAAAGTAAATATCAATGCAATCTCACATAATCAAATAAGTATAAACATCAAGTATGGGACCTAATCAAGTATTTTGAAGTACTAAACATTAGATCCATCTCAAGAGAAAAAAACCAAATGACATATTATCTATTAGATTTAGCTACCAATTTGAAACTACTCTAGGAATTCAAAATGCATAGATTCTCTATGGAGTTGATTCCTTGTCCCTCTATTCAAGACAACATGGAAACATTTCTAGGTATTTGAGGATGATCAACATACTATCCATTTCATGAGTAGTCATAGGAATTTCAAATCTCAATTTATAGATGATGAATATGTGGAGCCCATGTATATTGAAGGCTTGGGAGAAGATGGTGTCCTATTAATGAAATAAACCTGCATCCCTCTGGGAATGGTTTAATTACACTAAGCTTTGATGTAGATCCATAAGCTCAAAAGTATAATCAATCTAAAATAACTGAGTCTAATTTCATCAAAGAGAATCTAGGCACTGACCAACACACTGAGTATGTGAATATTGGATTGAGATGCACTATGCACTGAAATTGAGAAATAAATATTGAAGGATTTGCTGACATAGTATAAAGACAGAATCACTTGATGTATGAGGACTAGAATATGTTTGAGCCTAAATTCATTACTCATACCATTTCATTGAAGCTAGAACACAAGAATTTTAGGTAGAGATAAAAGTTAATTAATCCAATTTTATAACTTCTCATTTAGATAGAGGTACAAAATTTGTTAAATGATAGAATTTATTTCAAAAAAAACATTCAACTTAGGTTCCCAATATAGTACTAGTCATGAAGAAGAGCAAAGAAATTAGACTCTATGTTAACTTCAAGAACCTAAACAAAACATCATTGATAGATAATTACCCACCGTATTCATTAGATGAGGTTATTCATATGGAAAGTGGGTCTAAGTTAACATCCTTGGATGGATTCAAAGGTAACAATCAAATGCTAGTGGAAGCAAAAGGTAAGATGAAGACTGCATTTACCACCAAGTGGGGAACTTATTCATATAAAAAGATTCCTTTTCTCCTAATAAATGTAGGAGCTATCTTCAAAAGAGCCATGGATTTACATTCTTGCTAATCATTGGTAAATATATCATCATATACATATATGACTTGATAGTACATTCAAAAATTAGACTTAATCATATAGATCATCTACAAGTGTTTGACATATGCAAAATATATAGATAATAAATTAATCCAAAGAAAAACATATTCGGATTTACCAAATGGAAGATACTATGCCATATCATCACTAAATATGGGATATCAATTTACCCATATCAATTTCAATCCATTTCTAAGCTAATACCTCTCAATAGCAAAAAATAACTAAATTTTTCATTTGGTAACATCAACTTTATAAGGAAATTCATTTTTGGTTTTGAAGATATTATCAAGCCATTGAATGCCATTCTAAAACAAAATACTAAAATAGAGTGGATAATAGAGGCTAAGAGATATTTTCAAGACTTCATGATAGCCATTACTCATGCTATAGTTCTGATCAACCCAAACTTCAATACATATTTTTATCTTTAATTGTTTGCTTTATAGCATACTATAGTTATTGTACTTACATAGAAGGTCGACAAAAATGAACATCCCATTTCCTTCATGTACACCAATAGAAAGGATGCAAGGTTGAAATAATCTATGATAAAAAAATAGATATATGTCTTGATCAAAACTACAAATAAATTTAGGCACTATATTTTGAGGAACAAAACATTCACCATTATTCTAGACCCAACTATCAAGCCCACACTTGGACATAATAAATTGGGTGAAAGAAGAGTTAAATGGATGGCTAAAACTCATGAGTTTGACATTGAAATCAGGCCAACCAAGATGGTCAGAGGTCAAAAAATTATCTAACTGATGACTAACAATAATATACACATTAGTCTTAAGCAAATTAATGAGACTCAATTAACTAGTGGATAGTGGTACACTCAAATCATCCATTATTTGCTCATTGGTGCATGTCCTCATGAGCTAAATAGAGAGTATAGACAAGACCTCAAGCTCAAATTAACTCAATATATGATCAAGAAAGGAGTCCTATATAGAAATAACTCTAAATGCATCTACTTGAGATGTGTTTCAAATTGATAAGTTGTGGATATCCTAGATAACCTACATCTAAAGATAGGCAAAGGGCATCCCTTAGGAAATACATCTTATAAAAGTATAAGGATGGGATATAGTGGCCTAAGATCTTCAAATATGCACATACCATGTTAAGACCTATCATGACATTTAATAATTTGGGATAAGAGAAGTGAACATTTCCATGCCTTTGCATCTAGTCATTGAAGGATGCCCCTTTGCCTAATGGGGCCTTGATTTTAATAGGGTGATAAACTAAAACTCTTCAATAAGGCACAAGTTTATCATAATAGATACTAATTAATGCACTAGATGGACAAAATTTGTAGCTATAAATAATTTTAGAGAAATGGATGTCATAAATGTTTTAGAAGAAAATATATTAACCAAGTTTGACACTCCCATTTCCTTAGTTTGTGACAATGGTCCAACATTCTAGTTTACTAAATTTATATAATGGGATTATGACAATAAAATCACCATCAAGTTATACTCAAACTATTATTCATAAGGGATTTGAGTCATGTTGACTCAAAAATTTGTTAAGGAGATAAATTATACTTTGAGTCAGCAGTGTGGGAACTTATCCCTTATGTTAGTCAATAATGCAGGACAAAGTCCCTCTTTTATTAGCAGGGGGAGCTACTTTTAGTAGAAATCAAAAAGGGAAAAACATGTTAAAATTTCTTCACAACTATTTACAATAAAAAGGTTTTTCATTGGGGGTTTCATACTTTTAAACTGAAAGTACATAAAGGAGATAGAAAAGAAATAAAGGGAAAGAAGGAAATAATGGAAATAAGGGAAGAATAGAGAAAGGAAAGGAATAAGGGAGTGCAGGGTTATTATTATAAATTAAACATATAAACTACCATGATAACCCTAGGGAAAAGAAGAGACAACTCTAGGTAGTTAAATGCATAAACTTATTAGAATAGTCCAAGAAGGGGAAAACACCATATTCACAGAAATCTCTCTCATTCAATGGGTGGTAAAGACATAATTACACCCTTAGGAGTGAAAATACAATGAGATAATTTTCTAACACTGATATAATACTAAAGACAAACATCCCATATTTACCCATAAAAGATAATTAAAATATTGCTTAAACCCACCAAGATTTCACATTCATAGAAATAACACAAGAATATTCTCAAATAAATACTTAATGTGAATTCCTATTATCTAATAATTTGGTAATGATTAGGAAAATAAATTGAAAGTAAATATATAGAAACAGGCGAATCATATACAAAGATATAACTCATGAAGAAATTTTGAATACAAAGCTTATAAAATATTCCAATTTTGATCTTTATTGAATTGATAGAAAAGCTTAGGATTTTAGACAAAATCTCTACAGAGTTTCACTGCCAAAAAGTCCCCATTTACAATGAGCCTAACACTCATATTTATAGTGTGAGAAGGTGGTTATGATGCATAACCACCTTTTTTTGCATTATAGATGGTGCAAAAGTGAGTTTACAAAAATTCACCACTTAAGTGGTGTAAAAGTGAGTGGGTGTAATTACATCATGTGTAAATGTGAAATTACAAAATTGTACCAATTGAATGATGCAAAAGTGCTTTGGTCTTTTTATACCACTTGAAATTTGTAAATAAAAATTACACAACTAGAGACTTACAAATTGACATAGTGCATTTGCATGAATTACATTTACAAGGTTGTAATTACAAAAAATTTACAAATAGAAATTACAAAATGAGATCCAAAATTAACATGAAAAGACTAGAAGCTTGAAGAAGAATTTATTCACTTTGTCCTTTGTTGAAGACAATTAAGACATTGATTTTCACTTGTTAGGGAATTTCATCCTACATATGCTTTTATTTTATATTGGCATCTATCTGAGTAATCTCAAATTTATGTGATTGAGAATTTTCAATGACCACTGATGTTTTTTTAGTCATCCTTTCTATTCACCATAAAATCATTTTCTTCATAAGAGCATAATATTCATGTTAATATTTTAGTGAATCCCACCATAGTAATATTTAACCTTATTAAGTCATTGACATGATTCAAGGAATGAGAGGGTACTTACAATGGTAAATAAATTTTAATTTACACCTACCATTTGCATTTAGCCTCTAAAATTTTAGATTAGAAACTTATGCCCACAACCAGAAAGTCAAAACTATACACTACTCAACACATGTAAACATATATCATTTTGACACTTGAATTAATGTTAGAGATGCCCATGTAAAATAACTTTGTCTCATTAAAATTGCCTTCTACCATAGAAAACTACAAATTTCTAATGAATACCACAAGTTTTAGGACCAAAACAAACTTTTAAACACATAAAACCATGGGTTTTATTGATAAAACCATTTCATTTTCAAAATATCATGAATTTAATTTGAAACCACCATCATTCTCCATTTAAGATGAATTTGGGGAAGTGCAAAACAAAACTGCATGACTTGGGGAAATTCAATTTCAATTTACATAGATGGGTAAAATAAAATTTGAAATTCTATGACCGTGGAAAAGAAAAATTCAATTTACATGGGAAAGTTAAATAAAAAAATAATTTGTAAATTACATCGAGTGGAATTTTTTTTACAAATTTCACCAAGTGAGAAAAGGAATTTCCAAATTTCATGAAGTGGAAAAAAGAATTTTTAAATTGCATCGAGTGGAAAAAAGAAATTACAAATTACATAGAGTGGAAAAAAACCTTTGCAAATTACACTGAGTGGAAAAAATAATTTGCAAATAGCACCGAGTGGAAAAATATTGCAAATTTCATGACTTGGAAAAGTGTTGGGGTATTTTGCACAACTTGGTATTTGCAAAAATAAATTTACATGACTTGTAAAAGTACATTGGTGTTTTTACATGACTTGTAAAATCACATTGGTGTTTTAAATGACTTGAAACCTAAAACTATGATTCTCTCCCTTGGTTTTTGAAGTTCAAAATGAAATTTTTATATCAAGTGTTTATATTCAAAATTCATCTCTTGGATCTAATCTCCACGATGTCTGTCAAAAATTAGGAACTTTCAGAGATGTTTGATTTTTATTTAATTTTTCACTCTAGAGATGATAAGATCAAATGAATTCATTAATTTTATCTTCTCTCTACCATAGTACACTTTTCATGATGACAAGAATCTTGTTGCATTGAAAGATAAATTATTGAGATACCTTCAACACACTATTTGGAAGATTGAAAGATAGTTATATTTCATTATTCTACCCAAGCCTTGTCCATTAAGCTATGGAGCTGATGTTTCATTACCAAAAAAAATTACCATTTATATCTTTAAAACACATATAATTTTGTGTATAAGCATAATTTGGGGTGTTGTCATGAAATGTAAAATTTTAAGAAAATAATTATCTCTGACCATGGGATCATATTTCCAAAGGGAATGTAGGAGAAATCTAAAATATTAAATAACTAGTCCCTCATTGTCACAGATTCCTAAAGACTTATATTTAACTCACATTTACATGTCTTGATTTGATTAATTGATAGCCAATTTTATTATCTTAAATGTATTATAAATTAAAACATACTACCAGGTCCGATCCTCTACTTTGAAGATTTACACATTTTTATTTGACCAATTGGAAACTAGTTTGCCCATCTCAATCGTATGAGAAATGAACACATTTTACTTGGCTAGATCACCTATTTTTGAAATTTTTCCTATTCACCATATATTCAATTTAAGATATTCATGATAAACCTATGTATTTGTTTCTTAAGATACAAGCAGTCATATCTCCATTTTCATAACTGAAATAACTATTTTTTGGATAAACTGTCAAATGTCTATTTTGGAAACTCATTTTACAAAAATACTTCATGGCCCATTTTTGCATGTCATCCAATAAATGAAGAATATTTAAACTAAATAACTTACATAATGATCTAAGATATTTGACTGATTAAGATTCAATGCATGCATATATCATGGCTACGAACATGTGCAAGAAGAAAGACTAAAACAAGGAGAGCAAGGAACAACACACAACATGTATTTATTTAAAGTAACAAATGTAAACAAAAATAGGAAAAGGAAACAAACTGAAATAGGTAAATAAAAACTATTTAAAGAGGGCATAAGAAAAAAATAATACTATACAAAACCATTTACTGGCTGGAAGAAGTACCCACCATTTCGAAACAATGGATTTGACTTATGAACTCTGAACACATTTAGCAGCATTAACCAAGCAGGAAGGAGGAGGAATTTACAATTATAATTCACATAAGGACAATCATGAATTATAAAAACAATACTATATCCATATCTTATAATGGAAACATTATGAATTTTCTAAGCTTCTATGGTTACTCTTGAGCAATACCATATTTTTTCAGTGTCTTATTGGTTGGTTTTAAATGTATCTTTACTAGATACAAGATCTAAACTAGAGATAAGTGTGTTGCATGTTAATTTATGAACTAAAATAATAATAGGAGTATCTTATGAAATAAATTGAGTGTATATATTCCTTGCCAAATTTATTCCCATAATAAAGACAAATTCATCATTGAATGAATCATTGTCATCATTTTCATCAATCTCTTTTACCTTGATAGTTTTCATTTCACTTGTAATGAATATAGGTTATCATTAATTTTGTTTTGGCTTCATGTATTTCGTGATTTCAGGTTTGGCCTACTTATGATTTTGAATCTATGTGGGTTTGATTGATCTATATTCATGTTATGTGGAGAACTCTTCTTTGGTAGACCCTGAAAATGAAATACTTAAGGAATCTTCATTTTTTACTATTGAGTCTTCCATTTTCATACAATAAAAATGTTTTTATTTACTAAAAATTAGTTCCATACTATATTCATATTCAGAAGGCAAAAGATCATAAAATGCACTATTCTTCCTTTTTGTTTGTGATTCAATCAATTGTTCTTTAAATAACTCATTTTCTCCTATAATAGTAAGATTTGAGCAATCATGTGAAACATGTAAAGTTTTCTTCTTCTTTTTTTCCAATGGGGAAGATAAATTATTCATCTATTCTCTGATCAATTATTAGTTCTTCCAATTGTTCACCTTCTTCCACAATTGTGAAATTGAAATAATCATATGTGATAGTAATCACTTTTTGTTTTTCTTTGCTAGACTTTCGACATATTTGATAAAGGATTTGCCTTCGAAGTCTCTTTTCTAAATATTCTATACTCTTGATTGTATCAAGTTTCACTATTTATTAATCACCATTTATAATAATTATATAACATTTTGAAACCTCTTTCTTTAATATTCTAAACATGATCAAATCATTTTCAATGCCAATGGCTTATTGTTGTGTAACCTCCAAGTTATTTACCTTGTTTCTTATCAAGATGAACTTTATCTCTAAGTGAAGAGAACCAATGAAGATACATAGTTGATTTTTGAGACTTGGCTAATTTATCTAAGGGATCAGTCTCAATAATTTTTTGAAACATGATATAAACTCTTTCATTTTCTCATTGTCTTATTTCTAGATTTGGAAAAAATCTGACAGAAATACACATATGCCCATATCTAATTTGAATATATTCAATTTTTTTTTTCAAGGATTCCCAATTAATAATACATCCATATTATATGTATTGAAATCACTCAATAATAGGTCCAATGAGAGTTTCAACAAAAATCTTGACAGTGATATCTTTATGCATAACTCCCAGTATGTTATAAGACACTGTGAAGGTTAGGATATGGTTATCTACATCTTGACATTTTTCTTTAGAAAAATTTGGAAATTTCTTCCTTGAGCTTGATGATAATTCATTGTACTAGGTGGAATCCAATGGACCAAAATGTTTTCCCCATAGGACACATGAAACATTTGGGTTGGGGTGAATAAATGCCATTTATTTAATTATAAAGATACAGGCACTAGGTAATTTATCTCAAAGGACTCACCAAACTACATTCCAACGGGGCTCCTTGAAATGTCTAAAAAACATGTGCATAAAGCACCTCAATCCCCAACAGAGTTGCTAAAAACCATTGCCTCAAAAATTTATCAGAGAGACAAATTGGACTTTGATTCAGCAACACATGAAAAATTCCCTCTCCTATTAGTAGGTGAATCTACCTTTATTAAAATCCAAAAAGGGAAAAACATGGGAAAATCTATTCACAAATATTTACAACAAAAATATTTTTTATTCGAGGTTTCATATTTTTAACCTCAAAGTACATAAAGGAGATAGAAAATAAATGAGGGGAAATAAAGGAATAATGTAAAGAAGGGAAGAATAGAGAAAGGAAAGGAATAAGGGAGAAAATGATTATTATATTTCATTAAACACATAAACTACCATGATAACTATAGGGAAAAATAAAAACAACTATGGGTAGTTAAATGCAAAAACTTACCAAAATAATCAAAGAAGGGGAAAATATTGTGTTCATGAAAAACTCTCTCACTTGATGAGTAGTAAAGATGTAATTACACCCTTAGGATGCAAAACATGCACTGAGATAATTTTTTAATACTAATAGTAGACTAAAGACAAACATCTCATATGTACCCATAAAAGACAATTAAAATATTACTTAAACCCTACCAATATTTTACATTCATAGAAATAACACACGAATATTCTTAAAGAAATAATTAATGTAAAATTCCCATTACCTAACAATTTGGTAATGATTAGGAATATAGATTAAAAGTAAATATATATAAATAGGTGAATCACATAAACATATATAACTCATGAATAAATTTTGAATACAAAGCTTAAAAAATGTCCTAGTTTTGATCTTTATTAAGTTAATAACAAAACTTAGCTCTTTAGACAAAATCTCTACAGAGTTTCTATGCCAAAAAGTACCCGATTACAGTGAGTCTAACACTCATTTATAGTATGGTAAGGTGTTTATGGTGTGTAACTACCTTTTTTTTCATTATAGATTATGTAAAAGTGAGTTTACAAAAATGCACCACTTAAGTGGTGTAAAAGTGAGTTGGTGTAATTACACCACATGCAAATGTAAAATTACAAAATTCAACCACTTGAATGGTGCAAAAAAGCTTTGGTATTTTTACACCACTTGAAATGTTTAAATCAAAATTACACAATTTGAGACTTATAAAGTTACGTAGTACATTTGCATTAATTTCATTTACAAAGTTGTAATTATAGAAAAATTTCAATTGGAAATTATAAAATGAGATCCAACATTAACATGAAGAAACCAGAAGCTTAATGAAGAATTCATTCATTTTTTTCTTTGTTGAAGATAATCTCAATCATTATTTTGCACTTGTCATGGAATTTCATCTTGCATATGCTTATTTTTTATATCGATATCTATCTAAGTAATCTCAAATTTACTTGATCGAGAATTTTCAATGACCACTGATGTTTTCTAGTCATCCTTTATATTCACTATAGAAACATTTTATTCATAAGAGCATGATATTCATGTTAATATTTTTATGGATCCTTTTATAGAAATGTTTAACCTTATCAAGTCACTGACATGATTCAAGGGTTGAGAGGGTGCTTGTAATGGTAAATAAATTTCAATTTATACATGTCATTTTCATTTGGCCACAACACTTTTAGATTGGCAACTTATGCCCACAACTAGAAACTCAACACTAAATACTACTCAACATATGAAAACATATATTAATATAACACTTGAATTAATTTTTGATATGCCCATAAAAAATAACTTTGTGTCATTAAAAGTCTCTTCTTCCAGTGAAAACTACAAATTTATAGCCAATATCATGTTTCTATAGTGAATAGCATTAGTTTTGGGACCAAAAAAACTTTTTAGGCATTCAAAACCATGAGTTTTATTGATAAAACAACTTCATTTTTAAAATACCATGAATTTATTCTCAAAACCACCATCATTCTACATTTACCATGAATTTTGGGATGTGCAAAATAAAATTGCATGACTCAAGGAAATGTAATTTCAATTTGTGCAACCAAATAAAATTTGAAATTGCATGACCACATAAAATAAAAATTCAATTTGCATGGGAAGGGAAAATTAAAAAATAATTTACAAATTACACTGAGTGGAAAACAAATTTACAAATTACAAAAAATGGAAAAAGGAATTTACAAATTACACAGAATGGAAAAAAGAATTTGTAAATTGCACTGAGTGGAAAAAAATTGTAAATTTCACAGAGTGGAAAAAAAATTAAAAATTACATGGAGTGGAAAAATGAATTTGTAAATAGCACCAAGTGGAAAAATAATTTGCAAATTACATGACTTGGAAAAGTGTTGGGGCATTTTGCATAACTTGAGATTTGAAAAAATAAATTTACACATCTTGTAAAAGTGTAGTGGTGTTTTTACATGACTTGTAAAAGTGCATTGGTGTTTTTACATGAATTGAAACATGTAAATATTGTTCTTTTCCTTGATTTTTGAATTTCAAGATGGAGTTCTTATATTGAGTGTTTATAGTCAAAATCTATCTCTTGAATTTGGTCTCCACAATGGAACAAAAATTAGGAACTTTCAGAGTATTTTAATTTTACATTAAATTTTCACTCTAGTACTGATAAGATCAAATGAATTCATGAATTCTCTCTTCTCTCTATCATAGTACACTTTCCATGATGATAATAATCTTGTTGTATTGAAAGATAAATTGTCAAGATATTTTTAACACGTTATTTGGAATCTTAAAATATAGTTAGATTTCATTATTCTACCTAAGCCTTGTCCATTAGGATATGAAGTCAATGTCCCATTCTACAAAAAATTTACCCTCCCTATCTTAAAAAAACCTCTAGTTTTTTGTATGAGTGTAATTAGGGATGTTGTCATGAAATGTAAAATTTTAACACAATAAGTCATTGAATCTACCAATAAAAATATGATGGATGTCATTAAGAAATAAAAACAAGAAAAACCAAGATAATGGCATCTCTTATTGAAATATACACTGAGAAGATATGACAAGGCATAAATAAACCCTCAAGGCTTCACCTTTTATACTAGTATATGGGAAACAACTAGTATTCCCATTAATATCAAAATACCAATGTATCATTCATGTAAGAGTACATGGGGGAAGATGAAAAAAAAATAATATAGACTACTTGACATAATATAGATGGAGGACACAAGAATTGAAGCACTACATGACTTCAGTAAACATCATAATATTGTCAAAAAATGGTTTAATAAAATATCTAAGATCAAAGCCTTTAGGATTTTAGACTTAGTGCTTTTATGGGATAAACCACACAATAATAAAGGAAAAAATGATAATTTTACTCCCTTTTGGATTAAACCATATCATATATTATATATATTAGTTAATAATACCTTCAAGTTTAAAGAATTCTAAAGTAATGACCTCACCTTTCTAGTTAATGCATAGTTTTTGAAGCACTATTTCTAGTTGCTCTAATTATACATGCCTTAGAATGATTGTAAGTGGAGATGTAGATGTAGGATTAGAATAATTTTTTTGCTTTCTATGTTAGATTTATTACTTTATATAATATATTTCCTCCTTTCTATAATAGTTTCCATGCTTTATAAGATTATACTTTCCTGCTTTCTGCATTTACTTTCAATAGATTTTTTTTTGATATCTAAATTAGTTTTCTAAAACTATAAAACAAACCAAATAATTTTCCACATTAATATTACAAAATAATTTCCAAAAAAAGGGGATGATTCTCAAGGATATACCATTGGTCCTCATAAGGATGTATTATAAGCATACTAGAGCTACTGGGGTTAAGGTATGTGTTGTGACTAAATTAGGTTATGATTTGATTGAATGAGTTTACCAGACCTCTAGGATTTACTTTGATATAATAATGAAAATTTTATAAAGACTTTCCATTTCTAAATATTAACTAGACTATTACATGTTAAAACTTGTATGAGATATAATAAACATAGAAATGGGTACACAATAAAAAGGATGTATTGATTAAAATAAGTTTTCTTATACATACACCCAACCAATGTTGATTCCCAACCCTTATTTTATCTATGTTTCAAAATAAATATACATTTATTATCATACAAATTGATAGAAAAAGGTGACTCAAGTAATTTATACTAGGGCTATGGACATCTGACTGGAAGTAGAACAAGAATTTTAGTGGGAACATAGGTATCTCTATCAAGGTCATGGATGCCTAGATAGAAGAAAAGAAATACCTAGGGTTTCCTCACTAATTGGTTAAAATATTTGAGATAAAAATGAAACCTACATTGTCTATCCAAGAGTTTGTCATAACTCTTGTATCAAGTGGAAACTTAATTTCACAAGATCACACACTCAAATCCGAGGAATAGGAAGGTTTAGTTTGTTGCATGAGGAAGCAGGAGTCTTTTTTAATGTCTAATTTATTTATTTTTTTCTAAGAGGGGTTGGACTTTTGTTATGTTACACTACTGAGATTCTAGGTTCTCAAATACTTAATTTTATTTTCCCCATTGAGTCACCCTTTACTGTGCCCTAAGACACACATACCCCATTTTTAAAATTTAAATAATTATCATTGTTAATCGAATATTATTGTTCAAGTCCATATGAACTAGAAGTCTATGATATAATGTTTGAAAAGAGAAAAAATAAGGAATTTATTTGACACTAAAATTAATTTATTTGCCTCTCTTAATCTCTATTGTTTGTTTGACTCGATTGATAAGATTTACTTCAAAGTTTATAGAGTGTTTCAAAGTTATGAAGGAATCAAAGCTATGTATAAGCCATGCTTAATTTTTTATTTTTTATTTTTTATTTTAATTTATACTTATGTTCACTTAATTTATAATTTAATGGCTAATCGGGTTGACATGTTTTGCTTTTAGTATAGTCTTTATCTATGTTGCATCTTAGATAGGATATTTCCATGCTTGGATGTTTCTTAGGCATTCCTAGAGTTCTTCCACCCCTTACATGCATCATCAATTTGCTAACTCAAAGCCTAAGCAAATAATACAAATCACCCAGAGGTGACCTTAACATTATCCTTTTTAATGATAGTATTGGTTAAGTGAAGTAGTGATATTTATCCATGTGTCATCATTTTAGTTTCCCAAAGATGACATTAGTATGGACCTTTATATAGATAGTCTCAAGAAAGTGAAGTATTGAGATTGATCCACATGTCATCATCCTACTAGCTTGGAGGTGACATTATCATGGAACTTTGTATTAAAAATCTCGAGTAAGTAAAGTAGTAAGAGTTATTCATGTGTCATCATCTTGGTAATATGACATTGACATTAACATGGATCATTATACGAATAGTCCCAAACAGGCAGATAAATGAGAGTCATCCATATCTATTTATCCCACTAACCTAAAGGTGACATTAGCATGGAACTTTGTATAGATAGTCTCAAGAAAATAGATTAGTGAGAGCCATCTACATTTCATCATCCTTCTATCCTATGGCCAATAAGACAAATCAAAATAAGTTACAACTCAGTTAGGAGTGGAATAACTACACACAAATAGATGTCCTTTAAAACCACCTAATTAAATAACAAAGATATCAAAACCAAGACCAAAGGAGTAGAAAATAGACATTAGTCATATTACGATGACTAAGCATATGAGAGACTACAAAAGAAGCCATATGGTATTTAAAATTGTGGAAGTAAGTATTATGAAATTCTACAAAGCATAAATAAGTAAAATAATAAAGTTAGCTATTGCACTTAATTCACATGAACCAAAGAATTAATGAATTCAATTCTCAAATCCAATGTAGTTAAAGTAATACATTTTGAATTACCATTTCTATTCTAATTACATTGCCTTCTAGCTATCAAGTGTATTATGAATTTTAAGCTCAAGTGAAAACTATAAATTTGTAACTCCACTATAACTAGAGATTTACCAATTTTTTTGATAACAAAGCATTTTATAAACAACATCAATGGCTTCCTCATCTCATTTCCATGTCCATAATTAATTTTAGGACCAAATAGATATATAGATATAACATTTGATTCAGTGACTTTGAACCATGAGTTCAAATGTTATTCCTCCATTTGGGATGTGGTTGATGTAGCTAAACAATGTATGGCTAAGGATTAACTATCCATTTTCATATGTATATACAATAATGACCTCCTATCCATCAAATTAATTGGTCTTCACAACACAAAAATCAAACTAGAGGTAATGCTCTACATTGACCTATTATTTGATTTAGTCATGAATGGTAAGGTTACTAGGAAGATATTACAGTTTAGGCTTAGAAAAACATCAATTTTATATATATATATATATATATATATATACATATATATATATACATATATATATATATATATATATATATATATATGGAAATGAATTTAAAAATTATCACAAGACCCCTTCCCAAACATGTCATATAGATAGGACATGGTGAATTCATGGATTCTTAACAATATCAAAAACAAGTTTTAAGAATGGGTTATGTTGACCAAATTTGACCCTACAGGTCAAATTAGGACCCCTATAAGTAAAATTTTTGTCTTTATAGGTTTATAAGGGGGTTAATATTATTTTATATGGTGTATTATAATCTATTTGATGTCATTTCATGTTATATTAACCTTGGTCATTAGTCATTTTAGTCTTTATGTCATTTTGAGTGATTTTGAGGGTCAAAATGAGCATTAAATGAGTTATATGACATACTTAGGAAATTTGAAGGTTTAAAAGGTTATTTAATTTCCTATATGTTCTAAAAAGTCTTTAATAACTATTACTAACTTAAAAATGTCAATTTCTTCATAAGAAAGGGCAATTATCTTGAAAAAGGGAAGAGTTTAGCGTTTGTACAACCCATGGGGGAAGGTGACACATGGGAGAATATAATGGAATGTATCTTAAATTTCCTAAAGCTTAATTCCACATTTAAATTATGTATAAGTTACATTTTTGTGTTAAAACCATTCTCCTCCTTATTCAACCTTCTAGACACACAAAACTAGTCTTTAGGTTTGTACTTGGTACAGTCAGTAAGAGATGTTTCAATAAAAATGATATTAAATGTGTATTATAAACTAATTAATATTTAATTTTATTTTTATTTGTAGAAGAATGGTGTTCTATGCTTTATAAACCAATCCTGAGAAGTTAGACTATCTATATTTCTTGCTAATCTATACACCTTATAGGTTTTCCCTTTATTTAAAAAAATATTAAAATTCTATTGATATTGGTCCCAAATGATTTTTTCTCTCCCATCCAACTATCCCCATGCTTATTTTCATGTTTCAAGTTGTTGTGATGGGAAAATCACCTCAAGTTTGTATACTAGTCTTATTTGAGAATGATAGGCATGTTTTCTCTATTTTTAGATTTTCATGCTTTGATAATGGTTTTAGAGGCTGTATATGAGTTCATTAAATTTTTTAAAATTTCCTCTTAACCTATTAATTTTCAAAATCATACTCCATTAGGGTGTAATCATAAAACATCATGTAGCTAGTTTGCTTAAAGATTGTCATACATAGTCAACTTTTGAGCTATGTAAGGTTATAAATCATGTCCATAGACTAGTAAAAAGTTTGAAAATGTGGATAAATACCATTTTGAAATTACAAATAAAATAATTTTCCCCAAATTTCATAAGGAGTAAGGAACTATTATAGTCATGTGTAACATCCTCACACATTCTCCCATAAACATGCACCTACATGTGCCCTCATGGAGGATGTCAGGTTTGAAAGAGGTATTTGAGATAATTAGGATAATATATAATGTAAATAAGCTATATTAAATCCTTTATATAAAAATAAAACTAAATAAATGGTCAAAATAATGCATGTTGTCCACACTTGCACTTACTATTTGTGTGTGAAAATACTCACCTACAGGAAAATGAAATATGGGAAAGGATATAATTGAATGGTTTTTAGCTCCTCAAGGTTAAAAAATATATTCAATAGGTTAGTATTTATATATTAGTGATAAAATGGATAATAAAAATAAATATTTTTTTATAAAACCACTCATTGTCTATGCATCAAAATGCCCACCTATAGGTGGCCTTAATAGAGAGTTGAAGAGATTTATTGAAGCATGGGAAAAAGTGATGGAACCTTCCTTGAAGTCATAACATGAGGTTTTGATCATGATATACCCTTATTAAATTTTATGTGGATAAGTTATAATGATAAACCATGATCATGAGGTGACTGTGTATTCAGAGACACTTTCTCAAAAAAGTGAAGGCATAGGTCTAAACCTTTTTTTCAAAATCACATAACACAGTTACCAAGAGTTTGATACATCCTAATGACTTCACCTTGTATATTTTATCAAGGAAAAGGAATCAAAATTTTTTTTTTGGGAAAAATATTAGTGGAGAATGATTTTTGGAGACCTCAAAACTACCATTTAATCACTGGTTTCATTTATTGACATATACAAGATTTTGATCCAAAAGAGGCCTTCTTTCACCCAAAGTTGCAAAATAGACTATGCCACCATATGTAAGTGTTTCCAAATGATGAAAGTGACATTAATTATATAAAATACCATCAATAGGAGATGATAAATGGTGTTTTTTTCCTCAAACACACCTATGGGTGTTCCACCATTTGAGAATACACACCTACCATTGACTATAGGAGCATACAGTATAAGATTGAGGCTTGAGTATGAAATCACCTAAAATGGTCTATGAATGATGATTCCATTTTTATAATAGGATTACCAAGGAATATGTAGCATAAATTTCAAGGGATAATGTTAATATATAGGCATTTTACCTCAAAAAATCAACTATAGTTGACTGCTACAAATAGTGAACAAGGAAGTAGAGCTTTTGGTGTGGGAATGGCATGAACATGAGGAAAATTGATCTAGGTAATTGAAAAAAAGTATTGGGAAGTCTAAATAAGATTTTTTAACATCATTTTAGGGTCAAAATATTGCAAGATCAACTATAGGGGTCATCTTTGAGGGAGGAAAATAGGAAATATAGTCAAGAATTGAAACTCAATTTTGACTAAGCAAGGAAAATCGAGGGTATGTAGTAAGTTAGAATGAAATAAAATTTTATAACATATCCAAAATTATTTTTATACATTTAAATTTCTCTCACCAATGAATATCATGCTTAGGAATGAACTTAAACCATGTAATACATAGTCCATATAGTGAAACCTTGCACATAGTCCCTCTTCTAGCAGTCTGTCTTAGTTTTAAGTGTTTTTGGAGGGTCTAATAAGATTATAAAATGATAAATTTTTGTGTGGGAGGTCCTCACAAATTTTATAATACCCTAAAATATTCAATTATTTTTTACAAATAGGGGAAGTGCCCTCTATTTTTCTTGGATAGAGGCCTCAAGTGTAAACTAGTAGGTTTTGGATGTAGAGATAAAAAGGACTCTTAAAAAGTTTATTGGATCCTAAAAGAAGGTTTTTGAAGTTGAAACACATCCAGGTAAACATTGAAAACACTTGATAGAAGGAGGGAACTGAGCATGATGGTCTAGATTGCTAAGGTTGCAGTCAAGCCTAAAAGGTAAGGTTTTGTCCTAATGACCAAATGTGAGGTCAATGTACTTCCAACCTTAGGTATACTTTATAACTCATTTGGATGTGTATGGGATCATAATAGAGATGTTTAATATTTTATTTTGTAGATAAAGCACAATAAATCTATTTTGGGCTTTAGAACTAACTCAAGCCTACAGGAAATGCAAGAACAAGCTCGATAGGTTAAGTTGAATTGTTTACATCTCCCTTGAGGATGTGAATGGGAATCTAAGAGGTTTATAGGTGTTATTAGGGGCCTTGAAGATCATTATTTTTGAATTTTTTTTCACTTCCAATGTCCTATTCTTATGAATAAAGATTAAGAGTGGAAATAGGCCTACGACCCTTGTTAAACCCTTAAAAGGACCCATTTAGGAATATGAGAATGGTGAGCTACCCAAATGGAATATGTTTTATATAACAAGGGATTGATTTTTTAAAGACTCACTTAGGTTCCCCACCATCAAGATGAGTTATACAAAATTATATGGATGGATTACAAAATAGGGTATTTCTAACTATTTTATCCATTATGCAGTTTATAAGAGGTTTCAAGAGTTAAAATGAACTTTGGAAGGAATATTAGTAATTAATATAACTTCACATGTCCATTTAATTCCTTTTAATAACTCCTAAGTGTTTAAACAATAGCTCTTATATTATCCAGTCAAAATTAGCATAGTGAACATGATGGTGAGAAGGGTGAAAACTTCAAGTGTGAGACTTTTTAAAATACACCTAATGATTATAAGGCCATGGAGGGTATTTATACATGTAATTCACTCCATTATATGTATTTATATGACAAATTTCTACCTTTATGAATCCATGTATGCAGGGTGTGTGAAAGAGGAGTTTCTTAGAGTGTAGGCAATGATAACTCATTTCCAAATGATTCCAGATAACTAGGAATAAAACCAATGCATGGAGAGGCATGTATGAAATCCTCCCCTCTCATTCCAATAATAAAACCTATCCCTATTCAATTTTTGGATGTTTAAATAGGTGTTGATGAAAAAGGTAGTTTTCTAATCCATCACAAAGAGTTTCATACCACTTTTCATGAGTTTCATGCCTTGTATGGACACTTTTAATTCTTGACCTTGAATGGTACATTTCACACCCTATTATAATTCATAATTAACTCATTTTCTCATCTTTACAAGTTTCCTTATGACCTTTTAACTTCTCTTTTCTCCTCTCTCCCTCTCTCTCTCAAATTCTATAAGAACTAGTTATTTTGGCCTTTGTAAACTATGCTCCACCTGAGTAAGGTGAAGACCTACTCATTTACATACCATGGATCAATAAATACTACTTATTTTTACCTCTTCCATGATTTTTCATAATGTTTTTTACTTGGATGATTGATCTTGCTTAGTGATGACTCTTGTTTCATTAGCATGTTGTCTCATTCTCTCACCTATTTTCAGTTGGAGAGTTTCTTCTTGCAAGTCATGTGAAGTTTTCCAAGATGTGTTAAGGTTGAGTGAGTTATCCTATTCAAATAGTTCTATTAAAATCCTCTTATCTAATCCTCCTAACCTAAACATTCATCAATAACCTCATAATGAAACATTGATGTGAGAAGATGTAGATTGAAGAAGTGTATGTTTGGTTAGTCCCTTGTTCTCATGTGTAAAATGCATCTAGTTTGTAGTCATAGAAAAATTTGGTGTATCACCTCATTTAGAATAGTTTGATTTCAATTTTCTCTCTCATTTTTCCCTCATAATGTTTAGGTGTAGTAGTTTTCTACATGTGGTATATCAAGGGAGTTAGCCCTATCTAGAGATTCATCTCATTCTTAGACACACCCATAGCCTAGAGGTGTTTCAATTGTGCCACTTGGATGAGGAGAGATAATACATATCCTCAAAGTATAAAAATATAAGTGACAACAATTTTTGTCATGGCTAGTGGGACTCTTAGTCTAAGAAGTTGAAATATTTTTGGTGTTGTCTTTCAACACATCATCCTGTAAAGGCATCTATCTAAACATCAATGACAACTTCAAGATTACATCAGTTGGTAAATTATCCTAGGTATTCCCTTTGAAATTTTTTTATAATCATTCCTTATATTCTTTCTTCCTAATGAAGTTCCATGGTTGACTTTGGTGTTGAGTACTATTTTACACAAGTTGGTGAGGTATCCCAAGCCTATGACATTACATATAAACCTTATTATGATCCATACCAATTAAAATATGAGTCTTAATAGCTTTGATAAGATCATCACTATCCTTGTTATGAGTTGCATCAGTCATATAGCCAACCTTCTCAATGTCTTACTCCTCCTAGTCAATCTAGTCACTCTTCTAATCAATCCATTGTAAACACTCTTGGTTTATGAGAACTACATGTTGGATATTGACACACTAAGGGGAGATTGTCAAAATATTCTTAGTAATTTTATTCATAAGGTGAGAGATGCATTAGAGCTAGTTAGAAAAGAGTGGGCACCTATTAAGAAAGCAAATTAGCAAAGGCTCACAAGTGAGATTCTAGATATGAGTGGACTAGTTTCATCCTTGGAAGATAGGCTAAAAATTCATGAGAAGTAGCCTCACCAAAACTATCAGCCTTTAGATCCACTTCCCCAAGATTTCTATCAGTCCTACTTGACCCCTATTCATGAGCATAATCAAACTTATCAAAGCTACCTTTTTCCTAATCAGAGAGTTGGGAAAATAAACCTTGTTTTTGAAGCAACCCTTGATAAGTAGATTGAGTTGGTGAATATGTAGATGAAGCATTCCATATTATTAAAAAAGGAAGTGGAATTTAATCCCTCATTTACCTCTTTAATTACACCACCACCTCAAGAAGAGACTCCTAGATAAGAGATTCTAAGTTGGAGACAAGGTGGAAAATCCAAGCCTAAGGAGATACAAAGTTTCTTAAACACTTCATCCAATACTCAAATTGAATCAAAACCTCAAGAAGATACTCCTAATCTTAACATCCTAAGCTATAATAAGATAGTGGAGTCATGGGGAAAGAAAGAGGATAAAAGCCTTGATAAGGAGTGTGAAGTTGAGAAAGATCTTGAGCTTATGCAAGTCCCTCCCATCCTTCCCCAAGGAACTACTTGTGTTCCATCTCATCCCTCTTGTATTCATCATCCTCATGAATATTCCTACTAAATTTAAGAGAGAATTTTACAATAGAACCTAGCCAAGTAGATTGAAGAGTTAGAGTTGAGAATGAAATTGGTGAGTCAAGGTGTGATGGAAGGTTTAGACCCAAATGAAGATCTTATGCCTAAATACACCCTATATCACCTCCCTCAAGAGATTTAACAAGCTGGATGAGATTTAAATGAAGTTATTTTCAATTGTAAGGAAGATAATCAAGTTATTTTAGCCCAATGTATGCTTACCCTTCCTCAAGAACTCCCAAAAGAATCCCCTACAATGCATTCTAAATCTAATTTTGACTCCTATGTTTCACCTCCACCAACTAGTTAATCTTGTACTCACCCCATCACCCTTTTCCTAGATGGACCTATGGTGTGGGAACCTAAAGAAAATCACTTGGTTGAGGAAAATTTAGAACTCTTGCTTAAAGAATGTGTATCTCTTTAGTAGCCTCATTGGGCTAAGTCACGTGATTTAAAGATGTCTAGTCTTGGCATCACTAAGAATGAGATGGAGATTGGAGATATTGCATCCCTTGAGAAGCAAAGCTAGGTTATGATAGCTGAGATAAAACTTGAGATTCCTTAAGAGGTCCTAAATGTTGAGGAAGAGGTAAATCCTCGTCTTGAGTCTTCTTTTTTGGTTGATAATGAAAAATTCCTTATTTGTCTCAAAGAAGAAATAAGATGAAGTCATTTTGGTTTTTAAAGAAGAAGATAAAGAATATTCTCTTGTTATTCTCCTTCATGATGTTGGGCAAAGAGAAGATGAGGATTTGTGGTAGCAGTTTGAAAACATTTGTAATGAGTTGGAGTCTCTCAAGGGGTCTATAACTTCCTTAGAGTTGATTCCAAGTGATGGTAAGCAAGATGAAATTTTTCAAAATGTCATGAATGAGAAAGAGAAAATTTCACATCAGCCTTTGGAGGTCAAGACAATCTTCTACTAGCCTCAATCTTTGAAGGAACAAGAAACCACTCCTCTTGAGATTATGCCTATAAAGATGATTTAAGATGATCATGAGATAAAGAGTGAACAATAATATGAGGTATGTGTACAAGGATAAAAGGAGTAATTTTAAATTGGAGATCTATTTGAAGATGGTCTACTTGAGAACATAACAAGTAAAGTGCCAAGAAGTAGGTCTGATCTATCAAGTGTTCAATCCAAAGAGCAACATGCTTGACACCATGATTCATTTCATGAAGAAGGAGATGCAAGAAACTTTCATTTTGATCCTATAAAGGGAGGTATGCTTAATCGTTAGTTTTATATATTTTCTTGATTCTATTTTTTTCTAAGTTCTTTTAGCATATATGTGTGTGTCTTGTTGGTTTGTTTCCTTTATTTATGTGTGTCCTTTATTTTGTGTGGTTAAGGTAGTCAATTAGTCTTGTCTTGATCAAGCATGGTTTTCAAGTTTTAAAATTCCTCTTGTTATGTTTTATACTTTATATGACTCCCTAAGTCCAATAGACTGATAAGGCTACTAGTCTAGTTAGCATAGCAGGCATGTTAACCCTATGAGTCACCAATTTGTTGATCAAATATGACCCTGCAAGTCAAATTGGGATCCCTATAGGTAAAAAATTGTTTTTATAGGTTTATATAGGATTTAATATTATTTAATAGGGTGTATTATAATATGTTTTATGTCATTTTAAGTTATATTATCCTTGGTCATTAGTCATTTTAGTCCTTATGTCCTTTTGAGTCATTTTGAGAGTCAAAATGAGCATTAAATGAGTTGTATAACATCCTTGAGAAATGTGAAGGTTTAAAAAGGTGATGCCACATCCCATGTGTCCTAAAATTTCTTTATTAACTATTACTAATTGAAAAGTGATAGTTTTTTCAGAATAAAGGGTAGTTTTATTGAAAAAAGAAAGATTTTGGCACTTGTATGACCCATGGAGGAAGGTGACACATGGGACAAGATCATGGAATTTCTCTTTAGCTTATTAAATATAAATTACATGTTTTAAATTATTTGTAAGTTTAATTGTGGAGCTAAAACTATTTTTCTCCTTCATGTTTCTGGACATACAGAACCAATCTTCAGGTTTGTATATGGTATGGTTAGTAGGAGAGATTTCATGTAAAATACTTTTCTGGGTGCATTATAAACATAGTAAAATTCCATTTGATTTTTATTTGGAGATTAATGGTGGTCTGTACTTTATGAACCATTCCTAAGAAGTTAAAATATCTATTTTGGTTACTAATCTATGTACCCTATTGGTTTTACCTTAGTTTAAATAAATGTGTACAATCCAATTACTGAGATTAATCCCAAATGATTTTTTATCTCCCATAAAATTTTCCCCATTATTATTTTCAATTTCTAAGGTGTTGTGATGGTAAAATTACCTTAGGTTTGTAGATTGGTCTTATTTGAAAATGACATGCATGTTTCCAACATTTTCAAATTTTCATTCTTTGATAATGGTTTTAGAGGGTGGAGATGAGTTACTTACCATGTTTTCAATGTCCTTTTAACCCATTAATTTTATTATCTCATCTTCTAAAGTATACTCCATGAGGGTGTAGTCACAAAACATTATGTAGCCAGTTTGCTGAAAGACTATCATACACAGTCAACTTTTTAGCTATGCAAGGTTCTAAATAAATTAGATGAGTTTCCCATTGTGATATTAACAATTATATAAGTTTACATAAATTTCATAAGGAATAAGGAACTATTATAGTCATGTGCAACATCCTCACACATTCTATCATAAACATATACCTACAGGTGCCCTCATAGAGGATGTCAAGTTTGAAGGATGTATTTGAGCTAATCAAGGTCATATATAACATATAGAATCTATTTCAAATCCTTGAGATAGTTCTAAAACTCAATAAATGGTCAAAATAATTCATGTTATCCACACTTACACTTACTACCTGTGTGTGAAAATACTCACCTACAGGTGATCTATAGGAAGATGAAATATGGGAAAGGATATACTTGAATGGTTTTTAGCTCCTAAAGGTTTAAAACATATAGTTAAGAGGTTAGGATGGAAATAGGAGTGATAAAATGGCTAAGAATTATAGAGAGGATTACAAAGCAAGTTAGTCAAGCATTAGTCCATAAATAATGAAACATGCAAAAATAACTAACTAACCAAGCCTATCTATTCCTATGGGAATTACAAAGGATAGCAAGAAACAAATGAAAGAAAGAAACATCATATTACCTTCCCAAATGGACTCACCATACCCATGTGGCTCAGAAACATGTTCTCCCTTGATCAATAATCCTTGTCTTTATCAACAATGGTGGTAAGCTCCTCTTATGCCTCAAGAACACTCCACAAAACCTAAGCTCATGATTCCAAATCACTAAACTAGCCTATCAATGAAACTTGCAAGCAAAATCTATGAAGAAATGCAAAACCTTGTGGAAAACATTTAACATTATAACTTTGCAATAATCAAGCTTTGAAGATATTTGAATGTAATAACCTTGCGCCAAAATAACTTAGAAATGATATTCATGGCCTCTCTATTTATAGATTTTTGAGATTGGTCAAGATCAACCATGACTATCCATCTCAAGATTGAGATGTGTGGCCATGGATATTATTAATATTTAGAATTAAGACCATGAATATCCTCAAGATAAATTAGCATTAGAGAGGCATGGAAGGCATTACCTAGGCATGGGTGACCCATAATCCTGATATTTATGGCATTTATGGCCTAGGGATGTCTTCCCAAGAACTGATATCACTTGATGATGCAAATAATAAGAATAAATTTTCAAGAAGAAATATTCAACAACTCTCATGGAAAATCCACTTAAGCTCTTGATTTGGATTAATTATCCTTAAACAAGGTTAATCAACATTTGTGCAATTTATTTGAAAATTGTTCCTTAATTAATCAAAATGGTCAGAAAGTCATATTCTTGAGTTCTAATTTGACTTGGGTAGAATTAGTAGGTGATGTTAGATGAATTAGAGCTATATTCCCATTTAGGATGTTACCAACACCAAATAATAAAGGTATATGACGTGTACCAATGAATTATAAGAAAAGAGTGATCTAGAGTACTAAATGGCAAAATTTTCATTTTAACTCGAAATGATCTGATCAAATTTAGTTGGCACATAAATTATATGTCCCTATTTAGGGATACTTTGACCTCAATTGGCACTTGCAAGTGACAAGTTTGAACCATTTAGCACATTTTATGGATTTTGACCTAAAATGTGCATTTGAATACAATTTGAGTAAGATTTACAATTTCAACACAAATGGTGTTAGGAATTGGATGTCTACAAGAACCATACATATTATTCATAAAACCACCCGCTACTTATGCATCAGAATGCCCACCTATAGCTGGCCTTAACAATGAGCTGAGGAGATATATTAGAGCATGGAAACAAGTGATGGAACCTTCCTTGAAGTTATAACATGTGGTGTTGATCATGATATACCCTTATGAAATTTTATGTGGATAATTTATAATGAGAAACCATGAACATGAGATGATTGTGTATTTAGAGAGACTTTCTCAAAAAAGTGAAGGTATAGGTCTAAACCTTTTTTTTCAAGATCATATAACACTGTTATCAAGAGCTTGATACATATTAATGACTTCACCTTGTATCTTTTAGAAAGGAAAAGGTCTATAAAAAGTTTGAGGGGTATAATATTAGTGGAGACTAATTTTTGGAGACCTTAACACTACATTTTAATCACTGATTTCATTCATTGACATCTACATAATTTTGATTCAAAAGAGGCCTTCTTTCACCATAAGTTGCAAAATAGGCTATTCCAACATATGTGAGTGTTTAAAAATGGTGAAGGTGACATTCATGATCTAAAATACCATCAAGTGGATATCATAAGTAGTGTTTTGTTCCTCAAAAACACCTACATGTGTTCTACCATTTGAGAATACACACCTATAGCTGACTATAGGAGCATACAATATAGGATTTAAGCTTCAGTATGAAAGAGCCTAAAATGGTATATGAAGGATGATTTAATTTTGATCACAGGATTCCCAAGGAAAATGGGGCATAAATTTCAAGGGATAATGCTAATTTATAAGCCTTGTGCCTCATAAAGTCAACTATAATTGACTGTTACAAACAATGAACATGGAAGTAGTGATTTTGGTGTGGGAATGGCATGAACATGAGGAAAATTGATAAATTTAATTCAAAAAAATATTTGGAGGTATCAATAAGGTTTTTTAACATCATTTTAGTGTCAAAATATTTCAAGATCACCTACAGGGGTCATCCTTAAAGGAGGAAAATAGGAAATACAATCAAGAGTTGAAACTCAATTTTGACTGAGTAAGGAATCTCAAGGATATGTAGTAATTTATAATGATATAAAATTTTAAAACATATCCACTAGATCTCACCAATTAATATCATTATCAATAAAGAACTTAAACCATGCAATGCACAATCCATATAGTGAAACCCTGCACACAATCCCTTTTCTAGCAGTTTGTCTCAGTTTTTAGTGTTTTTGGAGGGTATAATAATATGATAAAAAGAATTTTTTTTTTTGGGAGGTAGTCACAACTTTTATAATACCTAAAATATTCACTTGGTTTAGAAAAATAGGGTAAGTTACTTGTATTTTGTCTTAGATAGAGGACACTCCCATTGAGTGTAAACTAGCAGATTTTGGATGTAGAGATAAAAAAGTAGTCTTTAGAATTTAATTATATAATAAAATAAGGTTTGTGAAGTTGAAAAAAATATATTAAAATATTAGAAACACCTCATAGAATGAGGTAACCCAACAGGATGGTCTAGATTACAAAGGTTGCATCCAAGCCTAAAAGTCAGGGTTTTGTCCTAATGACCAAATCTGAGGTCAATGTTAGTTCCAACCTTAAGTATGATTTATAAATATTTTTAAATGTTTATGGGATCATAAAATAGGTTTTAAATCTTTTTTATATACAAATCACAATAAATCTATTTTGGGATTTGGAACTAACTCAAGCCTGTAAGAAATGGAAGAATAAGCTCAATAGGTCAAGTTCAAGTGCTTACATATCCCTTAAGGATATGCAAGGGAATAAAATAGGTTTATAGGTGTTATAAGGGTCCAAAAATATCATTATTGTGGAATTTTATTACACTTATAATGTCTTATTCTTATGAACAAAGCTTAAGAGTGGAAATAAGCCTAAAACCCTTGCTAAACCCTTGGAAAGACCCAATTGGGAAGATAATAATGGTGAGATACCAAAATATAATATTTTTTATAGAAAAAGGATTGGATGTTTTATAATAATCACTTAATCTCCATACCATTAGGATGAGTTTTATGGAATTGTATGAATGTATTATAAAAGAAGGTATTTCTAATTGTTTTGTGTATTGTGCAGGTTTTAGGAGGTTTCAAGAGATGAAATAAAATTTGGAAGAAATATTATGAATTAATATAAATTATAATTTCCATTTAATTAAATTTAAAAAAAAAAAAATTGTTAAAACAATATCTCTCATCTCATCTAGTCAAAACTGGCATAGTGAACATGATGGTGAGAAGGGTGAAAACTTCAAGTATGAGCCTTATTATGATGTGAATAATGTTTATAAGTCCATGGAGGGTCTTAAAACATGTAATTAACTACATTATATATACTTTAATGATCAAATATTTTATTTTTGGAATCCAAGTGTGCATGGTGTGTGAAAAAGGAGTTTCTTAGAGTACAGACAATGATATCTCATTTTCAAATGATTCTAGATGACTAGGATTAAAACCAATGCATAAAGAGCATGTATGAAATACTTCCCTCTAATTACAATCATTATACATATCCCTAATAATTTTTTTATGTTCAAATAGGTGTGGATGATGAAGGTAATTTTTTGAGCCAACACAAGGAGTTTTATGCCACTTTTCATGAGTTTCATGCCTTGTATGGACACTTGTACTTCCTAAACTTGAATGGTCCATTTCACACCCTATTATCATGAAAAATAACTCATTTTATTATATTTACAAGTTTTATTGTGACCTTTGGACTTCTATTTTTTCCTCTCTCTCTTTCAATTTCTATAAGAACTAGCCATTTTGGCCTTTGTAAACTATGCTCCACCTGAGTATGGTGAATACCTACTCATTTTCATACCATGGATCAATAAAGAGTAATTATTTTTACCTCTTCCATGATTTTTCATAATGTTTTTTACTTGGATGATTGATCTTGCTTAGTGATGACTCTTGTTTCCTTAGCATGTTGTCTTATTCTCTCACCTATTTTCAGTTTGAAATTTTCTTCTTGAAAGTCATGTGAAGTTTTACAAGATGTGTTAAGGTTGAGTGAGTTATCCTATTCAAATAGTTCTATTCAAAGCCTCTTATCTAATCCTCCTAGCCTAAACATTCATTAATAACCTCATAGTGAAACATTGATGTGAGAAGATGTAGATTGGAGAAGTGTATGTTTGGTTAGTCCCTTGTTCTCATGTGTAAAATGCATCTATTTCTCTCACAATCATCATTGACTTTGGTAGCATGAATAATTTCATTGATCCCTACATTACTAATCATGAAAAATACTTTATATACCCTTGTTTTAGCTTTGAAGTCATGATGCTAATGGAGGAAATTTTTTGTATAAAAGAAAGTGTTATAATTTGTGTATTGTGATAGGCAATTACACTCTTCACTCAAATATGTTTGACCTGCCTTTATGGGGATGTGATGTGATCCTAGGTGTGAAATGACTATACACATTAGGATTTATTCTATGGTACTTATCTGAGCTTTAGATGCAATTCACTGATAGTGACCAAAATTACATCTTACAAGAGTTATTGCCCAAATTCGCTAACATCATTAGTTCCCATCACATGGAAAAGATTCTAAAGAAAGTTTCACCTATGGTTATTTCTTAACTACATTCCATCCAACTCCCTACTTATATTAACTACCTTATTGATTTTCAATCCATCCTTGGCATGCATGCAACCATTTTTATAAAGCTAGTGGGTTTCCACTTCATGTCCTGAAGATCATCATATCCCTATCATTCTAGTGAGCATCCTACCCAACATCTGACCATATTGATATCTCAATCTATAAAAAACTAAGATTGAACAATTAGTATCATAACTCCTCAATTCTAGAGTTATTCAACCAATACACCAGCCCATACTACTCCCTAGTGATTTTTATCCATAAAAAATATTGGTCATGGCACCTCTATAATGAATTTCATGCCCTTAACCACCTCACTATCAAAGATAAGTTTCCAATTCCAATCATTTATGAGTTTCTTGATGAGATCCATGGGTAAAACATTTTCTCTAAATTAGATCTTCATTATGGCTATCATTAGATTCACATGCATGTTATTGACATTCAAAAGATAGATTTTTGCACTCATGAGGGTCACTACAAAATCTTGGTCATGCCATTTAGACTTTAAAATGCCCCTTCAACATTTTAGGACCTAATGAATAAAATACTGTAGCCTTTCCTCTGTCAATTTGCTTTGGTTTTCTTTGATGATATTTTGATCTATAGTCACACATGGGCCAAACATATCTAGCATCTTGATAGGGCATTACAAATTCTAGAAGATAATCAATTAGGTGCCAAGCAGTCCAAGTATTCCTTTGGTCAAGAAGAAGTTTAATATCTAGGGAACATTGTTTGAGTTGATGGGGTCTATGTAGATCCAAATAAAATTAGTGTCATGCAGCATTGGCCTCA